>CACTHL010000132.1:462500-911418 GCA_902712375.1 Dioscorea dumetorum
GTCTTCCAACTCCACATAGTGATGAAGCTCAACCATGTTAGCAATCTCCCTATTCAACCCATTCAAAAACCTTGCCATTGTTGCCTCCCGATCCTCCTCCACATTGGCCCGAATCATAGCCATCTCCATCTCTTTATAATATTCATCAACACTTTTGTAACCTTGTCGAAGACCTTGAAGCTTAAGGTATAGATCCCGATAGTAATGAGATGGCACAAAACGACGTCTCATCACCCTCTTCATGTCATCCCAAGTCTCTATAGGCAAATCTCCACTTCGCCTCCTATTAATGCACAACTGATCCCACCACACAATAGCATAATCAGTAAACTCAATAGCGGCAAGTTTTACCTTCTTCATTTCGGAGTAGTTGTGACAATCGAAAACCAATTCCATCTTCTTCTCCCATTCAAGGTATGCTTCGGGTTCACTCTTTCCTTGAAATGCCGGAATTCTCATCTTGATACTACCCAAGTTGTTGTCTAAACGATTCCGAGCGTCTCTATCTCGACCATATCTCCTAGGGCTGCCCGTTGACATCCTCTCAAAGTCTTCATCGAAATTTTCCACTCCAAACGCCCCCACACCTTCAACTTCCCGTTGGGGCACCCTATTTCTCCTTGGGAGGTTTGGAACAATCGGTGGCTGTCCCCGTTGTGCTACCTCTTCAACCCTATCCATCCTCTCATGTATTTGCTCAAGTTCCGCCCTCATCATCCTTCTCATTTCCCCAATTATAGCTTGCACTTGCAAATTCGGAATAGTTGGAGGGGTACTCTCCTCGCTTGTGTTTCTCTCTGGAATTTGAGACATGATGGAAACCTGCAAAGCAATGTTAGATAAAAAAAAAAATTACCTCACCCAAAGCTCACGTATTTCACTCCAAGAAAAAATTCACTCAAATCCACTCTTGTATCACTCAATTTAATTTGGCTTTTACCCTCAAATGATCTCACCTCGCTGCCTTTTTCCACTCGTTTTCTTCTTTGAGTTCTTTCAAAACTAATTAAAAACCATCATCAAAGGGTTCAAACCGAAGACAAACCAAAACTGATGGAAGATGTGTTTTCTTGGAAATGGGCTGAAATTTTGGTAATTCAAGCAATTTTGGCAATTGAAGAAATCTTTGGCAATCCAAGATTGGCAATTCAAGAAATTTTTGGCAATCCAAGATTGGCAATTCAAAAATCAAGGAATCTTGACAATTCAAGAATGGCAATTCAAGATTGGCAATTTAAATCAAAACAAATCAAGAAATTTTGACAATTCAAGAATGAAAATCTCAATACCTTTCTAGATTTTTTTTTTTTTTTTTTTTTTTTTTTTTTTTTTCGTTTTTTTTTTTTTTTTTTTTTGTAAGAGAGATGAACAGAAATCAATGGAAGATAGGTCAAAAGGATGAACTTAGCTCTGATACCAACTGATACGAACCCCGCCAACGATCGTGACGAGACCCGAAAACAAATTTGGCAAGAAGAAGAAAAAGTCACGGATTCGAATGGAACGGATGGACACCTCGACCCAATGCTTAGCGAAGCACGAACCTTGGTAAGGGAATGACGCCACAAAAGGAGATGGAAATCCAATTGATAAGTCAGTTGAACGCCACAAGGAAAAACCCTTGATAAGTTCTTTAAAAGTCTCTTCAAGAAAACAAGAAGAAAACCTCACAAATTCTCATTCATCTAAAAAAAATCCTTCTTCATGGCTGCTACATGCGGCTATATATATAGCCCAAAA
The DNA here is from genome assembly GCA_902712375.1 of Dioscorea dumetorum. Classification (NCBI taxonomy): domain Eukaryota; kingdom Viridiplantae; phylum Streptophyta; class Magnoliopsida; order Dioscoreales; family Dioscoreaceae; genus Dioscorea; species Dioscorea dumetorum. The sequence goes on from CACTHL010000132.1 coordinate 464,241, forward strand.
CCCTAAAGAACTTCTAAGAAGTAAAAGTTCAAAACTACCCTTAAAGATAAAAAGGAAACAATCAACTTAAAAAAAAACAACTTCAGCCCAAAGGCTCACAAAGCCCAACAAGACTAGTCACTCACAAAAGACTCTAGTTCACATATTAAACTCATCACCAAATGACAACCAAATCTTCATCAAGCGTCTAAGTGGAATCGGCTTGGATGAGTAGGACCAGCTTTTGTTCACCATCTGTAGTGATCACGCTCTCTTCTTGTTGTAGAATTCTCCATGCCAAGTTGCTGAGCTCCTCTTTAAATCTTCTAGCTCGAGCCCTCGTCACTGGTCCCGTTGGAACTTGAATTGGATCCTTAGCCTTGATGTCCACATCACTTCATATTCTTCGCATTTCAGGTTGCTACAGTGTCGCTACAGTGCCCGGTACTCTAAAACGTCGATTTCCTTGTCAATTTCTCCGCCATTTGCGACGTTGAGCTCACCAAGGCCTCATTTGTACCTGAAACACGAAATAAAACAATTTAGACCGAAAAGGGCATCGATTCATCAAAAAGATAACAAGATCATACATCGCTCATTTCGTGTGCTTTTGTGTTATTTCGTGCAGTTAGGGTTGTGAAGGGTTTTCTTTGGGAGTTTAAGCAAAAATAAGTCATGATGGTGCCAAGTGGAGTTCTTTTGAGCAATTACAAAGATCAAGACACAAATCGGGGTCAAACAAGAGAGTATGTGCCAACTTCTGCAAGGTTCAAGACAATTCTTGTAGAAGGACATAGAGGCAGTCATGTTCCCTCGTTCTGATTTGTTCGAAAACTTCAAAAGCTCTCCAAGGGGTTTTCACTATCAAGAAAAGCCTCATGACCTTCCACACGAGCGTGTGTCCGTCCGTGTGGCCTCAGAAGCAAAAACGAGCGAAATCGGGGACCTACAAGCGAAATTCTACAGGGCTGTGGAATTTCTACACGGCCGTGTGGATCCTCAAGATTGTGTTTTAAAAAGCCGTTCTGAAGCGTTTTGAAGGGATCTTCTTCCCAACTTCTGGAGGAAGTTCGGCTAGGGTTCTGAGAGGTTTTTGCTAGGATTTGAGGGCGGTTCTTCACCGATTTCTACATTGATTCCTTCCAAGGAGAGCTATTGGGGGAGCCTTCGACGACATCGATTCGGCGAGGTGTGCCCTAGCCTTGACGGAGGGATTCGTGAAGAGGCGGGAGCAGCCCACATAGACCATCAGCACAGAGCTTAAGGGGTTTTTCTCCATGGAGTGCTAAACCCCCAGTGGGTACTTGGACATGTAAACTCTAGAACTCCTTTATTTCAATGACTCTATTGCTTTTATTTAAATTGAGATTTGTTTTGAGTTTCAATCTTGTGTGCTTAATTCTTTCCCCCTTAGAGTGACACTAGGGTTGAGGGCCAATCTAATCATCCTTTTGACGAGTGACCATCACCATTAGGATTATATTAACCAAGATTGAAGATGGTTGTGAGGGTGAGTCGAGAGGTAGCGACACGTCCCCTTTCCCCTCCGGTGTGATTTACCCTACCTTCGTATTCCAAAAATTAGTATCGATCTCAAAGAGAGTTAGGCGTTGAGAGAGGCCTTTCCGCCGGGACTTATTTGTGATTAGGGATCTTTCACCTGGACCAAAGGGTTTGATCTATGTTTGGAAATAGGGTTTATTGCTTGGAATCCCGAGAGCTAAGCGCAGTCATACGTGGTGTGAGGCGTCCAGAGTTTTCTCTCCGCCGGGACCTCGTAGGGGACTAATCATGGCTGACCTTACATCTAGGACCTTGTGTATTTGGATTGCCACGACTCCTCAAATCTCGTTTAAGTAAAGGTAATTCGAGTCTTGCACTTGAAACTAGGAACCTAGAGGGAGCACTGTCCGAGTACCCCATTCTTATCTTGATATTCTCCTTATCTCTAGTTACCACTTTCAATCTTTATTTTCTGTTTATTCACTTTTAATTCAATCTCTTCACACATCGAGTTTTTCTTGACTAATTGGCAAAGTTTATTTGTTGCTAACGTCTACTCTCTATGGATTCGACTACCCACCCTTTGGGTATTTATTACTTCGACACCCGTGCACTTGCGGAACACACACGCAAGGGTGTGTCAGAGAGTTAACCCCTTTTGTTATGAATCTTCTTCAAAAACACTTATAATTGCTCCGTGACCTATATATCTGCACAATGAACTAAAAATATCTCAAATAGCACCAAACTAGAAAAATAGTGGCTAGAGGATAAGAAAAATAATAGGTATAAAATGGATAATATATATATATATACATATATAATGTAGTCATCAGGTGTGCATCGTCTCATACACTTTACAGGTTGCTAAAAACAAAATCCAAAACATCTCCTGAAGTGCACAATCAAGAGCATGATCCGAAGCATGGTCGTACTTGCCCTAGAAACTACGTTTCAAGCCCAAAACAACTAGAAACGCACCAAAACTCAGGGCATAATTAAACTAAAATAGTTTAGACAATGACACACGTGGAAAAATTGAAACACCACACCATTCATCCAGGATGTTTCTAAAATGGCCTACATACAAAAAGAAACAAACAAAACACCAAAACATTAAGATCAAACATTGAGAATAAGCAAAATGCTCCAAAATAATTTATGAAAATATGTATATTTGAGCACCCATCATCAAATCAAGACTCAAAGACATGGAACAATAATACTAATGGATCACAAATAAATGACGAATAAAGCTCTCACATCGGAAGATATAAAAAAGTTGAAAGCTTCGGGGGTTTCACACAAAAGAAAAAATTTGATAGTTTTACAAACAAAAAACACTGAAGTCTCCAAACTTCAAACTCATATGAGATCATGTTCGAGATTACAACTTAAAATTTATGCTAAAAGCGAACAAACTAAAGCAACTAAGCTAATGACCTGATCATGTGGATGTAACTTACTGATGTGAAAGTCAAGACTTAAAAACATGAGAAAGGTGAAACTTAAAAATCACATATAATGTCTCAAGACAAAGAAGTGAAGGAACCATGGATTTTCACTTTCCATACACCAAATGCACAAGGCTTCCGTAATCAAATGCAAAGGATATCACGTCAATAAAAAAAAACAAGAAAAAAGAAAAAAAGGCAGTAAGGCCAACAAGTTAATGATAATTATCTAAATACATTTTTTTTAGTGAAAGAGTCGAGCGAAACTAAAGTGGCATGTGCCATGCTTGCAAAGTCGAATAGGAGGAGACCATGCAAAAATTAAAAAAAAATTAAAAGAAGAGTTAAGGAACTAGAGTTCTTAATCTTTGTACGTATAATCAAAGTTTATGTACTCATATACCTTTTGAGATCAACAAAATGAATTCTAATTCATTAAATTAGATTTGTGACCCAATATTATCAACCAATCAACCCTCATTAAATAAAGGACCCACACACTTACAAATTAATTTATCGGAATATATATCTTATGAGTAAAAAACTTTAGAATTTTATAGAAATATATATATTGATCTTTGATTTTTCATTTATTTTGATTTCCCAAAATGGTCATATAAAAAAGATAGATACTAAAAGGAAATTTTGTAAAAAATTTCTTAGTTACTGTTTGAAAAACGTAAAATATAAACATATGAAATTGAATAGGAGTATAAACAATTTCATATATTTACTTGAGTATAAAACAAGAAAAAACATTTTTTAAACAAAAAATCAGTACTCAATTTTTCACATATGATCATCGGTATGATAAATGGTCTATTGATACAACTCTACACTGACTGCATGAAAGTACACAACATGCTGCCAATACCTCATTTTCTTCATCCCACTAAACACACAAAAATCCTTGAGCTTTCTCCATTTCATTATTATAAAACGAAAAGAGAGAATAAATGAGTTGTTTCATCCTATGTCTGTTCACTCGAACATAAGCAGATGCTTGCGCAAAAGCAAATTGGCTAAGTTTTCCAGCAGTACTTCACATTTCTCCCTCCCCTTCACATGGTTTAAAGAGGGCATTTTTTATGCCTCCAAAGTTCGAAAGGAAATGCAATTCAACTTGTCAATTCCACACCTGTCGACAACGCTCAGATCATATATTTGCAATAAAGCATACCAGTCATGGGCATATGTCACAAGCTACAACAACAGTCTGAAAGAAAATAGAAAGCACAGGATTTACAACCTCGGCATGATCATTATAACCATTCAAATCATCAGAACCATTACAAATAACCAGAGAATACTTCACTGCATATGACTTAACACTGTACAGTGAATAAGAAAAAAAATAATTGCAATTAATGCAAATATAGACACAGGCATCATAGATGTACAAGGCGTCGTGCTTATTGGCATCCCATCCTCATCTCGGGCTATCCCATGGAGGTGAAAATTTGTGAGCCATTCCCTGCGAGGATGTTCCGTGAGTCAAGTCAAGATTATGGAGTTGTTCCATAAGTTGAGACCGCCGCTCCTTGAAGAAGTCGAGACGGGTTGTTAACTCGACCAAAGTCGAAGATTGCATTGGGGGATGCCTCGTGGATTCCGTTCCCTAACACCACTAACTTTGTCATACTTGTGATAATTGCAACACAAGTGCTCTAATTATTTTCTCGGAACAGCTTTTACATACCTCAATGGCTTTAGGAAGACGAACATTTTCGGGAACAAAAGAATTTGCCTGAGAAGGCACACTCGTAGATGCCTCTGCATCTTTTGTGTCACCGACACTTCTATCAAGAGAGTGTTTTCTGTTTAGGTTTTTGCCACCAACAGACCTCCAATCGGCTACTGATGAGCCCTCCTGTAATCAATTTGAACTTCAACAAAGAATGAAGAGGTGAAAAACATCCATAATGAAACAGTACTTATTTAACAACCACCTGTGACTTGGCATAAAAAGCATATTCTAATGTATAGGGTTACACTTACAACAATTTAAGCATCTTGCAACATCGCCTTAGTTTTTGTGTGAAATGCAAGGTCAATTACATGCCAAAGTTTAATTTCTATCATAAAGGCACTTTATCCTAAATCAAATATACCATGATATGTGAAATCAAGACCATCATCCAATACTAAAAGATTTGGCCAAAATGAAACTATGAAAGAAAAAAGGAACCTACCTTGAAATGCTAAACACAAGAAAAAAAATCATAGCGAGATTTCGTGGTAGGAATAGTAGCTCAAAAATCAAAATAAACAATACTGTAAAGTTTAATAATATTGTAGAGTAATCGCCTCTTATTGTTGCTGTGCATTGAAAGCCACTAGATTTTTAAGAAACAAAAGGTATATGAAAAAGACCAAGATCTGAGTAAATGAAGAAATTGTCACCACCCAAAAAAGAAAAATCCGAGATAAAAAAAAATTCAAAGGTGCAAACCTGAGCTCAGCCATAGCAAGATAATATGGCATGATACAGCAATTGAATCCGACCTAGTCTATCCCTAACATTACATTACTACTCCTAAGCCAAGCACACTACTCTGATCTAATCTCTAGAGGACCAATATAGCTTAACTCATTAACAGTCTTTCAAGCATATTCTGTTTGTTTCTGTTGTTTATAAATGCAGCACTCATTTAGTAAACACCAATCAAACTAGAAATGAAAATGTGAAGACAACCAGATAAACATAACGCTGCATATAGTTCTTCTATTCATGAATTTGGTATTGAAGAAGACATGAAATTCAGCCAATAATATGCTCTTCTACACAATATCGACAAAGAGATAGATAGAGCAACAGATCAAAAAATTCAATGTACTTGTGCTTGTGGAAACAATGAGGGTGGGAGGATTGGCACGAGGAATAGTTTTCTTAGGATGAGAATACGTTTATTTGCCCAGGACGTCATAAATATCTTTGACAATGGTATAGATGTTACTAACGGTTCAGTAGATCTAATAGCTAAGCACATGCATATGCTTTATTGACTACCATTTTCTTAAACTGTTCTTCAAGATTAAAACTTGCACAAAGCAAAAAATCAATATGAAACATTTCAGAGCATTCCAGAGTAATCAATGAACACACTTGAGGAAAGAGGAAGGAGAACTGACGACACATGCCTCACTTTTTTGTTTCTTCTCATTATTACAGAAGGCAAGATTCATATCAAAATCTTGTTGAACAATCTTTCTGCAGCATGAAAATAAAGCAAGTAAAATGATCAGTCAGGAATACAATTTGTAACTTACATCAACAGATAAACATAGTTATAACCAAAACACTGAGAATAGTGTTCAAAATAAGCAAGCTTGCTTGGATGGGTAAGGAGACTCAATGGTCCCATCGATATGATGTACAAATGGATAATAATATCATACAAAATACAAAAAATTGGGGGGGGGGGTAAAGTTGAAAGGATCTTATAGGTACCATTGAAATGTCAAGCTAATAACTTGCCTGCTCAACCAGCAAACTATCAATGCAATAATGCACATTCCTCAAAATCCAGATTTCCTCAAAGAAAATATCCAACATTTAATATTTGGTGAAGTCAGCCACAAACAAAAGGGGACAAAACACATTTACGGATACTAAAGTAATTGATCCCACATCGGTAAACAAGGATCTAATTATATAGGCTTGGGTCTCTTACCCAATTACCTTATGCTTTCATATTGAATTTGGCTAGGGTAATATATTTTGGTCAGCCAACCACTTTATGAAAGCCAAATTATGACTCATTCCAAATAACAATTTGAACCAACCTACGTAGTACATGTCTAATGCAATCGGCGACCACCACAATTACCTGAACAATATTGTAAGATCTTACTACAAATCAATAAATATGTGGATATCCCCAAGTGACAAGAATTAACAAAGAAACAAGAATTACAAAGGTAAAAGTCACCAAAGTAAGAGTTAATACTTCCAAACAAGTGACCATATCATGCTCACTCGGGTGGTACATGTCCATTGCGGTTGGTGACCGCCACAATTCCCAAAACAATATTGTAAAATTCTACCCCAAATCAATCAATATGTGGATTAGCCCAAGTGGCAAGGATTGCCAAACAAAACAAAATTTATAAAGGTAAAGTCATCAAAGTAATAGTTGATATTTCCAAACATGTGAGAATATCGCACTCATCTCCTTTAATCTTCTCGTAGGTTGACATCCACACTTCCTTTCAATTCACTTGACGGGCAAAAACTAAACTAAAGAATATCTCCAGGTTATGGTAATCCAAAATGATTTTGGAACACCCTCTGATACAATGTGAGCACTTCAAATAGAGCACTCCTCGAGGCTTTTTCACATGTTGAATCACTACTCATGGGATAATTACATGCTTAGGAAGTGAGGTGAATCAGTGAACAAAATACATATGACTTCTGGCACGTTGCAAGGAGTCCATGAATTGTACAAAATATAAAATACTAGTTTTTTTGTTACCATGACTTCAGTATCACAAAATCAAGGTTTCAGCGGTCATGTTAAGCAAAAACCAGGAACCGAATAACAGAATGGCAACAAAAATAACTTACGATTGTGAAAGATGATGCTGAAGGTGCTGATAGCGATCACATGTGGCAGAAAGAGACCCATACTGTTGCTGCCGTTGTTGGTTAAGCTGAAGGTGTAACTCTGCAACCTTTTGTTTCAACCTAGCAACATCTGCTTCAGCTAGGGCTATCTCCTCAAGTTCTGCTCTAGTCTGAAACAAGGCAACATAAATAGGATGATGGAATTTCATGCGAAGAAAATCCATCAAGGATAGACACTAGCCAAAAGAAAGTAACAGACTTTTGAGTCCATACTACGTGAGCTTGAAAATTGTCCAGAAGACATGCTCAAGCCAACCTCTAATGCCGCTCTAAGGTCCTTCTCAGCCTGTAATTGTTCTTGCAGCCTTGAAACCTTATAAATTATCAACATTACATTTTAAGTTAGTTTAGTATAAATACATATTTTCTAGAGCAAATACAGTTCAGTAGCTCTTATGCAAAAATTGCAGCCACAAATTCAGATAAAGAATAAAGACATTTCCTAGAAAACAAGCCCAAATATCAAGAGTTGCATAGTATGTTATCAGGATGATGTCATATAACTACATCATGCCCTTCAATGAGCATCTGTTGAAATGCTGAGTACAGCATTGAAGAGTAAGGAGTAAAGAGTAAGAACATTCAGTAAAGGCATACAGTTCAGTAGCTCTTATACAAAAATTGCAGCCACAAATTCAGATAAAGAGTAAAGACATTTCCTAGAAAACAAGCCCAAATATCAAGAGTTGCATGGTATGTTATCAGGATGATGTCATATAACTACATCAGGCCCTTCAATGAGCATCTGTTAAAATGCTGAGTACAGCATTGAAGCTTACGGGAAAGGGGGCCATCAATAATAAAGCCAAGGTCAAACTAAGACCCGTCAAATGTCAGCACGTATTTGTTCACCTGGAAACGTAGAACTACTATCTAGGAGGAAAAACTTCCAGTGCTTCCCAAGTTTCCTTAACTTCTTTACTTGCATTATAGATGGGAATTCTTCATACTGCTGTGTAAACAATGAGTTCCTGGTCTCGCAGCGACGGCAATACTTTATCATTGTGGAAATTACCAATTCGATTGACAATGTGGAGATCACTCTCTGACATTATAACTTCAGTCAAATAATGCATCTCTGCCTCTCTAATGTAGAGTACCATCTGCATTACTTATTTTCCTCGAGTTAAAATAAATTTAACCAACATTGTAGTGATCTTAGATCAGTAACTGGACAGGCAGGGCATCATCCAATGGCCTCCTGGTGGATTCTATTTCATGAAGCATAGCTTACCACACCAAAACATGACTAACATGACAAGTGGACAACACTCAAAAAGCTTACTTCACATGAAGCACGCAGGTCACTGCAGTCTTTAACATCATAATTTCAGGAATAACTGAATGAATCATCATCAGATGGTCCACAGGTGACTACCCTCAATGAAGGGCAGCTCCATCGCAACATTTTGAGTAAATCAACAATCAGATCGCAATCAAATATCTCACCTTACCTCACATGAACCACTGCTCACTCCGGTCTTACCTCACAGGTGCAGGAATAACTGAACAGATAATCATCTTAGATCACATAGTGGTCACTGTCCCATGAAGCACAAATAGCCCACCAAAACTTGTAACTAACATGATTAGATCAGTCAGATATCTTACCTCAAAAGAACCACAGCTCACTACAGTCTAACATCACAGTTACAGGAATAACCGGGCGATCATCACCTGATGACTTCTGATGGCCACTGTTCAATGATGCAAAGCTAGCCCACCGAAACTTTTGACTAACACAATAATTAGATCACAAGTATCTTAACACACAAGAACACGCGGTCACTCCTGTCTAACATCACAATTTTATACAAGCAAATTTCTTACATCCATGTTTCTCCATCAACATAAAATTGCATTGCAAATCAACTGGCATCCTGATACATAACACATGGAACCCTAAATATAAAAAGAGCCATAACATTTATGTAGCCATCACAAAATCAAAATCAGGAATTCATTATTCCCATGAAAAACAATTAAAACAAGCATCTCCATTCACAAAACTAGTAAAGGAAATGTTCATTTTAAGGAAAATTGTATCTGAGATGTAATTCTTTTTAAAGTTTTTGCTAAACATTTTTTAGGTCTACCTCTTCCTCTTCTGTAACCATTCACCTGAAGAGCTTCAATCATTCTTATTACTGATTGCAACACTTCATTTTATTTCATTAATTCTTACAAATAGCAAAATTTATACATAATAACAAATGGTGATATTAATTTTTGAAATTCTTAGAATTTTTGAAACATACATATACACCATCTCCTATCCTTATTATCACACACAATTCTTGATATTCATAGCCAATTACAATTTCCATTCACAAAATTGCCCCCACCTCTAAAATCCTACCATGCTATTGCAACAATATATTATATTTTATAAATTCTAAAAATACCAAAAATTTAGAAAGAAACAAAACAATGATCTTGATTTTAGATTTGTTTTCAAATTTTGAGACAAAACCTCAAGCCCAAGGACCCCATAAATCATTTCTTGTTAACTCATATGCCTTGCAAACTTAAAACTTTCACTAATCAGTGAAGAATTCAAAAAACTAGAACCTTTGCGGTATACAAATGCCAAGAATTCTCAAAATTCCAAACAATCAACCTGCCCTCAATCTAAATTACTTGAGATCGATAAGGCTTGCACCTACAAATTATCTACCCCCTATGCTTCAGGGAAGTTAACTGGTCTAGATCCAAACATGAAGCAAGGCAAAACTAAATCTCCATACTTCATGCCACTTTGCTGACTCACTATTGAAATCAAAACAATGACCAGGCATAAAACCTTGAAACCAAATTACCCATAAGAAACTGTAATAACAAAAGTATTAAATGATATTTTTCCAAGAAACAGGTATCTAATTGAAAGATCACCATAAAAAGAAAAAAAGGAAATTGAGAGATTCCTATGAATTCTAGTGAAGGCTGTCGGTGTCAAAGACAGCAAAGCATGTAACCTAATGGCGCCCGCTTATAAACAAGCAACCTTATTAGCATGTGAAGGCCTACCAGCAAATATGACTAGAGTGTTGAAGAGGAAAAAGGAAAAGGGTACCAGCCAACAAAAATTGGAAAGATTGCTAGGCTAGAAAATGCAAGAAACAAAAATTAAAACCAAATTGCCCACTCAACAAAATGTATCCAAACGAGATATTACTCTTTTGTGTTTCAGAAAGTTGTGATAGCAGCCCCTACTGAGCCAGCATTAAGATGAAGGTCATAACCCATGCAGGAACTACATGCATCAATCTTACTTAATTTCAGGTGTCTAGATCTAATAATCATGCAATACAAGCAGAAAAGCTCACACAGAAGCCGCAATCCGTAATGTAGGAACCCTTACTTATGGGCAAGCAACATGATTTTTCTGCAAAGGCCTGCACTCTAGTATGATTAGGGTTGAATAGAAACAATCTAAAGGAAAACACCAACCAACAAAAAATAAAAAGATGACAATGCTAGAGAAATGCTGATAAACAAATAAATCGAGCAATTTAAAAATAATATAGAACAAAACTGCACATCATAGAAGGTATAAAAACAAAATAAAACTCCTTTGTTTCAGCAAGTTATAATAGCAACATCTTACAAAGGAAGCAATTAAAAGGATGTGATAATTTATAAAGCAACCAAAGATTCCAGCACATCAACATAATATCGGATGTATTGATCTAGCAATCAAAAACTGTGCTGTTGTTATTTGGTAAACATCTGCCATTTGTTTTACTTAATGAGAAACTTACACCCAAAACTGGTTCAGAAAAACTTTAAATAAAAAACTAAGAATTTATCAATTAGAAGCTTACATCTTGTTCCAAGGCTAGCCGCCGTTCATGCAAAGCCTGTTTTCTTCTTTCTAAACTTGCTTGCAGAATAGCATTTCCTTTAGCCTGTGAAACACAACCACCCAGTTAGAATCAAGTCATTATCTATCATCTAATAAAGCAGCACCCAAAATTACTATTTGTACCTCTTTCGCAATCCTTATCATAAGATCGTTCTTTGCAATCTCAAGCCTTTGAATAGCAAGTCTAAAATAAAATCACAAGTCTATAGTTCATTGTCCACAACAAAATCATAGTACAAATAGAAACTATTTGATTTATACCTTGCAGCAGGAAGAAATTAAAAGATACTCTGAAAATGAAATACACTCAATACGAAAAACTTGAGATGCATATGGGGATGAATAACAAACATAGTGAGTGAGGAGGGGTAAAAATTACTCAAAATAATTAAAAGGACCACAACAACTTTGCAAATCAATACACAACCAAATGACCTGTAAGCCTTGGTTGAGCCCTCAAAGGGGTTCATGGTGGAAAATTTGAAATCTGATCAATCCAAGTTTCAAGCTGAGATGTTAGTGCCAACATGCAATAAAAAGGCTCAGTAGTTCAGGTCATGGGCCAAACCAAGTATTCTGCCATGTTCATGCCCAAATTTATTTCAGATAAGACTTGGGCAACATATTTATTTTGAAGTTTCACTAGTGTCCATTATCCACTTCTATAAAAAAGACAGATTTAAGCTAGCATATATTGCAAAAGCAAGTATTCTACCAGGTTCACTATAAGAGCATTTTCAGGCCTAGCCTTGTTTATAAAAGATTCAGATCCAGGATCAACCTCAGGCTCAAGCAGGTGATATTTATATCACAGCAAAGTCAAGCCAAAGCCCGTACCGACCATAGCCAACTATCTTTTCAGTGACTAAAACATACTTGCGTAAACCTATTCCATTTGAAAAATGGCATTGGAATTTCAATTTCTAACATATACTAGGGAATAACTTGAAAATAATTCGCCAGATTGCCTTGTGCTCTTATTGTTTTGCATTTAGATAATCTAAAAATGTTTTATTCCTTTGAGTTTCATTCACTACTATGTTAAGTGACAAGAAAGGAAGAATAGAGAGAATTTGACAATTTACATAAGATAATTTATGAACTGAGAAGATGTATAGGCAGAGGATGTACTCTTCTTCGCCAGATGAATCAACTGATTCCACTGATTGATTCTTTCTAGCCTGCAATAAAGATAATACATAATCAAGAAAAACAGCTAACTGCTTTGCAAAATAAAGTATAAACTATAAAGCCCCTTTATTAGTTTTAATTCAGAAAACTAGAATAAAAAATAGTTCTTATTGCACAAGGGAAGCCTTTAGGACACAAATGCATTGTTCATAGCAATGAAACTCATACAAGGATCCTTTCAAAACACAAATCGATACTGGTGTTAATTACAACATAAATCACAGAATGCACCTTGGTGTTTCAAGCCAGAACACTTCAGTCCATAAACAAGTTTGAGTCATACTGTTGATTAATTTGACTGATAATACAGCTCTAATTTTTCAAATAAATCCAAAAAAAAAAGTAGATAAACCTATAATTACAACCCAATATATTGCCCACAAAATAACAAAACTTGATATATTATGACCACCATGGCATCTAATCCTTCCCAGGTTTGTACTGCTATCACAGCAGCTGCCCAGGACAGTGGCCCGTAACAGGGATGGTAATGGGAGGCAGGGGTGTCATTCCCAACCCCCTTCCCAATTCCCCAACCCACGCCCCAAACAAGGCCCTATCCTTGGCAGGGCAATAATATGCAAAACCTGTCCCCAAACCTGAAGAGGATGGGGATTCTGTCTCTCTTTCCCCTGCGAGTAATAATTTTTATGTAAACAAAGAATTACGAGGAAAAGAACCATATTTGTCACCAAAACTACAAATCCACCAGAACTGGAGATGATGATAAAATAGGTTGAATTACTTGATTGAAGGTGAGTTAATAACCACGACAACAAAGGACTGTGGACAGTTGTGAACACTCTGAGATTTAAGGCAAGGTCACAAGATGTTCATATTGCCAAGTTCACATGGGATTAAGGATGATCTAAGCAAGAGAAAATAGGGGTTTCAGAGGTTTTTCCAGGATTATTAAATATTTCAAAGTATATCTACATCAAGGCAGGAATGGGGAATGGAAAAGCGAAGGGGAATCCCTTTGCCGGCCTCCACCCATCTCATTCCATGCTAGAGCAGGGAACCTGTCCTAAAAAAATGCCCCAAGAAATTGGGGTATTTTTGGATCACAGTTAGGCAGGCCACCATGGGGTCAGGTTGGATTCCCATCCCCATTTAGCAAAGAATGGTGAAGGGTGTATTCGGTGTTTATTTAAAAACTAAATAACATTTGATGATTATGGCATGAATAAAACTGACATTCTACATGATAAATGACAGAATAACATAAGGTCCAACTGTCAAAATTAATCCACACCTAAATGATTCTTTACATATTATTATCTACAGAAGATAAGATATTCTGCCTGAACAAAGGAACAATGTTGTCTAAATATTAAGAAATAACAAGCCACAAAAAGAATAATTAATCGAAACCTAAGGGATTCTTTACATAATCTACAGACATGTGTGGCTGACAAATGGATAATATAATCTAAATATTAAGAAATCACAAAACAAATAACGGCCAAAACATTATCTCATAATGGAAGAAGGAAATTAGTGCACCCATCAGAAAAAAAAAATGTTTTGAGTCTTCACAATAAATATAAATAAAACAAAGTCCATATGGGCAAGGATTTACGCCAAGAAACTCACACTGTTGTGTCCCCAAAGATTCGAGCGCTTTACATGTGTGCGTGACCCATTCAATTTAGTTGAGTTCCTCTCTGCTCGATATTCTGTTAATGGAGTTGCAAACGATGCTCCTGGATCAAATGAAGATAGAAACTCCCCCATTAGTGGGGGAGTTTCACAAATAGGCAAAACTTTTGGGCAATCATCATTTAGTGTGTTTTCAAAGCTTTTAATTGTCAAACTATGCTCATTTGGAAGAGGCTCTGGATCCCTTAAAGGCTCCGTCTTTGCTGCTGAAGTTTGACTCTCTCTTGGAAATTCAGTATCTGACTCGTCTCTACCAAAAACCTGATTTAGAAAAAAGAAATAAACATTAGTAAAATCTAAGCGAGAAAAATTACAAACAAAAAAAGTTTAAGCCAAGAAGTATGCAAAGTAAAACAAATTTAGAACATCAATGGCCAAACAAAAGTTTAATGTAAATAGTTGTGATAGTCCCCAAGTTGGCACAGAAAAAGGTTATACAAATTTTCTGAATATTTGGTAAAAAGGCTTAAATATTAATAGCACCTAAAATGTGAATGAGCCCACAGTCTCATACCTAGAAGGTTCAAATATAGTGGCATTTCACACATAGATCTTAAAAATGAATCAACATAGCATCTGATAACCTGATGTCAACTCAACGGGAATACAAAAAGGGCGCAACGTTTGGGCTGGTAATGCACAATCAATGTCTACGAAAGTAAATCTGAAGAGATTATATCCTCAAGCAACCAAAATAAAGTACTATTAGCTTTAGATAAATTGTCCTGTGAAGAGAGCAAAACAGAAAGCGCATGGCATAATTAAGAAGTTAAAAACAAATATTGATGCATGGATAAATCATAATAATTCCATAACACAAAAATGAATATACCCATATCTTCATACTTGAGACCCAAAGCAACTATAATCTGAATGTAACAATATGTATCAAAGATGATATCAAACAAAATCTTAACAGCAGAGCTCGTACAAATATAATATGTGCAGTTGTGCACCTTGTAATCATAGAGGTCGCTACCGGCATAACCACTGGTTTCACTCAGTTTGCCACTAAACACACGCTCAGGATCATCATCCATTACAGGATCTACAATGTTCTCTGGATCATTGCATCCATTATCTTTAATATCCATTATTGAATCTTCACTTCCACTATCTTCGATTTGTGAGTCCGGTGACACAGAACGCCTCGGAAGATTTTCATCCTATGAAGAAAAAACAATCCAATGGCTCAGCATGCACAAGGATAACTGAGATGCACATTTGGGAAGAAATATCCATCAAAAAAAGGTATTATATGAACATTAAACACAAATAGTTATCAAAAGCACAAAAGCTTAAGGCAAACCCCAAGCTTCATCTTATACATAAGGAAAGCTTTTCTTACAAGTAGCCACTGATGCCCAGTTGGGCAGTAATATTGATCAGAAAGGTATTGTACAAGCACAAGGACAAACACAAATGGTTATCAAAAGAACCCAATCTTAAGACCTCCTCAAGCTTCATCTTGTGTGTAAGCAAAGCTATTTCTCACAAGTGATCACAATCTTGTTTGTTGTGAGAAGCATTTATCAATCAAACTATGAACACAGCAAAAACAAAAGGCAGAAATTAAACGAAGGTATCTGCTGTAACATAAACTCATGCAGTAAAACACAGCTTAGTTTTCGAATCTCACATTCTTTGGAATTTGGTGCCAAAACATGGTGAGTGACATTGATCATGAAAAAGAAGTAAGTGGGTTGACATAATACTTGTTGAATGTTTAACAAAGTATGCAATATGCTGACTTCGGCATATTTTTATTTGCACATTGTTAGTTGCTACCAATGAAGATAATCTGTGTTAAAGCTTCTTCAAGGCATTTATAAATTTTATGAGGGCCAGACAAATAATGAAATATATAAAACCAATCCAGTACATTCACAGCCCAGATAATTTGCCCAGATGAGCTAAGTTTTTAACAATTGGTGTAACTGCTCCATTAGATTAGCTCAAAGAGTTAACCCTTGAAACAAAAAGTACCAAAATGAACCTTTGTATCCTTATGCTAGTCTCCTACCCATTTATCTCTGTGGTCCCTTTACTCATATATAAACAGATCACCTGCTACCACAATTTTCTAGCCCAGTGGAAGTGCAACCATTATACCAAAAATATGACTGATAAACACGTATTCTGCCAAGCTGGCACAATATTTAGAACCATCAAATGAAGTATTTATGCTCTCAACTTACGATAAATATGTTGTCATACTCCTCCAATATAATAGTAATGATTGCTTGAGCATTGTTAGCAGCATTTGCTGCTGCCAGTAGCTGAGCAGAATTATCACCATTTACATCAAAATCATCATCCATCTCACATTCACCAGCTAAAAGTGGTCTCAATAATAATGGTGCCATGCAGGCAGCAACGGCAGACGGAGTCATTCGATTGTCAGATGTATGAGCAGCAATTGTGTACATCATTTTCATAATCCTGGGATCAAGATAGATAAAAAGAATACACAAAGACAACAATAAATTAAAGTGTGAAATGACCACAAATCAATGAATAGACAACCAGAAACACCAAGATAGAAGGGGCATAAAAGTTAACAGTTTACAGCATATATTTGAAAAATCAAATTTAAGCATTTTCATGCATGATACTTTCTATAACATCAACAATAAATCTGAGCAAAACCATCATCTTAATCATTCCATAGTCGCTTCATTGAAAAGGTAACTTTTATAGGAAGTTTTAAGTGCAAACAGTCAAAAGGCATGAGCAGTTCCAAATTTCGACAAGAGTCTAGAATGTGCATCACAGATAGTAGACAAGCAGTAGAAGGCATAATACAACTAAATGGAATAAATAACTCAAAAACTAAATGAGATGTTGTTCGCTTGAAGCACTAGTGACAGGAAGCAAAGCACTCATCACAGACAGTGCAATTTTTGCAAACTAAAGGCTCAATGCATATGTGATACATAAAAATAATAGCAATAATTAGTGAGTAAAATAATGTTTCACACTGTGGAACCTTAACAGGCAGCTTGCTCCAACAGCAAAAAAACTAATGTACATGACATACACTGTCATGTGTATATTGTAAGGGAATCTGTTGACTAATTTGTTACTCTCATCTGTACTTGAGGAGTTAGTTCCTATTCCCTAAGAGATCGTGATGTTTTTAGTCTATCCACTGGTTATATAAACCAATCTACTACTATGAATTAATACAGAAAAAGTATTATTTTCCTCCTGGAATAACAGAGTTTATCAAATTTCTTTCCTCTTAATTGTTTATATGGTATCGGAGCTTGTAAGAATTTAAATTTTTGAGAGAAACAATGTCTGAATTAAGCAGTGATTCAGGGAGCGAGGCAACCATGATCTCTCTGACTCTACCACTAAAATTAATCCCACTGTTATTGTCAAAACCTTGCACCACTTCACAGATAACAACCCACACACTTGATGGAAAAACTATCTTCAAAGGTCAAGATCGACTGTCATGCTTAGTCGTGGAAAAGGTAAGATGGATTTTCTAGATGGCTCAATTCCCAGACCTACCACCAACACTGAAGACCCTAATTGGGATTCAAATACTCTATGGTTATGGCATGGTTAGTGCATTCCATGGAAGAGAGTATTGGAGATACCTACCTCTTTTACACCACCGCGAAAGAAGTATGGGATGCCGTGTCCTTGCATATTTTGACCTCAAAAACTCTTCACAATTATTCAAGTTACGGAACCGAGACAAGAACCCTCGCCAAGGAAACTTGAGGGTAACTCAATATGTTACCCTTTTACACAAACTTTGCCAAGAGGTTGATCTTTCTACAGCATGCTCATGGAAAGATCCAAAAAATGCTGTTTTGTTTAAAAAAAAATGTTGACAAAGACTGTCCTCACAATTTTCTAGCTGGCCTGAATGAGGAACTAAACTAGGCACAAGGTTGAGTCCTTAGTCTCGGTCCCTTACCACCTATTGATGAGGTTTTTGCTAAGATCAAGGAGAAGAACGGAGACACCATGCCATGCTCAGTGACACTCCTCTTGCTACAAGACAACAGCCCTTGCTGCTCGATCTTCCAATTCAAATTGTTTTGTCCCCAAGCGTACCACCACAAACCTTGTCACCCCAAGGATGCTTGCTGGAAATTACATGGTAAGCCAGATAACTGGGATCCCAATCGCCTCCAGTGGCAATCACAGAACCAACCAACAAATTCGATGGAGTTTG
Organism: Dioscorea dumetorum; assembly: GCA_902712375.1. NCBI lineage: Eukaryota > Viridiplantae > Streptophyta > Magnoliopsida > Dioscoreales > Dioscoreaceae > Dioscorea > Dioscorea dumetorum. The sequence continues at coordinate 482,723 of CACTHL010000132.1, forward strand.
TGAACTCTAACCCAATCAACATTGTTAATGGCACAGTCAAGTGTTCATGTCTCTCATGCAAGGTTCAGATAGTAGACTCCAGTGATTCTGATCATTTGACTAGTTGTACCTGTTTCTTTCCTACCTATTCACCTAGTTCTCGTAATCATCGAGTTACCTTGACTGATGGCTCTTTTCAACTGTTGCAGGCACTGGAACGATTCGGTTGAGCCTCAATCTTGCCTTAAAACCTGTTCTTTATGTGCTAAAGCTAGCCTGTAATTTAATTTCAGTTTGCAAACTTACCAAGGATTTAAATTGTGTAGCTAAGTTTTCTGATCATACTTGTGTTTTACAGGACCTCAGTTCGAGGGCAAGGATTGGCAATGCTAGGCAGCTAGGTTGCTGGCCTTTACTACCTTGAAATTGGTCCACAGGTCAACAGTCAAGCCTACTCAACATTTGCTCTTCCTTGTAGTTCATAAACAATAACCTGATTAGGCCATCCTAATTTCATGTATATGAAGCATTTATTTTCTACGTAGTTTCCTAATAAAAATATTTCATTTCAGTGTGAAATTTGTCAGTTGGCTAAACATACATGTTTCTTTTTACCTCCTCATCCCTATAAACCTTCTCATAGTGATATTTCTGGTCCGTCACACGTTAGAACAGTTGCAAAGATCATTATTTTTATTGACAACCACTCTAGAGTTTCATGGATTTATTTGTTGAAAGGGAAATCTGACGCTGCACATGCCTTCAAAACGTTCTATAACATTGTCCTTACTCAATTCCAGGTCAAGATTAACATGCTTCGATCCGACAATGGAACAGAGTATTTTAATTCAATTTTAGGATAGTTCTTTCAAAATCATGGCCTTATTCAACACAGCTCATATTAGTACTCCTAAATAGAATGGGTTGCTCAACAGAAAAACAAACATCTACTAGACATAGCTTAGTTTATCATGACTGCTACAAAAGCTACCGAAGGGGCAATGTGTATCATTTATGTTTCAACTGGAGAACAAGCAGCAGATATACTCACAAAGTCTCTTGAATGAAAACCTGTGTTTGAAAAACAAGTTGACAAGCTCTGTATGATAAATTTGTATAGTCAAGGTTGAAAGGGAGTGCTGTAAATCCATGAATATATATATATATATATATATATATATAGGGAGTCTGTTAACTATTTTGTTATTCTTATCTGTAATCTACAACTTAGTTCCTGCTCTTTAAGAGAATGTTAGCGAGGTTGTTAATCTATCTACTGGCTATATAGGGCATATGTACCACCATGAATTAGCACAAAAAAAAGTATTATTTTCCTCCTGAAATAAAAGTGTTTATTAAGTTTCTCACCTCATAATTGCCCGTATAACCAATAAAATGAACATCAACGAAAAGTTTACTTAGATAAAGATTGCTATACAGACTTCGTTAAAAGTGGCACACAAAGGATGTGAAGGGTTTAGAAGTACGCTGGAAGAATTTTAAAAAGTCTTGCAACAATATAGCATACAAAAAATTCGAGAAAAAAAGAAAGTAGCTTGGTTTGGTCAATGGAACAAATCTAAGATATGGTGTTTACAAATGATTCCAAGGAGTTAAATGCTTCAAATAGCCAAGTTCTTTTTTCTAGAAGTTTCAAGGTTAAGCTGTATAGCCATATCAGAGAGACAACATCTTGGATAAGACTAGTAAATTTACCAGTTCAATAAAAGAGAAGGAACAACTTTAAATTGCTTAACTTTATTGCCAATGCAACACAACAGAAAGCATTTACAATCCAAAAAGTTCACAACTGGAAGCAATTGACAGTAGAAGTCAATGTTAGACATAACAATAACTGAATCGAACGATGAATGATAGATAAAAAAAAATATAAGATAACAGCCAAACCTTTGCAATAATCGCCGATTTGGTTCTGGAAATGTTTCAGATATCGCAGTACGCATAGCACTAACACGAGCTTCTTTATGCTCCATTCCTTTATGATGAAAACATTGTAAAAAGTAGGTAAATCTAGTTTCTAAGCAGCCATAATTAACAGAGGATACAAATGAATAACTTGGCAAAGGAAATTTGCACAATAGAATTGCCATGACTAAGAGAAAATACAGAAAAAAAAATGAACAAATATTATAGGATGAGCTCAAACACATCAAAAGTTTGAAAATCCAAGAACTTCAACTACCCGATACTCCTACAGTTTCATTTATATGAAATAGAGTTACCAATCACACAGGACAACTGAGTAGTATAATCCATAGTAATGTCCATGGCAGATGCATGAACTAATTGATACTTGGAGAACAAATTGCACATGTTGATGCGGTTGGATAGAAATAAAGCTGCTACAATTAACATCTAGGATGCTATTTCAATGACACCATGGTGAAAATGATAAAAGAGGCCCCAAATCAAAGAAGGGATTATTGCACAACAAAAGAAAATTAGGAAATGCAGGAGAAAAAAACATGTTAACTAGAGTGAAGACTTGAACAAGAAGCCATACACTCGTCTAGTTTGGCGCTAATTATGAGGGCAGATGTTTCACTTAAAGCAAACAAAAACATAATTAATGCACATAACACAGCAGCAGGATAATTGACTAAAATATAGCTAGTAATCACACAAATGATTTTTAGTGACCATGGGAATATATGTTAGACTACCTATGCTCACAATCAGTAAAATAGCAGGTTCAGATGACACACCAAATAAAATGATTCAATAAATAGAACATGTTCAGTAAGTAATAACCAATAGGTACAACATTGCATACATTAACTATAATTCCCCAACGAGGAAACCTGATAAGCATTCAAGAGAAACTCAAACACTAAATCTGCAAGAACAGCAGAAAATAAGGGACTATAAACAGGTTTTTATAAAGCCACTTCTAGACAGCTGCAATCATAAATGGAAATTAAGAATCAAATATGTTGCAACCACCCCAGTGTCACATTAATTAATAGCTTCATCCAGTTTCAGCAATATGAAGTACACGTATCACTCCCGAATAGCCATTACCACCAAAAGGATTGCTTAAATGTGATCAACCTTAATGTTCTAATTTTCACTTGTTTTGGTATCCCTTGGCAATCAAGCTCTAAATGACTGCCCAATCTATTTATTACAACAACTTCATTGATCAAGTGAACAGAGTTCTGAAAGCCAGTGACCACAATCTAAACCTTCATCAAGTCAAAGGTACCATTCCCCAGATAAAATGGGCAAAGATGAGTTGCTTAACAGAGATTAGACTTGACGCAACCCTCAAACAAAAAACAAAGTTAAAATAAATAATTTAAAAAAAAAAAAAGCCCTTCAAGTCATCAACATAGTAATAGTATATTTTCCTTGCACAGATAACTTTCTCCATTGTCCCTATCCCACTCTACAACAAACTGCATTTTCTTTGCATAATTAAGAGGAAAGCACCGAAGGTTCTTTGACTCCTGCAAGATTGTCATTAATTAGAGGTTGTAGATTTGGAAAGGTGTTAGGTTTTAGAAGCTGTTAGGTTTTAGAAGGCATGCCCAAACTAAATTTTCAAGTAAAAGGAATCATAGTCAAACTTTATTTGTCCTCAACATCAAGTCAAGTTTATGTGTGAACATTACCACACATTAGACCACGTTCCAGAGCTACATATGTCCACTCCTAACACAATAAATGGACTGAATACTGTAAAACAAATGTACAAACCATATGGCATCGGCAACATAAAAATAGATTATAATAATTGTATAACATGCCACCAAGGTAACCAACGCTTTCAACACTTACAATCACAAAATCAAAAGAAATTTATATTTGGGAAAATCCATAATCAACATTGACACCTAGAACAAAAATATTCTAAGGCATGGAGATCAAGCGTGACCGGCAGCACCGAGAAAATCTACCTTGGCCGGACGGGCTAAGCTGGCGTGACCGGTAGCGCTGCGAAAAATTGCCTCAGCCGAGCGGGCCAAGCAGCCGTGACAGGTGGCGCCGATAAAAGTTTCCTTGGCCGGGCGGGCCAGGCAGCCGTGACCGAGGACGCCAATATAACTTATCTTAGGTGGCCATGTCAGGCAGGCGCGACCATGGCTGCCGAGAAATTCTGCCTGGGGCGGGCAGGCGTGGCTGAGAAACACAGAGCATGCGGGGCACGAGCTAGCTACAGCACGTGCAAGGAGGGGAAACGTGGCCAGGGTACGTGGCGCGCATGCGTGGCTCGAGCGATTGCGGCTGGTGGTTCCACCACGTTCGGGGCGATGATGACATGTGGCAAGCAGCCAAGGCTTAGTCAGCTCTACGCCCTTAATTATCGGTTATTGTAACCGCCACATCCTCCCTCTGTCTTGTAACTTAGATTAAAAGATTGGCCAGAGTTTTGGAACTAGGATCATGCAGATGATGCGTGTTGTCGAGTGATGAATAAAAATCTAAGTGATTAGGCTGCCTATCTTTTGTTATTAATTTTATTTGCTTGTTGGGCTACTCATGACGAACGGTGCTTGGCAGGCGGCGAACACGGGCAGTGCTGCACCATTATAGACCTGCACACAGGGGGAGAAGGGCGGAGAAAAAAAAAAACCTAAGAGGCCGTTTGGTTCGTGGTAATGTGAAAACATTACCGAGAATCTAGTGGTAATATGATCATATTACCATATTTGGTTACTGTAGCAGTGACAATGTTAATGGTAACGTGAGATTACCAATAGTGAAATATTATCAAATAAGGCGGTAATCTGATTACCACCAAAATAAGTGTCCATCCAGATACCAGGTTGGTGGTATTCGTAATATTTTTTCCCAATTATACCCCCACTCATTTAATCTAATTCCTTATTATACTTATTATCAAAAACCTAATTTTTATTCTCACGTTGGCCGTCACCATCCTTGCCACCTCACCTCTGTGTTGCCTCGCCGCCGTACTTATTAGTTATATGTAAAACCATTTTTAATATTTTTTTGTATTATCAAATGGGCTTTTGTTCCATTTTTATTTAGATATTTATAACATAAAATATAACATATATATATATATATATATATATATATATATATATATTTTTAATATTTCAGGGCCGGGCCGAGCCGGGCCGGATATTCTCTAGCCCTGGCTCCGACCCCGTGGCCCGGCCCCGGCCCCGACCAACAAAAAAATTCCCGACCCCAGCCCCGACGGGGCGGGTAATCGGGTTCCCTATCGGGGCCGAGGCTCATTGACATCCCTATCTAATACCTTCTTTATGTAGTTTATAATTATATGTTGTTCTTTATAAAATTAATTATATAGCTATTAGCATCCAAACCAACACATGTTAAAATTAGATTAAATTTGCTCAAAATTTTAAATACAAAGGTATTTTAAAAAAAATGTGAAATAAATAATTTTTGATATCATAATTTAATTAATTATTTATCTAAATATTTTAAATTAAATTTGTCAAAATTTTATACATAGTGGTATTTGGGTAAATTTGGCATATTACTGAGGTGATTACCGTGACTAACCAAACATGGTAATGAAAGATTACCAGTAACCTAAGTTCTCAACCAATCATAGTAATCACATATTACCACAACATTCCCCGGCATATAACATTCCCGGCCTCATTACCACCGTAATCTCATTACCGTGATAATATATCATTACTGCGAACCAAACAGCCCCTAAGTGTTGGAAGAATGTCACTCCGATAAGACTGTGACAATAGCCATACATAATTTGTCCTCCATCCCCAAGATCCTACTCTGTCAATTGCATGCCAAGTTATCATGCACCTCATTTGTCGTTTTTATTGTGAATGATTTTGCATTACATACACTATAAGTCTGGTAAATAGTTGACAAGAAGATGTCCCGTAAAATCCATATAAAGGTGGATAAATAGCAATTGGCAACTTGGTGGGAAATATGCTAATTAAGTTTCACAGTATTGTATAGAACACATTTTTAAGTGTCCCATGTCTTTGAACTGAAAAAAAAATATAGATAATAGCATTTTATAGGCTTGATCTGTCCAACTTGAAAATAAAAAAGGATTTTCCGTAACAATAAACCATATCTTTCCGGAGCACGCAGGCATTGCATTTACACTGTTAGTAAGGTTTGAACCAATTAAGAAGCTAAAATTGATAGAAAAACATACCAAACTTATATATTTAGACCAACATTTGCATAATCAACTGGTTGGAACTATTGGGGTCATTATCTCTGATATTCCCTTATGATGCATGCTAGTCTTTTAGTAGTCTATAGCCACAATCTAGCCATCTTTGCTAGCCATGCACCAGATCAGTTAACATGCTAGATAAGCTTGATTCAACCTAAAAGCTTAGACAAGGATAACCTAGATTAATATTCGGGTGAACATTTATATCATTAAACACCGAGGCACCATCATCTCTAATAGACATGAATGACAAAACAACAAATGCATAGTGGGAATTTATATGAATGGATCATGGCGAGTTAATGGAGGGAATGACATGTCAGCTTAAGTAAGCCAGCTCAGCATAAATGTCACCAGCTCAGCATAACAGAAAACGATTACCTAGAATAAGAAAATACAACATATAAATCGATGTTCTCAAATTGTAATCCATAAACTTTTACATTGGAATTGAATACAAGTTTGAATCTTTCTTGTTCTTTCTCTGTTTCTTTCATCCTTCATCATATCAAATTGGCATCATAGAGGTTAGTTCTCTGCCATGGCGGGTATGGAGACTCGTTCACAAAAATAGAGGAAGGAGATAGCTTCCATGATGGTTGAATCGGAGCATAGACAACAGGTTCGCCTTCAGGAAATGTAGGGATGGTAACAAGATGAGGTGGGGACAAGGAGTGGCTTCCCCATCCCCGTCCATGCCAAGAAGAGAGACAGGGAATCCCCCACCGCGACTCCCCGACAAAGGAAATAATCCTCCCATCCCCTTCCACAAGAAACCGCCACCATGGAGGGATCCCCATGCTAATGTAAATATGAATTTTGATGTTCTTTGAAATTAATTAATATCAATACACCCATGAAAAACATAAAAACTATTCAAAATAAAACTCAACAAATTAACATATAAAGACTTCCCAAAAAAAAACATCTCCAAATGTTTATCAATATAGAGTAAACAATAAAATATCGAATTTATACAAGAACAACCATATAATCTAATATAATGGCTCAACAAAACCACTCTTAACATTTTTAATCCAAAACATGAAAGTCCACATACAAAATTATAATTAACTAAAACTTTACGGGTTATATGTAAATATAACCGGGGACGGGATCCCCACGGGACGAGTAAAGCACTCCTTGCTTCCACCCCGTTTAAGGAAACAGGGGTATGTTGCTCCCACAAGGGTAAGAATCAGGGAATCCCCGTCCTTGTCGAATTGGGTCTCCGCGGAGATCGGGAATTCCCTGCCCCACTACCACCCTAAAGAGATGGCGGCCAGTCAAAAGATCAAGTTTCAGGAGATGATGAGAGATCAAGGCTTTGGTCAGTGGGGTGAATCACTAGACTTCCGATGGGGGGTTTCAAAGAGAAGGGAGGAATAAGTGAATAATTAGGAAGTTAATTGAGGTATAAGCTCTTGTAACCCTTAAGGAAGCTCAACCAAGCTAGAATTTCCTTAATTTAGTGGAGAAGGCTCGGGAAGTTGCCTTTTGAGAGTTGAGTACTCATTCAAAATGGGGAAAATCCATTCAAGAAATAGGGTGAAGGTGGTAGCCTTACATCTTGAAGGCAGGGCCATTCAGTGGCATCAAGGCTATATCAAGATGAGGGATACTGAAGCCTATGGAAATTAGGATGAGTATGTAAAGGCATTTGGAGCAAGATTTGGTCATCATGCCTATGATAATCCTTTGGCTAAGGTCAGGAATTTGAAGCAAAGAAAGTCCCCGCAAGATTATTTGAATGCTTTTGATGAACTCTAACCTAAAACAGGTATTACTGAAGACCAATCTCTCGGTTTCTTTTCATTCTGGATAAATAGATGAACTTCAAATGCCCATAAGAATGTTTAAACCTAAATCTGGGGATGAGGCTTATTCTCTTGCAAGATTGCAAGAGTTGACTGTGGCTGCTATTGTACAAAAGCCAAAACCTGCTAATAAATTCAGTAATAGCACTGGAATTAATCTTAATCGCAGACCTCTCACCGTGACGACATCTTCGGGTTTCAGAAACTTGGCATAAATCCTCCTAAAACTTCCAGCATTTCAAGAATATATCGATGAAAAAGGACCAAAAATTTGTGTTACTGGTGTGATGAGAAGTATATACCAGGACACAGTTGCACAAAAAAAAAGCAGATTTATGTTCTACAAGTTAAAGAGGTCATTGAAGGTGATTGTGTGATTGAAGAGGAAGTAGAGGATGACGAAGCAGCGCAGGAAGTTCAATTTTCCTTAAATGCAATGTGGGGCACTGATAAGAACCAAACTATGATAAATAAAGGCAGCTGTGGTCGAAAAAGAATATCACATCCTGGTGGACACTGGCAGCACACACAACTTCTTGAATGAACATTTAGCTAAACAACTTCAAAGTTGACTGACTAAGGTGGCAGGTTTGTGGGTGGAGGTAGCTAATGGTCAGGAGCTTCAATATGCTTCATATGTCTTGGATTTCAATGGACAATGCAGCAGCAGACATTTTCTGCAAATGTGTACCTGTTGCCTTTGGAAAGCTATGATCTAATACTTGGACTTCAGTGGCTTAGGACATTGGGTACCATCAAGTGGAATTTTGAGAAATTGATCATGACCTTCAATTGCCAGGGAAAAGATTTTACTCTTTATGGTGATCAATTGGAACATGGAACAACCTTGAATATACTTAGTATGAAGCAAGTTGAAGCTTTTTCTTGCTGTAGAGACAAGTTCATTTCAGAAACAGGAAGTTTGTATGCAATGCAAGCAGAGCATAATTGGGCAAAGCTTGGAGAATTGTTACATTCTTATGATAATATACTTCAAGAACCAAAAGGTTTGCCACCAAAAAGGGAATTTGATCACACAACTTCCATTGCATCTGATTCACAGCCAACCAATATTAAGCCTTACAGATATGCATCCATGCAAAATAAATATAATTGAAGATATGACGAAGGAGATGTTGAATTTTGGTGTTATAAGAAGAAGTTCAAGCCCTCATGCTAGTCCAGTAGTTTTGGTTAAAAAGAAAGATAGCACAGTGAGACTGTGTATAGATTATAGGGGACCTAATAGTATCACTGTGAAGGATAAGTTCCCTATACCTCTAATTGAGGAATTATTGGAAGAACTTGGTGGAGCTAAATTTTTCTCAAAGACTGATCTCAGATCTGGTTATTGGCAAGTAAGAATGAATGATGAAGACATACCAAAAACTGCCTCCAAGACTTATAAGGGACATTATGAGTTTTTGGTTATGCACTTTGGGCTAACTAACGCTCCATCAACTTTCCAATCCTGAATGAATGCAGTTTTTAAGACCCTGCTGAGGAAGTTTGTCCTCATGTTTTTTAATAATATTCTTGTATATCGTTCGACCCAGCCTGAGCATTTACAGCACCTACAGGAAGTTTTACAAATTATGAGGGAAAATCAGCTTAATGCAAAGCATAGCAAATGTCAATTTGGAGCTGAGTGCGTGGAGTATCTGGGCATGTTATTACCGCAGGAGTAAACACAGATCCTAAGAAAATTCAAGCTGTTCAAAGCTGGCCAACACCGCAAAAGTGTCAAACAGCTAAGAAGTTTTCTAGGATTAACAGGTTATTACAGGACATTAGTGCATGGATATGGGAAATTGGCAAAACCATTTACTGAATTGCTTAAGAAAGGCAATTTCAGCTGAAATGAGAATACACAGGAACCCTTCAATAAAGTTAAGAAAGTTATGATCAGTGCACCTTGTCACACACTCGGACTTCCTACCGATGTCGTGTGCGGCACTTGATCGTTCCCCTTCGACCAAGTCAGCCTACTCCTTCCCTTGCCTTGGTTTTCCTACCAAATGGCCAAGAGACTTATGGAAATAAGAGGCTTAGGGAGAGTTCGTACCTTAGGGGACTTGGAGACTTCCCAAACTTCGTATTTTATTAGATGCAAAAGGCTTGTACAAGAGAGCTTACAACACTTCTCCCTTGTTTGGTTGGTTACAATGGCCTCCACCTCCTCAATGGACGGTGGGGATCAATTTGATCCGACGGCCATTATTTGCCATCTAGATAATTCCACACACTTCTTACAAAATATCTAAGCTTCCCCCATTTTCCGTATTATTCTACTCAATTCCGGAATAACGGGGAGAATTCTAGAAGCTACCACACAACAAGGGTTATCATGACACACTTAGAAAATATCTAAGTACTTATGGTAACCCTTCATGTCATGATCCGCCCGGCGTGTTCCGGTCCGCACCGTGCCACGCCGCGCCGTGCGTGACAACCTGTATTGGTCCTGTCAGACTAATCCAAGACATTTTTTGTGGAAACTGATGCATCAGGAGGGGGAATTGGTGCTGTACTGATGCAAGAGGGTCATCCAATTGCATTTATCAGCAAAACTTTATCAGCCAGAGACCTTTCAATATTGACTTATGAGAAGGACTGCTGGCTATATTGTATGCAACTAAACAATGGGAGTATTATCTGATGACGAAGCATTTTATAATCAGAACTGATCATATGAGTCTTAAATATTTGCTGGAATAAAAATTATCAACTCTTAAACAGCACGCTTGGGTTGCTAAGATCCAGCAATGTGATTTCAAGACTCAATCTAAGAAAAGGGTGGAAAATCAGGTGGCAGACACATTGTCTAGATCCGATATGGCAGCTATGGCTGCAATTTCTGCACACCTTATTCCTGATCAATGGATGATTGCAATTAAAGCTACATGGGAAGCTGACAGAACATTACAGAAGATTTTCTCTGAGTTACAAGTTGATCCTAGTTCTCATTTGGACTATAGCTGGCAACATGGTCATTTGAGAAGGAAAGGAAAATGGGTGATTGGTGATGCAAAAGAATTGAAACATAAACTGCTGGAAATTTATCATGACTCAACATTAGGAGGGCATTCAGGGGTTCCTGTCAGAGCTAAGTGGCTGTCTGCTGTTCTCTATAGAAAGGACCTTTGGAAAGCAGTCAGAATATATATAAGAAATTGTTCAGTATGCCAACAGAACAAATACGAGAATGTCTCAACTCCAGGCACCTTGCAGCCATTACCCCAACCTCAGGGCATTTTTATCGATATAACCATGGATTTTATTGATTCTCTTCCTACATCACAATGCAGGACAGCAGCGAAGGTGGTGGTTGATCATCTCACCAAATATCCACACTTCATTGGTCTTATTCATCCTTGCACAGCCAAGGTAGTAGCACAATTATTCCTAGACCACGTCTATAAATTGCATGGACCCCCGAATATCAAAGTCACAGACCAAGAAGCAGTTCTTGCCAGTCAATTTTGGCAAGAGTTTTTTCTGGATTTAAGGAGTATCCTTACATTTATCAACTGATGGCCAAAGTGAAGTGATGAGCAATACTTGAGACACACTTGAGGTGTATGTCTAGTGACATGCCACACTCATGGTTTCAATGGCTTCCACTTGCTGAATTTTGGTTATAATACCTCTTATCAATCTACAATTCAAATTGTCTCCGTTTCAGGGACACTCTGGAATTCCACCTCCATTGCACATTCCATATTTTCCTAGAGATTCTAAAGTAGAAAGTGTTGACATGCATATGAGAGACAGGGAAGCTACAATGGCTATACTCGAGCATAATTTGGCAAAAGCAGCAACTAAAATGAAGCAAATGGCAGATAGGACTGAACGCCAATTTCAGATTGGAGAAATGGTTTATCTTAAACTCCTACCATATATACAGAATTCAATTCAGAGGGTTCATACCAAGCTGCACAAGAGATTCTATGGGCCATTTAAGGTGATTGAGAGGATTGGAGCAGTAGCTTATATGTCACAATTACCATCTGAGGCAAAGATACACAATGTATTTCATGTGTCACTTGTCAGATCAGCTACCTCAACCCAATCAACTACAACTACTCTGCTGGCATTTCTCAATGCTTAGAAGAAGTATCCAAAAGAAATTCAGAACAGAAGATTTGTTAAGCATGGCGATAAAGCTGCTATGCAGTGGCTAATTCAATGGAGGAGCTCCACACTCGAAGAAAATACATGGGAGTTTGCTGATAATATCCAGAGACAATTTCCTGAATTCTCTCCCTGAGTAAAAGGAGTTCTTCAAGGAAAAGGGAATTGATATGAAGTGGATCACGGTGAGTTAATGGAGGGAATGACATGTCAGCTTAGGTAAGCCAAATCAGCATAAATGTCGCCAGCTCAGCATAACTGAAAACGGTTATCTAATATAAGGAAATACAACATACAAATAGATGTTCTCAAATTGTAATCCATAAACTTTTACATTGGAATTGAATACAAGTTTGAATATTTCTTAATTTTCTTGCTCTTTCTCTGTTTCTTTCATCCTTTATCATATCAAAATTTTATCAAAATATGCTTCACTTAATGCAAGCTATGTAAATTTCATATTCTTCTAACTATGGCTCATGAGTATAAAATAGAACTTCCAGAAACACTTGTATAGACTCAAACTAACCATATTTAGCTGCTGGGAGTCTGAGCATCAATTTACAAGTAAAGGCGAAAATTCTATTCAAAAACTATGTTTTTGTAAAATTCGTGTAAAGAAGATTATATTCCTTCTAGAACAAGGGGAACATCTTCAGTTAAGAACTATTCCACCTACAACATTGTTATTCGCAGGATCATTAATAAAAAAATTCAAAGTAGATTACTGAATCGAAAATGGCTTTCCAAAACTACATCAGAAAGAACAACAAACGATGATGAAATATAAAGTTGCAATAAGATGAGATTAAATGCACATAAGCTTGGTTGAAAATTGACAAATTTCTTTCACTTACTATAAGCTTCCAACAATGCAGTGCAGCATGAGGCAGGAACTGGAGATGAAGGTAACTCGCGAAGAACATGCTAGTTAACACAGTCAATAAAGAATCATATAAGTTAAAAAGATTCAAACATTACGAACAATAATTATAAATCAAGTTGAAATACAATACCTTCACGCAATCACCAACAACATGTGCATCTTCATCCGCCGTGAATTCTGTCCTCCCTGATCAAAAATTGGCCTTCAAATTAAAAACTATGCAACTGAAGGCATTTAATGACCAAATCCTCTTAAGTCTAATTCACTTCAACTGTCAATGAAAACAATTTGACTATGGAAATATAAAGTGTGACAACCTTGTTCATACTCTTGCACTCTTCGGTCAACCTCCTCGACATCAGCTGATTGTCGCAAGATGCCTTCAATTTTTGTCCCTGAAAAGTCAACTTTGGTCACTGTCTGTTTTAATTGCCAAAGCACACCCAACTCAAGAGCAAAATAACAATAAACCAATATAAATTATAAGTACAAAATGCTTAAAGTTTAAAAGTTACAAGGACCATTGGAGACTTGAGGGGCATTTGATTTATGAGTTGCAAGATGCCCTTACACACCCAAATTCCTAAGAATGTTAGAACATCATGTTTGGTTTGTGAACAATTAAACTCAAAGATTGACAGGCATTTTACTATGACATATTTGATAAACACAAACTTTGGATGGGAATATAACCATGAACTAAATTTCCAAACTAACCTTTACGTTAATAATACATGTAACACAAAAACTTAGACTATTACCATTGAAATAAAAGGACACACCCAAAATAAATTAAAAAAAAAACCTCTTTTGAAAGGAATTACTTAAAAGGTACTTCTCATTGATGATGGGGGTGGTCCCAAAAGGGTACTTCTGAAATAAAACACACGCAAACTTACCAACCAAACAGGAATATGACTATTACACAAGTATTGGATGGGAATCAATTAGCCATGGTATATTGGAAAGTTGAAACCCTATTGTTGTTATATTTTTGAGAATATTGCTAAATTAGTGTCTACCAAACATAGGCATGTTACATGTGTTTACAAGATGCCTCGGAATTTGGCACAATTCCTCCAACCAAACACCCCTTAATGGTCTAGATTTCAATATTTTATAAATTTATCTTTCGCTCTAGTCAGATTCTGTTCCACAAATTATTAGTTTAGGGGAAGGCCCTTTAGATAAACTTGGAAGCCCTTTTCCAACCTTTTCATTTGTTTTTATAGGAATTTTTCTCCTTTATTTCGGGTTACTACTCTTTGATATTTTTTGTGCTAATGAGTGGAAATCAATCTCAATATCATGGATATTTGAAGATTGACGAAGGAAAACCATGAAGACCAATTTTGTAGCAAGAATAAAGCATGACTCCCTAATAGCAAGGAACACAGGTCACCCATGTTGCATGACATGACCATGTTTCTCACTAAATCAGATTTGCAGAATTTTCAGAAGAGCCTTGACAAAAAGCTACATGGCCATGTTCGTTGGCCAACTTAGAAAACCTTAGCACGCCCTCTCTTTATAAAAGCCAATCAAGTCATACAAAAGAGGCACCTTTTCAGCAAAGAAACTAGGGGTTCGACTTCTCCAAGGCTCGACATCACTTTTTAGCTTTTTCACCATCAAAAAAGGTGAGAGTAAAAATCAATTGGCGATCCATCAAAGAATCAAGAGTTTTCTATTTTTTTTAGCTTTTTCTTAGGCTGTCTCATGTTTAGATTCATGTTTAAATTGAATATTATGGCTTGTTTATCCAACATGAGTGAGTAGATTCTTTTATTCTAGGATTGGAACTAGCCCAATGTTGAGATACTAGACTAGACTATGTATTAACTTTCATTCTCGTATTAATGTTTACTTGCTCTTAATTTAATTCTATGATTCTTAATGCTTGTGAATGAGTACCTGAAATCTAAATTGGGATTTTTTGAGGGCTATTGGGTATCATAGAACTTCAAGGAACTAATTAAATTTGATTACCATGAAAGTAGGAGTAACTTAAACTAGATACCTCTCTATATTCTGAAAGGAAATAGTGAATACACTAAAATTTCATCTTCAAAGCAATGAAAGTTAACCAAGAAAGAATCAACACAAAGTCTTTATCTAACATTGAGGTGAACCCTAATTATAGAAGTCATTGCATTTGAATTAGTCTCCCTAGGCCATCGATTGCCTTAGCTTTGCTGGTTTAATTTTATCACACATTGCTCCCTTTAGTCTTTTCATATACATCAATTTGCCTAGATAACTTTAATTATAACAGATTGGTAGTCAGTAACAAAGTGCTTGTGGAAACAATATTTATTTACTACTTGAACAATCAGTGCACTTGTGGTATACATCGCATGACTAAATTATTGAATTAGAATACTTATCCAACACAACAAAATATTAGAAAACAAGGAAGAAACATGCTTGAGAGAAACATGAAGAAATTATACCATTGCACCATGCCTGAATCAGAGTATTCACTTACCATACATCTCCAGAAAGCAGAGTGCTTTCTCCAAGAATGAAGGCCTGCCATCAATATCTTCAAGTGCAAGCAAAATTGGTCTACCAACAACAGATGACTTGATGGGGCGCCTATCCCTCCCTGCATGACAGATAACCAAAATAAAAGCAAATAACATGTAGAAATTGTTTGAACTGTATAATGCTTATTAAATGTATAATTTCCAAGAAAAAGGAAAAACAAACATTGTTGGATTGATCCTTCAAATGCGTCTACATTGTCGTTCCGAAAAATTCCATTGTGGCCCATTACAAGGGCAGCATTTGGAGCTTGTGCCAATGCCTGCTCTAGTGCAGCTTTCCATTCATATAAATCTTCAGATGACTCTGCCTGGTATATTGGCAAAGAATTACATGGTCTGATATGATGATCATAAAAACTTAAAAACAACAGAAATTTGATTGCAAGTATATAAATTTGTTCCTTTTTTCGAAGAATAATGACAGTTTTCATACCTTAAGGGTGAATGCACGCCCATCTCGTCCGTCGGGAAATAGAACGGTCAATAACCTTTTGTCTTCCCTAACCACAACACTGAAAGGAAACATTTAAGAGAAGATTAGTGATATTGTCTAGAATCAGTAAGATGGACTGGGAACACCATCTAATGTCCTACCTCCCAGAATTGTTTAAGTCAATGCCTCCTAAAGTGAGATTAACTTCACCACCACGCTGGGGAAGAGCACTCTACAAGATCATCAAATAACACCAGTTGAGATTGGTAGTCCACAAAATGAAGTTGTTAGAATGGGATCAAGTACAAAAATTATGTTCTTCATTTTGGAAAAAAAGGTTGTACTTCTCAAACAGAAATTGGTTGATGGTTTGGTCTGCATCGGTTTTTCTCTTGAAAATTAACTAATTACATATAGTTATTACTTAATATTTAAATTATTAATTCTTAATAAACATCAATCACTTGACAAAGGAAAAATAGCCTACAAGCCGCCGATATAGTTCAAAAGGAGCTACAGGTCTTCTTCATACTTTCTTATTATAATATACCTCAAAAATCTTTATTTTCGAAAAATCACTATTTTACCCCTTGTCATTTTCTTCATCAATATTTTCATTAACTTTAAAGTGGTGGTCTCAGAAAAATTTTAATCAAAAAATAATTGGTAAAAAGAGAAGCTTTTGAAAATACAAGGACTTTTAGGGTACTAGAAAAGTTAAAGTGGGACATTATAGGTGCATTTAAACTTGAGAAGGACTAGTAGGTCCTTTTCTAATTAAAAAAAAATAAAATGTCATCAATTTAACCAAAAATTGATTCACAAATTCAAACTATGACAACGCAAACCCCAATTATTTTATTCACATATTAAGATCTCTTTCCCATATTAAGGCCTTTTAATATGGGAATAAAACCTCAAAAACACACTATTGCTCCAACTAGTAGTTGGCTAGTAGTTGGCTAGCTTAGTTCTCTTATTCAGATTAAGGGACCTTACCCCAGAATAGCTAACACTATCTTTCCAGCCAATTCCTCAACTAAGAGCCAAATACTACCTTTCACTAGTATTACCTTAAACCATTAAACCCTAAATTGCAAGAATAACCCAGCTTTGAATTTAATCTTCATCCACCTTCTATACCATCCATATACAACTTAAAGTTTTGAAAGGAGCATAAAACACGATGCCATCAAGTTACAAAGATGTCCTCAAGAAAACAATTAAGCCTTTAATAAATCCTCGGAGAGATCACCAAAACAATAGCCGGAAAGTAAATATAATCAGTACAGGTACAAAAGATGATCATGCAACTATAAATGGAAGCAACTTATGTCCATTAAAACGAATTGGTCTAAATGTTCATCAACTAGCATATAACAAGTGCTCCAAAAAAACAAAACAAAACCAAAACTCCAACCAACAATTAATTTAAAGGGAAATAACGAAAGAATGATATCATTAGAATCTTGCAGTTTCTATGGCAAATTACCGAGATAAAAATAGATTATTCATCAAGGAAAAATAACAAAGAACAGTAAAAAAAACCTAAATTAGGAGTGAATGTACCAATACATACAATTGAAAGTTTTTACTATTATGAAGCAAGAGAGGATCAAGAAAAATAGAGAAGTTAAAGAAGCTCAATTGACAGCATTTAAAATAAATAATGACTGCAATAGCATAAAACTCACGGGATCATTTTTGAAGAAGACCAAAGATGTGCGTGTGAGGATGAACCAACGTTTTTTCCATGATTTCCAACCAATTCCTTCATAAAGTAACAATTACAATGAACAACTAAGACCAGTAACAAAGCAAGGTGATAATACCAAAGATAGGAAATAGTAACTAGCACTTGCTTAAAGGTGCACGCACATGATAACTGAAAACTATAGAATGACTAGGTCAACAGTACTAATCCAACGTAATTAAAGTATATGAATAGATATATTGGAAGGTGATTCTCACTTCAACTTTTGTCAAAAAACAGAATTAGTTGAGATATCTTGTATTCCACGGTAAGATTAGAATATGTAGTAATCACAAGAAATTCCAAACATACAAAACAACATTCATTAAAGGAAAATAGCATTAACAAATTTTTTTCTTGGTATGTAACTCCATAGCAAGAAAATTTGGTTGTTGCCCATTAGATCCAAGGAAACATGGCCCATAGTTCCAATCAATCATTGACCCATGTTCTAATTTAATACAATAGCATCTTTGAAGAATACTAACTAGAGATAATCAGAATTGAGAGGCGTAATAAAGTGCACTGATTTCAAAACATTTTTGACCCAGATTGAAGGCTCTGCAACATCACCTAGCCTAGTTGTCTATTTACAGATTTTCAAAACAATAGCAACAAGGATTGAATGCCTTCCTTAAGAGTTGATTGAAACACAGCAAACGCGATTGTCCCTGTTGTTGTAAGCAAAGAGACACTTCGTACAGCGGTAACTCATACCATGTCACTCGAAAGCAATTACATCAATCTCAACAGTTTTTTTTATTGCATCTTTCATAGACTTCTCCAATTAAAAGCATTTGGCTTTTAGTACAAAGCAACATTGTTTACCGTCAAAAACAGAAAGGTCATCAAATCATTAGTTTGATTTCCAATAGATATTTTGTCAAGAAAATTTCATCATATGAATTTTATTAGTTTCAACTTTATAGGAAACCTTTTTCCTAGCATCCCTAATACAATACTATATTCAAATCTCTACTATTCTTGTCTTTCATCAATTCAAGTTCAGATTCCTTTCATATTAGCATTCTCATAACTTTATCTTTTATCAAAAATTATAGTTTGGACATTTTAACTGCATCACGACATGGCTGATTACTACCTTGATACATTGAGGAATATTGTTCTATAGATGTTTAATTTGTCCTTCATGATTTACATGTGATATGTATTTCAGATGCAGCCACATAATTCTTTATCTTTTTTTAGAGTACTTTTATCTCCTCCACTGACACAAACATTTAAACAAATAGTTTATGCTTGGCATCCATGCATGCAACTAGCATCCCTTTACAATTTTTAACATATTATGAATCCACTCTCCGAGGTACATGTCTAATTTGCTACTCAAGGTACCTCTAGTTGAGTCTGAAAAGGACTCCCTTCATAAGCCAGTTTATTATATAACATTGAAAATTATATCATAGCAAAAATAAATAAATAAATAAATCTTGGGCTTTCAAACCAAAACAACGCATGCACACACTCTAAAGTGATATAGCTCTATCTAACAATGTTCAATAAAGTCTCCAACAAAAAAGGCTGTTTCCCATGATGCATTCATTGGATCACTTTGGCAATGTTTGTTTGGTGGTATTTGGAGTGACATTTAACTTCAAACACTGAATTTGCAAAATCCCTTGTTTGTTTTGAAGGGCTCTATTTTTATACTGCAATTTCAAATTCATCATTCCAGATACATATAAACAACCATTGGATTAGATTGCCCTATATTTTCAAATACAAGGATTTACAATTGCGGTGTAATTGAAAATCCACTGCATTTTCAACCACATCTAATCAAACACTACCTTTGTGTAGGTACTTAATTTAAGTTTAATAGAGTAATTTAATCTTGTATAATGGACAAAATAAGAAAAATCAACCCCTTCCTCTAAAAATCTACAAGTTTCACATTAGCTATTTATACATTCAAGTCAATTCATATTGTTATATTTCCTGTATTATTTTTTCTATAACTCCCTCTTAACGACCCTATCTATTAAATCTACCAAGAAAGCTAAAGAATAACTGTATGCAACTCCAACTTCTTTGCCATATGAAACTTTAATGAACTCATTTTCAAAAAAACAACATAGTCAAACAAAAGTCTTGCAAAAATCTTTTTACCAATATTTTCCTCTAAATTTGCGGTCAAGAATTCTTTGAGTTATCAAGCAGTGAATATGTTTTTTCTTCCCACTCTTAAGCTCAAATTTCAAAAGGGATGCACCAATTATTAGCCTTGATGCCCTTTCTCCGCTGTCATTATTTGGAAAGTCCAAGAATTCCATGGATTTTATTTAAATACATTATCATTACTGAAGTGACTTCTATGTTGAGAATATTACATAGCTAAGCTAAATACACAAATAACTTTAGCCAAGTTATTATAGTTGTACAGTGCATATATTTTTACACGATTACAGTATTCTTTTGATCTAATGCTTATTTACAAAAGATAAAATCACAAGAATGCAGAGGAAAAGGAAAAGCTAACCTTTTGATGATATGAACAGCGGTCCACTCTTGAACACCTACGAATGAAGTAAGAAGGAAAAAATGACTAACATAAACACATACAGAATATTGTGGAACTGAAAGATTGTTCAAAATTAATATGTTTGACATTTTTCAATGATCTGCCAGCTTTACAGACCATAAGGACATCGCTGATAAATCTGCTTGAGTAAAATCAAAACATTTTCAAGAATGTTGTGACCCTTAACTGCTTTCACTAGTCCTTTCGCAATGTGAAAGCATAGAAAGAATAACTGCTCCCAGAGTCATGGATTTTTTTGCCTCTTTCTGTTATATGTAGTGACTTTGGCCACACCAAAGCTCTTTCAGAAAATAAACGTAACTTACTCTAAAGCTGATACCAAGTTCAACCAATACACACAAAACTTAATCTTAAATCCCATTAATCATGCCTATGGCGGGTAAAGATAAAACCATATTTCTCAAGAGGCAAAGGATTTAAATATATGATTTAAAAAAAAAAACAATAAAAGATCTCCAATCAGCTAATTTAGCTTCCACCATAATCTATTGGCACTTGATAGTTTACCAAAAGACAAGTTTCTTTAGTTTAATGTGTGTTTATGCCAAGCCATTTTCAGATTAGGCTCGAGGAGCATGAAAAAATATTGGTATATTGGGTTGAGGGAAGATAGAAAAAAAACAAAGAAAAGAAAATCATGAAAAACAACAATTGAAAAGAAAAGAAAATCCCAACAATAGGATTCGTTTATTTAATTTTGTGTCTTATTTTCAAGAAAACATTTTCCTTCTTTTCTTCCTTCCCTCTTATTTCTTCAATCCAAGTATACACCAAATGTTTCCAATAAAACATAAAATAAATAAAATTTTAAAATTATTATAAAAAAGCACCTTGTTGTATCAGAGCTAGATGGTAACTCCTTTATAGTTTATATACACAAAGGCAAAGAGGAAACAAAAACAGGGGAGAAGGAGCAATAATGGAGTCTTTGCTCACATTGCAAATCAGCATTTCAGTAGACAAGAATGTAGTTGGTTCAAAACAGTAAGCAGTAATGGTTTCTGCTGGATGCTAAAAGCAAAAGTTCCGTTTGGAGAAAGATCACAATAGCATTAAAAAATATGGAGTACTACCAGATGACAAATAGTTTTGGTCTGGCATTGAGAACATTTTAGTTGCAATATAGTGTCTTTTCTTTTTTCAACTACAAAAAATATAACAGACAACTTGCAGTCAACATATAGAAATGTCAGCCACCAAACAGAACAAACACTTAAATATAGTTTTGAGAGGATTTATATATAGTAAAGGGAAACCAACAGG
This sequence comes from Dioscorea dumetorum, assembly GCA_902712375.1. Taxonomy (NCBI): domain Eukaryota; kingdom Viridiplantae; phylum Streptophyta; class Magnoliopsida; order Dioscoreales; family Dioscoreaceae; genus Dioscorea; species Dioscorea dumetorum. The sequence goes on from CACTHL010000132.1 coordinate 504,284, forward strand.
AACATGAATGCAGATTTAGTTATATACGAAGGGTTTATTTTGAAGAAACATAAGAGAAGTAATCCAAACAATAATATAACTGACAGATAAAAAGATTTCCAGAATGCCATACCCCCTAATAGTGTTCAAAATGTTAAATAGAAAGAAGTTCATGCACCCAAAAAAGGAATCCAATCAGAAAGGAAGGCATGGCATCCAAGTTATCTTAGTTCACACAGGAGTTTGCTATGATGAATGCAAGAGGATAAAACCAACGGGCAAAGCTCCTCTAGCTCTTATCCCCGGGATCATAGTGAAAGGGGTACGCATACGAGAAACAATGTTTGTATTGTATCAAAACGGTGGGGGGCAAGCTTAATTGGTATGATTAGTTCAATCAAGATACGATTGAAAATTACATCCAGTTATATAAAATACTCACAAAGTCATACAACTTTAATGTTAATCTAAAAAAAATATATTAGATAATAATTTTAAAACTTACACAAGATTTAAAAAGAGAGAACAATTTAATCTATAACAACTTTTAAAACCTAATAAATTGTAATGTTATCTATAATTTTTTAAAAAACATTTAGATTTTTATAAAATTTATGGTTAATTAATTTTTACACGCCCCTTTCATCTCATGTATCTAGATCAAAGATCTGTGGAGGGTTCGCGAATCTGGTAACTATGCCCATGATGGTTTGGCCCCTCATAGAATATAGAAGTGCTTACTACTCTAATATAGATTTGATAGACAAGATGTGAGATGAGCATATTGATTGAGAAAGCAAAAAAACCCTGTCGAAATTGTTTTTCATTTTTCAATCACATTAGACATATTTTTGTGTAATCCAACCGTAAAAGGAAGGGCCTGCTTCTTATCCTTATTCTACTTTGCCCAAAGAGAAGATATAGCTCCAACTACTAAAGTACTCATTATTGGAGAATAGAAAATAGGGAAACAAGTTTTACTTCCCACAAAGTATCATGTAAGAAACACGGTTACAACAAAAGGAAGAAGATGAACTTTTTATTCTTATTTAGAAGAAGACTAAAATGAATCTACATTCAAAACTTTTATGGTAGACAATCAAAATAACTAAAAAGCATTCCACTCATGTAAGATCCTCTCTCTCTTATTGAATAACTAGAAATGCATGAAAACAAAGATTAAAAACTAGAACAGATGTGAGTAAGGAGATCTATTAGATAATCAGAAAACATGGAAAGGGTTTTCAATGGAAAATTTACATACTTGATGAGCAAGTGCTTTTGTCACCCCTTCCAATTCTAAGGAATCTACATTCCACAAATTCATATGACAGATGTTCTCTTTATCTAACAGACCAGGGTGTGCCAAAATTAGCATGCTTTTATCAATTGTCATTAAGAAATCAACAAAGGAAACAACCAAACCAAAATAACAGATGCATAATGTACAAATTTGGAAAGCATCTAAAAACACTGCTCCATTTCCTAATCAAGTTATCTGGTTTACAATGTCCTCCTAATCAATTTCAATTAATCAAAAACACCTCCATACTTGAAAAACACTCGGTTACTCAACCCAGTCTGTCACTATGGCAAGAATATCACTGTATACCACCCACAGGACTCAATTCTTGATGGAGAGACTAGCTGCAACGTGTAGACAAATGGCTCTCTCTCCCTACCGTCAAACAAGTAGTTTTAGTGTGCCATGATTAGAAGAGCAACCACAAGAAGTACATTGTTCCCTAACAAGTCTTAGTCCTCCAACTAAAACTCATTCATGAGCTACAACCACCAACATTTGCTGGGATAGCTTCAATTTTCCTTTTCCCAAAAGCACCGTCATCATAATGCGAAAGCCTCAAGATGTCACATTTAAGAAAAAATCATCCACATGGTCAACTCTTCTCACGCATAAAGCCATGAAACACTCAAATCGACAAAACCTCACAACCCTCAACTAAATACGCAAAAATTCTAGCACCCACAACACAAATTCCGAAATCAAGGACGAAAACCAAAAGAAAGCACAGCATTGATAATCAATGACAAGGGGCATCACCGTGTTCGAGGAGGCGGCGCGGTGGCGCTCGAAAGGCGGCGCAATGGCCGGAGCGGACGTCATTCGGTCCCAACCAAGACACTAGGCATCAGATCGAAAGCAGGCAGTTCCCGATCGAGTCAACAAGCAGCGATCTGAAGAGGAAGAACAACAAAAAGGGTTTCCGAGCAGAGGCAGGAGAAGAGGATGAAATGGCCAAGGCTCTCCCACCTGTCACTGCAGCGGCCACCACACGGATCTCGTCTTCACTTGCAAACCTTCCCAACCCTTTCTCTCTCTTCTCTCTGTCTCTCTCTAGAAAACAGGTCAAGATTAGGTAGCGGTTGGTCTATAGCTCTTCAGTATAATAGTTAAAATTTAAGAGTAAAGTAACAAAAAGTCCCTGAGAAATTTTGAATTTTATAAAAAAAATCTCTTTATTTTTTTAAGTACTAAAAAACATTGAATTTTAGATAATTGCATGTCAGTCGTGAAACTAGCAAAGAAAATTACTCTTCCAACCTTTTAATTGCTTGTGGGTTCAATTAAAAATTTCTGTTAAATTTCCAAGATTATGGTAAAAACGCTATTTTTAATATTAAAATTTAGATAAGACATATAAAGAATTCTAATAAACAAAAACGAGAAAACGATTTCATAAGAATAAAATGCAGCGGAACTTGTATATAATTTCTCAAAAAGTATATGGAGATGCAAGTGGTAATATTTAATATGAAGCTTGTAGGAAGGCCTTCCCTCTTACCAGCTTCAACCCCACCACAAAGAAGGGGGAAAGATTTTCTTATTGTGGGTTGTTGTTTCTTTCTCTTTGTTAATTCAGTTGCAGTGGTCCCCAAAAAATTCCTAGTTTTTTTCCCTTGATTTTTCAGCTCACGTTTTTACCATATGGAGTCAAAAAATTTGTTTGCAATTGGGGTTGGGTGAAAAGCGCGAGTGATGATATTTCTGTATTAATGCTCTGGTTGGTTCAAGGGATGGATCTTAGATGACGTTTGGTTGAATGTAATTCTAAATGCAGTGGATTTCTAATTACAGTGTAACTGGAAATACCTGGATTTTAAAATTCAGTGAAATCAAATGTAGTGTTTGGTTAAATCTATCTGAAAATATTATATTATAATATTTAATATTATTTTAATAATTTTAATTGCATATTAATTACTCTAACTATTAAATTTAAATTCATTATAATTTTATTATATTTTAAAATTTTGAATTTAATTATTAACCCCACAAAAAAAATTTCATATAATTTTAACAAGTTATTTAATATTTTTAATTGTTAAATAAATTATTAAATTTATTATTAAAATTTATAAGTTTTTTATTATTTATAAATTTTTAATAATATTTGTTTTTACTTAATGGGTCACATGTGAGGAAGCAAAAAAATAAGGGATTTCGTTTTATTGGATATAATTCGAGTTACATAAGTTTTTAAAATCCTGTAAAACAAACACTAGATTTTCAAAAACTCAGTAACTCAAGTTATATGTAATTTCAAATTCCTCCAAACAAATTAATGATTCAAGAGAGAGAAAAAGACTTAGGATGGGATCCCATCTTTTGTAATTTTAAAAATTGTACAAAACAGTTTTAAAATTAAAAAAATACAAATTTTAGATTAATAAATTTTTTATTCCTTGAATAAGTCTAATGTGCCAAAAAAAAACTTTATAGTATGTTGCATTGGCCCACTAAAAAAAACATATTATGAGGCTTTTAAGTGGTATGATTTGAAGTCTCATTAGACACAATTGTAATAATAAATCTTCCATATGAGTTTAGATTTATTATTTTGGTCTCGCATCGACGAGGGATTAGAGCTAAATGATCAATTCATAATCAAGTCTTGATTAACAACCGTTATCACATTTGTAAAAAATAGTAGTAAGATTAATGGATTAATTTAAATTTAAATTTGTTTTAGTTATATGAAAATTTTTAATATAGACAAATGTATATAAGAGATGAAAATATCTTTTATTTTTCATAAAATAACTTCATAATTTTTTGTTAAAAATCAATCAGCAATCAAAAAAATTTCAAACAAATCAAAAATTAAACAAATTTGGTCTCAAGTTAAAAACTCATTCTAAATATAATTAATAAAAAGTTAAAAATTTTAAAATTAATTTTGTAAAATGAATGGCCGGCAAGCAATTTCACTATTTTTTGGGGGGTTGGAACTTTAAAATATGTACGCATTAAATTTTTGGATACATGTCGTCACGTCCTGTCGTGGACGACAAGCGAAACCCGAGACCGGAATAGAGGCCGTCCCCGCTGGACAGAAAACCGTACAATGTTATCTTGTGATACGGTCCAAAGAACAGATCGCGAGGCTCTCTTTTCAATTTTCGCTATTGCACCGAAAGTGATAGCTGTTGTCTGTTGTTCACGTGAGAGGCAAGATGGAAGTATGCGAGGCACAGTGTCATGAGCACGTGAGCTTCCCTTCTTGTGGCTCACAGGATTCAAGCGCATCCCTGGATCCCTCCAAATGAAATCATTAGGGGAATTAAATTTGTTACATTTATGGTGTTGATTAAAAAAATTAAATATCTGAATTTTATAAAAAATTATAATAACTGTTTTTATTGATTAAATTTGAAAATGAAAAATTATAATATATCATGTGTTGACAGGCTATAAACTGATCACAGAGTTTGAAGCAAATTTGAGTCGCGGGTACATGATCCATGTTTAGCCGGGTCTATGGTTGCATGAAATGGCTCATTTGAGTTCGGCTCAGATTCCGGCTTGTTTAAAATTAATCAAATAACAAATAAAAAATAAAAAATATACGTTCGGTTAGGCGCTATGCTGGATATGATTTTTACAAAAAATTTTATATTTATTAATATCTATTACAAAATATTAAAATATTTTTTTATTTTAATAATATGCTCATTAATAAATTTTTTTCCAATTGCTCAAGGATTCATTTGTCAATTTAATTTTAAGGAATAGTTTTTTGCATAAAATATAATTTATTATACAAAAATTTAATAGTGCATCTTCTATTTTCACTTGGCTTTATTAATGGTGGAGTGATAAAAAATAGTGCATCCCAAATTAAATTTTTATTTTAGATTCATTGACCAATTTTATCGGGAAAAAAACCCTCCAATGAGGTAGAAATCCATATGAGATAATGAATAAATGAAAATATAATTAATTTTATCAATTCCATTTCATGGAGTTACATAGTTTTTTTAAGAAAAATCTAGGACTCAGAGCAAGCTACTAAAGACAAAAAAACCTTTTGTTTTTGGGAATTTTATCTTCAAATGCTTGAGATTTTCCTATATTTTTGTTAAGAGTTGCCTTGACTATGATTTTTTTTTTTCTTCAAGCCATCATATTTGCATTTTTTGTATGACCAAGTTTTGATCATCACTAATTTTTTTTGTCCTAAATGACTATTGGTTGCAATCATTTTTTATCATGGATAATAAGATTATTTGCGATCAATTTGATCCAATGCAAATAAGTATTACTTGAGATTAAGTTATGCAAATGCTTTATAAAAAATTAGGTAGCATATACTTCATTAATTATGCTCCAATAAAACATAATTTAAATTATACAACCACAAGCTTATATAAATTCATTTACTACAAAACATTAACTAAATTTAAACTATGAACTCAATAATAGATTGACATCAATTCATCACTAACAAAATTAAATACTACAGATTACCACAAAACATTGATTCAATAAAAGTTTAAAACATAAAACTAAATAAGAGTTAAAAATATTCAAAACTTGATAAATCTTCAATCATCATCATCATTGTCATTTTCATCACCATCAACATTATCATTGGCAGCATTATCATCATCTTTTTCAAACTCTTCTTCCAAGCCATTCTCATCGTTCTCCTTTCATTAGCATTTTCATGAGGCTTATTTCATTTAGGTTATGTTTGATTGCCCAAATTTTTTATGAAATTTCTTTTTATTTTTTCATGAGTTATTTTCCAGCCAAATAGGTTGTTTGTTTGCCCAAATTTTCCATGGATGTTATCACGTGACCTTATTTTCTATCAAAATAAGATAAAATATTTCCAGCCTCAACCCTAGGAAAACTTTTCCAGGGAAAATAGAAGGGGTTATATGAAAATACAAGCAATCAAAACAACAAAATCAAAATTTTTCATAGAAAATTTTTTATTTTCTAGCTAGAAAATAATGCCAATCAAACGTCTATTTGTTCGTTTTCCATGTTTTCTTTTTCACCCATTTTCCATGTTACCAATCAAACACAGCCTTATTTCCTAAAGAATTAGTTATCGCATCTCTAAACTCATTGTCGACGCCATAAATACAAAAATAATAAATAAAATTAATTTAAAAATCAATATTACACTTTTAAAGGAAAGACATCAATTAAAAGAAAATGTACATATAGATTAGGTACGAGTATGTTAAAGATTGGGCAATCAGAATAATGACAATAAAAGAAAGCACATATACAAGAAGACATAAGAATTTTAAGTGGTTCTATCTTAAATACCTACGTCACGGCCGCACTAATATCAATTTATTTCACTCACAGCAAATTAGGGTTTTACAATTACAGAGCTATTTAGGGAAACAATATTAGGATATCTATAGGATATTTATAGGGAGAAAATAACTTAGATATTTATAAGAAAAGATAAATCCAAATCAAAATTCTCATATGGGCCTTGGACCTGAAAAATGAAGATTAATTAAAATTCCCATATAGACTTTGGACCTAAAAAGATAAACAGTAATCAAGACTCCACATACTCAAGAATCTCCCACTTGGAGACTTGTTATATCAACTGCACTCCACACGCCTATAAACCCAAAAACTGTAATGATCAACCTCTACTAGTGCGGCGTCTTCTCATCAATCAACTCTGAATGCCAGCTGAAGCTTTACAAAGCTTCAACTTTTCTATAGTAACGACCTTGGTCTACATATCTACATGATTAATTGAACCAAAGATCTTCATCAAGGACAAAACATCACCACTAATTAATTCTCTTGTAAAATGATACCTCAGCTGAATATGTTTTGTCCTAACATGAAACACAAGATTTTTCACAAATTAAATAGCACTTTGACTGTCATTATAAAAAACATTATCAACTTGTTTCTTATCTCTAACTCCTCAAAAAAGTTCTTTAATCAGTCACTTCCTTACCTACTTCTGAGATAGCCATGTAGTCTGCTTCCGTGGTTGAAATAGCAACGTTCTTTTGATGTTGAGACATCTACTTCACAGCTGTGCTATCCACTGTGAAAATATACTATGTAGTGCTTTTCTTGTATCCAAACAACTACCCAAGTCTGTATCAGAAAATTTTTTCAAAATAACATCTCGCATTCTGTAACACAAGACAATTTTATAAGTACCTTTTAAGTAGCGTAATAACCATTTAACGGCTTCCCAATGCTCTTTTTCTGGATTGAACATGAATCCACTAACAACTCCTACTGCATGAGCAATATCTGGCCACATGCATAACATTGCATACATAACATTACAAACTATAGATGTAGATAGAACTTTAGCCATACCTTTTTTGTTTTCATCCGTTTGAGGTGACTGTTTCTTCGTAAGATTAAAGTGGTTTCCCAAAGGTGGACTTCTGATCTTAGCATCATGGTGATTGAACTTTTCTAACACCTTATTAATACACTTCTTTTGGGATGATTTAAGTGTACCTTTAGATCTATCCCTATTGATGCTCATACTAAGGATTTGTTTTGAAATACCCATGTCCTTCATCTCAAACACTTCAGACATTTTCCTTTTCAATTTGTTGATTTCATTCATGTCAGCTCCTGCAATTAACATATTATTAACATACAACAGTAATATAATGTAGGATGAATCATATTTCTTCTAGTAGCAACAATGATCTAATGTATATCTTTTGTACCCACTCTTTCTTATAAAATTGTCAAATTTCAAAAACCATTGTCTTGGAGCTTGCTTCAAGCCATGTAAGCTTTTTTTCAACTTGCAAGCTAAGTTTTCTTTCCCACTTACCTGAAACCCTTTTAATTATGCCATGTAGATGTTTTCCTCAAGATCACCATGCAAGAAAGTAGTCTTAACATCTAGGTGCTCTAGATGTAAGTCCTTTGCAGCTACAATACTTAGCACAAGTTTAATAGTAGTCATCTAGACTGCGAGAGAGAAAATCCTATTGTAGTCAATGCCTCTTTTCTGCTGAAACCCCTTGACCTCTAGTCTTACCTTGTACCTTTTGTTGCCATTAAGCTCTTCTTTGATCCTGTACACCCACTTGTTCTGCAAAATTTTCTTTACTGCTGGTAACTCAGTCAACAACCAAGCCTCATTTTTTTCAAGAGAACTCATCTCTTTTTTCATGACCAACTCCCACTGAACTGAATCATTGATAAGTCCCTAATTACATAGTTTTTCCTATATTATTTTGCGCATTTATTCGGTTGTTTAGAGTTGTAACATGGAAGATGACACTTAACATGGTGTAATTTTCTCTTTTCAGGTGCACGTGAAGTTAAAGCCTAGGGAAATCCAAATAAAGCAATTTAAAGCCAAAAATGAATCAAAGGGATTCTCTCGGCATCAATTCCTAAACGATCGGCTTAGCAGAACTTCTTACGGGCTACTTTCAACCTTGGTACGACCATAAGCCATAGACAGAGATTATTGTGGGCTTGCTTATGCCCGTAAAGTGGAGTAGAAGGAGAAGACAATGGGGTTTACGAGCACGACTTACGCTCATAAGCTTAGACCGAAAGGGCCATCTAGTGGAGTTTACAAGGGGAACACACACAAGTAAGGAGTGGTCGCAAAAATAAACTGTAAAGTTTATGGGCCTCACATTTATGGCCGTATGCGGGACCGTAACCCAAATATAGAAGACCTTATCGGCATTGCTTTCGGCCATAAACCCAACAGTAAGGCAGCGATCAACATGAGTCCCAAGCCTTACAGGCATGGCTTACTCCCGTAAGAAGCTAGGATGTCACGGCCCAACCCACAGTCAGGCACGTCGCAACCGCCGCAACGACTTAGGAAGGGATAACTATCATCCACACCCAAGTTGCCACAACTAGGGTTAAGAACCCGCCAAGGTTATTTTATTATGTATAATCAAAATAGGTAGCCTCCTTAACATTGGCCTCTGGGACCTCGTGTGGTAACTCCGAGGGTCTCAGTAAGGTTTAGTCTCATTCAGACTCTCTACATGACTCCTGATATAGGTAATATAATGGTCAACCACATTGTCTCTATAGACCAGTGTTGGGGACCTCCATTGCAGTAAATCACACACAGTATGTCACCATCAAAACAGATGGAAAAGATCATAAATCATACATATCTCAACCATGTAGCATAAACTTTCGCATATAGAACATGGTGGTGTTTGGTTTGAAGGATTGGAATGGGAGTTATTACTTACATTGAGTAACCCCTTGTATGGGTGTGGAGTAATGGGAGTGAGAAAGTAGTGGATGGGAATGAGTAAGGAGTGAGGGGGAATGAGTAATCCGTAATCCTCCCAAAAATGGGAGGATTGCTCATTCCTTGCTCACTTCTTGGGGTGAAATGTCAAATTTACCACTCTTATTTAATAATTAAAATTATAATTAATTAACATAATAATTAAATACATAATTTTAATAATAAAAAAATAAAAGTGAAAATAATAATAACTAATAATTAAAATAATAATATAATTGAAATAATAATTAAGTAATAACTAAAGTGAACTAACAATAACTAATAATTAAAAATAATAATCTAATTCAAATAATAAGTAAATAGATAATTTTAATAATACTTAATCATTTAAGTGCAATATTTAATTCAAATAATGAAAAATAATAATTTTTTTGAGATTTGGTGGCCTATTAAAGTTAAATATATATTTATAACTATTAATTTATTTTAATACTTAAATATAACTGTCATTTTAATACTATTAAAGTTAATTATTTTATAACTTTAATTATTTTAATACTTAAATAATTTTAAATATTTTCAAAAATATAATTGTGACACCTCATTATTATATATAATAATATTTATTTATATAAATGGCATAATAGTCATTTTATCATATTTTCTTTTTTTCACTTTTCTCATTCCCAATAAACTACCTCTTCAATCATTTCAACCAAACATAGTTTTCATTCCCATGTCTTTTCTAATCATTCTTATTTTTATTACTCTTCTACTCCTCTCCTTGCCATTCCTTGCAACCAAACGCCACCATAATGTTTTCTATTTCATAATTCAGTGTTATCATTGATATATCACAGATTCCACATATTGGAATAGTATACCATCGCAAAATCCAATAAGTATTCACATATTTAGGAAATCTAAATCTCACAAGCTCCATGAAACCTTAAAACATATATATATATATATATATATATATATATATATATATATATATATATAAGTGAATGGTTTAAACTTGGCAAGGATTGCAAATATGTCACCATAGGTTTAAAATACGTAAATGGAACTGAAATCAAGTTGGAGACATAACTTATAAAACATTCCTAGCCAACTATGCTCTTAGCCGGAGCCAAGTTAAGACATAATATGATAGATATATGTATTTTTAGGAAAGCATGCACATTAACAATACCCAAGTTCACTCACAAAAATAGAGAGCAAAAGGTAGTTAAGCATTCTCCATGGCCTTGCCCTTGCTCGGGGACTCCCCGCCCTCTAAATTCAAACCAAACAAAGGTGGCCAAAGAGGATGGGAGAATCAACCATTAGAGTGAAGAAGAGAAGTATGGTATTTTGACTTTTCCGAGAGTGTGTTGTTGTCTAAACTGACATAGAATGGTTGTGCTATTAGTTTTGGCGCGTTTTAAGTCATTTTGGGTTTAGAATGCAGTTCACAGAGTAAGCACGTCCGTGCTTGGGACCGTGCTCTTAGCCGTGCACTTCACGGAATGTTTTGGACTTTGCTCCTAGTGACTTGTGAAGTGCATGAGTATAAGCACGCCAGTGTTTAGGCTGTGCTTGAGAGTGCACGGCTGTGCTCGGGGCAGAAAAGCCTTGTTTCCATAGTGAAATTCTGCCGAAACACAGCTCTGCATGGGGCCAAGCACACTCGTGCTGCAGCCCGTGCTTGTGTCGAGACGACCTTTTTTGAGGTAAAGCATGGTCAAACCGGGCTCTTCACGCCTATGTTCAGCCTATATTCGGTCAGAGGTATATATATCCTGAACTTTGAGCCCTGATTCTCTCGATTTCTCTTCTTCTTCCTCTTTTTCCATTGGTTCCCATTGCTTTGGTTAAGGACAAGAAGCTATCCCTAGACATTCTCTTTTTCTCTTGGTTGAAGATCCTTGAAGGTAAATTCTTGTTTTTCTCATTTTTTCTTATTTCTTTTGGATTGGTTCAAGCATGTTAGCCCTAGGTTATAGATCTCGAATCTTAGTTTTATGCTAATGAATTCTCGAATGCGTGTTCAATTTCTTCCATCCTTTTCTTGGATTTTGAAGCAGAGGTGAAGATCCACCCCATTTTACCTTGATGAAACTTGTTTCCCTTATTCTTGACTTCGGAGTTACTGTAGTACTGAGAATTCCATTATTAAACCTTTGCATTCTTAGTTGTTGGGGAGAGTTGGTCTTAATAGGGGTTCTTTGGAATCATTAGGGACAAGTTCAGGCCATATCCAAGCCTTGTTAGAGTTTTGTGGTTTGTAGCATGAAGAGATTCATGCTTGTCTTTCTTTTGTGTTTTTGGTTGGTTTGAGCCTTGTGTTGGTATAGGTGGTGAAAGCTCGGTTAAAGGCAAGGAACCGACGGAGAAGTAGCGCTGTTGAGGAATCATTCTCCTAAGTTGTGAGTGGGATTTGATTTGCACAATTATAGTTAATTTTCTCTAAATATATGTATACCTTGTTTTTATGGAAAACTTGGGATTTAGCATAATTAAATTTATGATTTACTTGCTTGAAAAGTATTCTCCACTTTTGTTATTGGAAGAAAAATGAAAAATGCTATATTGTTACCTGTTGCTATATTGATTTGAACTGAAAAATTTTATACACGTATTATACTCTTTGATCCGGCTTATATAAATGTGAACATTTGTCCTGGACAAGGGTCATGTGAAATGTTTTATTTGAATTGCATTGTTGTTACTTATTGTGATATTTTGATAGTGATGGGGTTGTAACCTGCCTACTGCAATAGAGGGTCCTCACGGTCCTGCCTTTAGAGGTGGCGTGGTGGACTCGGCTGATCTATTCACTCAGGTGATGTGTAAAGCCCTGACTGGATGTACATCGTGTGTCTGGAGTCATTATACGGACCCGGTAGGTCAATGTCAAGGACATGAGTGCCTTGACGGCTCTGAACCTAGCCGCGGCCATGGCTAGAGTTTAGAGAGGTTTTTCGACCATTATTCGGCTGTTTGAGATGAAAAGCGCATATTTTAAGAAAGTATATCTTTTGTGCAAATTTAATCAGTTTACTGAAGAGCATTGTGATTTACCGGCCTAAGCATCTTATGCACATATGTTGGGTGTTCAAACCTATATGTATTACTACAGAATTTGATTTGGTTATCTTTTTATTTTACTTTGTTATGAGGGATTACTGCTGACACATTCACTGAGTGACTCTAGTTACTCACCCTTTCCTTCTCTCTTAGGTTGTAGCCTGTACAAGTGTTGCCGCGGGTCGGACTGCTGTACAACTTCCAGTTGTTTATTTTCCAGTCCTGTTTTCATGTATGTTTCTTTTTGAATATATGCATTGTATAAGGACATGGGTCCACTAGTGAAATCGACACTCTTATGCATGGGTTATTGATGAGCGTCCCACAAGTGCACGGGGTCGTCAAGTAATACCCTATGTGTGACACAGGGGTCGTATTCCACGGGGCCAAGGAGCTACTATTACTTCCCCTTCGTCTATTTCCTAGTCTAACAATTCGAGCAAAGGGTACAACTACTAAAAATTAATAAAAGAGAATAAAGCTACCACTACACGCCTAATAAGCATTCAAGAGACGGACAATCAGGAGAGGGCGTGATTTGGACAGAGAATCCCCCCAGGGTTGTCATTAAGGCCCGAATTAAGGATGATGTGTTGTGATGGTGGTTTGGACTGAGAGATTCCTAAATTAAGCTAATCCCGAATCCCTCGGTGATTAGCCCTAATCCCATACAAGTATTGACCGGAATCCCTTCCGGTCAATTCCTCCTACGATTGCAATGCACTCAGGGAATCCCTTATCAAGAGAAGACACTCTTCTGGGTCTAAGCCTAACATTCAGAGGGGTACCTAATACCTGAATCCCTCGGCGTATTGGTACATGAATCCCTTTCAGTCTATGTGAGTCTAGTACAAGGGCGATGGTCATGCTCCAAGTACAACCTAGAAATTGAACAACAGAGTTCTCATGCGGTCCAAGACAGTAAAGCACACATAGAGAGAATCACAAACAATAGAAATTCTTATACAAGAAATTCAACATCCAACACTAAATCACAAATGATTATCATGCTTAATTACAACAAACCTACCCTAGGGTTCATCATGCCTAAATCACATACAAGTTAGTTCCTCATGAAAGAGGAACACTCATACAAATCCAATGAACAAACAAGCATAAAGAAAAGCAAAGAACACTCCCTCTAGCTTTGGATTGTCTTGGATGGAAGAAGATCGTCGATGTCGCCGAGATCGAGCCTCAAACGACGCTTTGAAGCTCTAGATCTTCCCCCTATTTCCTCTTCCAATGATTGTCTCCTTCTTGGTGAAGATTGACGTGGTGGATCGCCGGAAAATGCCTCCGGAGAAGGTGGGGCGGCGGCCCAAGAAGTGGAGAAGAAGAAGAGTTGAAGATCCCTCTCAAATGCCCTAATTTTGCCTCTTTAAAACCTTTTTCAGGCATCCATACAGGCTGTCTTGTGGGCGCATGCTTGCCCGCAAGGCTCCCAGCCTTTTCCAAAAAAACCTCGTTTCGGTGCTACAGTAACTGCTACAGTAATCCTTCTACAGTACTGCTACAGTGATGGAAGCTCGGAAAGGTCGTATTTGATACGGATTTCTTTCCAAATACGTTCTTGAGCTCATTTTGGCTTCTTCAAGGCCTGTAACACAAATAAAACCAATTTAAACGCGAAACAGGCATAAACTCATCAGAATACATGTAAAATAGTACTAGAATAAACCGTATAAATATGTACATTTAGACACTTATCATAACATCCCCACACCTAAGCGTTTGCTTATCCTCAAGCAAACAAAAACATAAAGAACAAAGAAAAGATGATAAGTGGCTAAGTGTAAAACCTCAAGCTTAGAGTGTATAGAATCTCACAAGCATAGAGCGAAAAAAATTCAAGACAATGAGTTGTATTAAAAGAAACCAAATAAAGATAGTCTTGTTCTATGTATAGTGTTCCCGGGAGTGTGTGAACCTCTTATCTCACCCTCTTTACGCTAAATCAGTCTAGGGGTCCATTCACTCCACACACAATGATTACCGGTCTTAGAACTACTAAGAACACCCTCAATGGTCAGCAAAGATCCTTTTGATTCCTATATTCAATTCTAGCCTTATTCTAATTGTTGTAGACAATCCTGGAGATCAATAGGAAAATTGTTTTATATATATATATATATATATATATATATATATATAAATAGACTAACGTAGACTGTACATTATCTTTCGACTGGGTGCACATGCTGTTTAGGCACCAGAACATCCATCTAATCGATTTATTACATATCTACATAAACGCCCGTAAGATCCTGGAAAATTAAAATTTCGCCATGGTCTCCCCTGCAACTTCAAGAAAAAACGTATATACAACGTCGACTCGTAGAAATATATAATTAAACACACTTGAACTACACCGAATAAATGAACGAACACTAAGAATTTAAGACAAGTATGGATCAAATAAACAACACAAATACGAAAATGAAAAATACAAACACAACAAACAACACACAACAAACAACAAGAGTACGAAAAATTGAAACACGAAGAATTTAAAACTTGGGTTGCCTCCCAAGAAGCGCTTGTTTAACGTCATTAGCTCGACGAACCTTTTTATTACCTCAAGGAGGTTTGAAAACGGTGTGTTTATCCCAGCCAGAAGCGGCATAAGAGTTACCCAAAAATACGAAACATACCTGCCGAGATGATGTTAAGATGGAGGTCATGCATGAATTACCTTTTGGCCTCCACGGAAAAAGCTTCGGTCGGGCATTATGCAATTTCAATTTGGGGGGATTTTGAGATGGCGTGAGCTTCCTCCCCGGTTCTTCTTCGGCCCCGACCAAGTTTTCTTCAGGAACCCCAAGAAAATATTTGGGCCTCCATGGAAATAACTTCGGTTGAGAATTATCCAAAAATAGCAGGGGTGGATTATTCGATAGCTTTAATCTTCTACCCGCATTATTTTCCTCAACCATTATCAGAGGTGCTTGAAATGCCCAGAAAAGTTGTTTGGGTCTCCAGGGAAACAGGTTTGGTTGAGAATTTGTTAATCTTGGCATGGGTGGGTAATTGGGTGGCTGCAAGATTCTCTCCACAAATTGCTTCTCAACCTTAGTTCGATGAAATGTAGTTGCCCACAAAAAATATTCTGGCCACCAAGGAAAACTCTTTGGGTGGGAATTGTCCAGGCCGGGCATAGGTGGGTTCTTAAATTGCATTGATCTCCTTCCCACATCTTCAACAATCCCAGACGCTTCCCGTTTGTGCTCGGTTTGAAGATTAGCTTCTATGCACAGGGCTTGCTCCAACAGTAATGATGCCACTTCTTTTGCCTTTTTATTTTCCACTACACCACAATCATCTTCCACCTCTTCTTCAATTACACGCTATTCTTCTTCATGAATATTTGCAGATGGGACTTCACTCATTGGTTCAGGAGCCGGTGGCAAGTCAGCCAATACCTTGAAAAGATCTCCCATCTATTTCTCCACCCTATGAAGAGACGTTTGTACCTCCAAAAGTGCAGTGTCAACGGTAGCAAATTTTCTTTCTGTTTGAACCATAAATCTTGCAAGTACATCCTCTGTAGTAAATTGCTGCTTTTGAGGTTGAGGACTTGGAGGAGGCTTGACCCACTGCCCTTGAGGTGTGGCGCAAATTATGATCTCATTTTGGGGGCATTCCCGTTGTTGTCCACAAAAATGACTCGGTGCACGCCAATGTGAGTTGTATGAGTTGGTGCATGGACTGCTCTGAAGTGATCTCTGGGCAATAAATTTGTTCAGCCTTTCTTCAAGTGCGTCTATAGTAGCGGCTAAAACTGAATCTTGATCATTCAAATAACAAGCTCCCTGCATTGGCTCAGAAAATTGTACCTCGCACCAAAGAAAAACAAAAGAACAAAATCAAATAAATAAATAAGAAGAAAACAAGAAAATAAAGTAGAATGTACAAAAATAAGAAAAAAAAAAAAAGGCTAGAGCAATAGACTACAGGTTTTCCTAGTATCCCTTGTGTTCCCCGGCAACGGCGCCAAAAACTTGATGAGCGTCCCGCAAGTGCACGGGGTCGTCAAGTAATACCCTATGTGTGACACAGGGGTCGTATTCTACGGGGCCAAGGAGCTACTATTACTTCCCCTTCGTCTATTTCCTAGCCTAACAATTCAAGCAAAGGGTACAACTACTAAAAATTAATAAAAGAGAATAAAGCTACCACTACACGCCTAATAAGCATTCAAGGGACGGACAATCAGGAGAGGGCGTGATTTGGACAGAGAATCCCCCCAGGGTTGTCATTAAGGCCCAAAATAAGGATGATGTGTTATGATGGTGGTTTGGACTGAGAGATTCCTAAATTAAGCTAATCCCGAATCCCTCGGTGATTAGCCCTAATCCCATACAAGTATTGACCGGAATCCCTTCCGGTCAATTCCTCCTACGATTGCAATGCACTCAGGGAATCCCTTATCAGGAGTAGACATTCTTCTGGGTCTAAGCCTAATATTCAGAGGGGTACCTAATACTTGAATCCCTCGGCGTATTGGTACATGAATCTCTTTCAGTCTATGTGAGTCTAGTACAAGGGCGATGGTCATGCTCCAAGTACAACCTAGAAATTGAACAACAGAGTTCTCATGCGGTCCAAGATAGTAAAGCACACAAAGAGAGAATCACAAACAATAGAAATTCTTATACAAGAAATTCAACATCCAACACTAAATCACAAATGATTATCATGCTTAATTACAACAAACCTACCCTAGGGTTCATCATGCCTAAATCACATTAGTTCCTCATAAAAGAGGAACACTCATACAAATCCAATGAACAAACAAGCATAAAGAAAAGCAAAGAACACTCCCTCTAGCTTTGGATTGTCTTGGATGGAAGAAGATCGTCGATGTCGCCGAGATCGAGCCTCAAACGACGCTTTGAAGCTCTAGATCTTCCCCGTATTTCCTCCTCCAATGATTGCCTCCCTCTTGGTGAAGATTGACGTGGTGGATCGCCGGAAAATGCCGCCGGAGAAGGTGGGGCGGCGGCCCAAGAAGAGGAGAAGAAGAAGAGTTGAAGATCCCTCTCAAATGCCCTAATTTTGCCTCTTTAAAACCTTTTTCCGGCATCCATACGGGCTGCCTTGCGGGCGCATGCTTGCCCGCAAGGCTCCCAGCCTTTTCCAGAAAAACCTCGTTTCGGTGCTACATTGTCATGCTACAGTACCGCTACAGTAAT
The DNA here is from genome assembly GCA_902712375.1 of Dioscorea dumetorum. Taxonomy (NCBI): domain Eukaryota; kingdom Viridiplantae; phylum Streptophyta; class Magnoliopsida; order Dioscoreales; family Dioscoreaceae; genus Dioscorea; species Dioscorea dumetorum. The sequence continues at coordinate 522,039 of CACTHL010000132.1, forward strand.
CCTTCTACAGTACTGCTACAGTATGGAAGCTCGGAAACGGCGTATTTGATACGGATTTCTTCCCAAATACATTCTTGAGCTCATTTTGGCTTCTTTAAGGCCTGTAACACAAATAAACCAATTTAAACGAGAAACGGGCATAAACTCATCAGAATACATGCAAAATAGTACTAGAATAAAACGTATAAATATGTACATTTAGACACTTATCAGTTATGTGCTTGTCTAATATTAAAAACTTTGCTGTATTTATGACAGGCATGTTTTGTTGATCTCTTTTATCGAGATACTATTTAGTAGCTTTCTCTGTGTGCCCTTATACCATATTTTGTGATTTTTGATATTTGTGAATTTCTGTTCGGAGTTGTCCTTCTAAGATTGTCAGTTAGCCTTGCAGCGGCGTGGGTGTTCTTCCTTTTGTTATTGCGGCGGTTGTCGCGTGCCGGTCCTGCGGGATGGGACGTGACAAGAATCATGAAAACCTTAGCTTCTAAGGAAAAGTGAGGTTCAAGAGAAAGATAAGGCTTTAAGAGAAAATGACCCTTTTGCCCCTATAACTTTAACATATTAACCAACATATTTAACCAAGATAAGGCTTTAAGTATAAGGCTTTAATAAATAATGCATTTATGTTTCTCGGAAGTAAAATCTTGATTTTAGTTAGTTTTCTTATTAAACATTTGAACATCACTTTGATTAGCTAAATAATAGGACAAGAGATGGTCTTAGTATTTATTTTCCTCTTGGGATCAAGTTTGCATGATTGCACATTTTATTACTTAATACGACATGCACACTTGCATTATTCAAGCTCACTTGCATGACTCACACATCCTAATGATCCTAAATTATTGTTAATATAAGATATGTGATAGATCACAAGTACATGGGTTGTAAAGTAATACTTTTCATGTGAATACGAGAGTCGTAGTCCATGGGGCCCAAGAAAGCACTATGGTGCCCTCTTCACCTATTATTTAGCCAAAATAATTAAAGGATGATTAGGAATTGAACCCCAAAGAAATGAATACAAGAAAGTGAAAACAAAGCACTGATTCTCTAGGGAAAAATCCAATGGGAGAGAATATCCATGGGTGTGGATCATCCTAGGACTACAAATGTGATGAGGATGATGAAATCAAGTTGCAGTGGTAGTTTGGACCTAGAGATCACTAAAATATATTAATCTTACAACCCTTTGCGATTATCCTCTAATCAAATTTGAGTGTTAACCGGAATCCCTTCTTAATCAGTTTCTCCTACGAGCATACTATTCTCTTGGAGGTCTCTAAATAGGATTAAACCTAATCTAGGCATAAACTAAAAGCAGGAAGGATGCCAATACCAAAATCCTTGGCTTACTAATACAAGTAACCCATTTCAATCTAAGTATGACCTAGTACAGGTGAGCATCCTATGTCACCAAGTACAATTCAAAAAAGAATTATGGAGGTCTCCATTTGCAGTTCAAGGCAAATACAACAAAAATAGATTGAATCACAAACCAACAAATTGCATTAAAGAAATTAAGCATCCAACATTATCATGTTTATTCGAAGGTTTGCTGCCATTCGGTGGCGTTAGGGCTTCTTTCAACATGATGAAGACATACAAAGCAAGATTGAAAGGACAATAATGCTAATAAATCGTAAAACTACTTCAAGCTTTGAAATCCTCTTGAATTGATAAAGTCCCTTTTCTCTTCTCCAGCCAAGCTCAAACGCAATGGATGTTATTGCCTTGAATCTATTCAAATGGACCAAATTGATGCTCAAACATTTGCTTGATCTCCCCAAAGTACTCCTAGAAGCTTCCTCAGAGTGTCAGTTAAGTGCCACCCAAAAGCTAGCTAGAAGATGAGATCTCCCTTTCCAAATGCTAAATGAGTGCATACATATACTTCCCAAATCCATGCGGGGTACATATCGCCCACATAGAACCCTTATGGAGTGTTGAAAAAAGTCATTCCAGGGTTATATAGCCTTCATGTGGGTGTATGGAGCCCTTATGATGCTTCCGCGAGGTCATTTGCCATCTATGCAGCCTGTATAGTGCTCATATAACTTTGTAGCGGTTCCATAAGGGCTTTATGCCACTTGCATGGCTCATGCGGCTCCACGAGCTTTATATGCCATTTGCTTTACATAACTGCTATAGTGCTTGTCTTCTAAATTTGACCGTTTCATCACGAAATTTGCCGAAACGTGTTCTTGGGCTATAAATGGCCTCCTATGCCCTACAAAACAAATAAAACCAAATTACGCCCAAAACTAGCATCAGTCTAACAAATATAGATACAAAGTGTATATAATATAAATACAAATATATATATATAAACACTTGTAACACTTGTCAATGTTATAGTTTTAATAAAATAAGTAAAATGTTTGTATGATGCCCCATTTCCTCAAATACCAAACATTGACTAATTGTTCCTATTACTATTGAGTTGTTACATGTGAATGTTTGTTCTTATCAACCTAAAGTCCACCTTCTTTTTTGAAGTGATTTATAAGTGTACATCTACTCTGTATTTTATGTATCAATATGTACACTCATTGAGTATGTATTAGAGTCATTATGGGGAAAACAATACTAAATTAGGTGTCACTTATCTCTACAGGTACTAGGTGGATCTTGAGGACAAAGGGGAGCCAAAAGAAACAATTAAGAGTGAAAATGCAGAAGATGGAACTTTCCCGACATAGGCACTGCAAGGCAGAAGCCTTTACGGGTTTCTTACGGCCAAGGTTACTGCCGTAACTGATAAGTGCTTGTTTGTATATATTTTACAATATCAGTTTACATGCATTGAGCATCACTTTTATCAGGTTTTATCATTGACAAGGTGTATTTTGTGTTCTTTTGTACAAACAGGGTTTTGGAGACATGAAGTACAAGAAGAAGAAAAGATAGGGTGTGATGACACATTTCAAGGCAGAGTCCAAGTCATTACACAAACCGGAAGGGCACAAAGGCAGTAATACGTCCATGTCCCAGCTTCCGTATCCAAACAGAAGAAGGTTCTTCAAGATTTCAAAGGATAGAAAGCCACGCACCCTACCACACGAGCGTGTGCCCGACCGTGTGGACTCAAAGGAAGAATTCGAGAAAAATCATTGCAGCATACTGTAGCTTCGGAGTGGATTCAATCTAGACGTGGAAACTACCCATTAAGACCATCATCACGGATTTAGGGGGATTATTCTTTATGTCTTTGGAATTTATTTCTCAATTCATTATTTGTTTTGTCATTCGCTCCATAGAGAGCTAAACCCCTAGAAGGTATTCGGACATGCAAACCCTATGATTCTTATTTTCATTAGATTTAAATTGTGTTTCTATTCGAATTTATTAGTTTGAGTTTTGCTCTTGAGTTCTTAATGCTTGCTTCTGCTTTTGATTCCATTATTAATTGCCTTACATGTTTTATTCAATCTAGTGAAGAGAGAGATCACCACTAGGTTAGAATTACTAAGAGTAAAGAGGGTTGAGAGGGTGAGCCGTGAGATAGGAGAGTGTCCCTTTTCCATTCCGATAGATATCTCCTATCTCCATATTCCCTAAGTGTCAAGCAACCATATGTGGTGTGAGGCGTCCAGAGAATTCTCCGCCGGGACCTTGTAGGGGGTTAGGGATCTTTCACCTGGAGGTAGGGTTAGATCTACTTTTAGGAATTGGTTATATCTTTGGGATCTCTAGAGTTTTAAGCAGTCATATGTGGTGTGAGGCGTCGAGAGAATTCTCCGCCGGGACCTCGTAGAGGACTAGTTATCGGCGACCTGGAGGAAGGGCCGTTATACCTTGGGATACCCACGACTCATTGTTTTTGTTTAGAAACACTTGTAATCTACATCCAACACCCGAATCCTATGGAGAGCATTATCTGGATACCTCACTTTTATTGATTGATAACTCTTTTCCTTTTTATTCCCTGCGCACTTGTAGTGTCACTCTTAGGTTTGACCATTAGATCATCACACATTACACCAATTAGGCTAGATAACAAGAGAGGAGCTATTACTAGTACTTCTGTTCCTTGTGGTTCGACAACCCGACCCTTTGGGTCCACTTTTATTACTTGACGGCCCGTGCACTTGCGATAACGCAAGGGGTTGACACATATCACCCTGTGTTGTTGCGGAGCACACGCATCAGTAACCCTCAGACGAAGGCCCTTGTGGTTATACTTATGCCCGTAAAAAGAATGTGAGTTAAATAGAAGACCTTACGGCACTAGCTTACGCTCGTAAGCTAGGCTATAAGAATTATCCGGAGGACTTTACTGTCACGCCCCGACCCTCGGGTCCCGGTCCATGGCACTACCGCCACGACAATCCAGGGGAGGTCAAGCACCTGCCTCAACCCCAGATCGCCGTAAGGCTAACCTGTTAACTGTACAATATTAACATCACAACAGCAATATTCTAAATCTAAGGTATTCAACCACAACCCTGTACAAGATCAATATACTCACACCAGGTATATATCCCTGAGAATCTCAAAATCAATGATCATGGACACAATCATAGTCTCTCCCAAACACTGGGTGTAAACCTTATACAACCTAAGGTCCTGTCTGAACCAATCAAGATTATACAAGACTAAAATGGAAATACGAAAATATAGGTCCTAGTGAATCCATCTTATGCATGACAACAATGTTTATGAATCATACACTACTCAAAGGTAAATGATCATGGACACAATCATAGTCTCTCCCAAACACTGGGTGTAAACCTTATACAACCTAAGGTCCTGTCTGAACCAATCAAGATTATACAAGACTAAAATGGAAATACAAAAATATAGGTCCTAGTGAATCCATCTTATGCATGACAACAATGTTTATGAATCATATACTACTCAAAGGTAAATGCGAGAATAGATGCCAAGCACTATCACGTCTTACGCCCTGCTGCCGTGCTAACACCTGAAAAGAAGAGGAGAAGAATGGGTGAGTAACTAAGTTACTCAGAGAGGGGTTGAACATGGAGCTATAACTCATACAGGTGTAAAGAATGGTATGCCGAAAACATATGTAAATCTCTAACAACCACAACTTACAAAATGCTTTAAATACACATTTCAATATAACAAGCTTTCCAACTTTCTCAAAGAATGGCATCAATAAAACTTTGAAAATCTTTTGTAAAGAGATTCAATACTGAAAATTCAAGTTAAGAATACTCGTCAAAAGATCAAAAGATCAAACCCATCGAAATAATGATTTATAGTGCAACACATGCGGAAATCCTCTATCGATAGCATCATCAATAGCCTATGAAAACCCTCCATCACTAACCATGGCCGTGGCTAGGTCAAGAGCCACCAAGATGCGCGTATCTTGGCGTTGGCCGTTGGGTATCCCGTGTGGTGACTCCGGGATCCCAACACAGCACCTTCAGGTTCTCTACGCGCCTCCTGTAAGGGCTCGTCAGCCGAGAACTCCACGTCTCGCCAACTAGGTCGCTCCGTGGAGACTCGCTTCTGCAGAAGACGGGGATCCTCCCCAATGTCACCATCGAAACATTTGGGATATCCATCCCGCCCGTAGGCTCATCATGAACACATCATATATCTCATCAAGCGATCACAAATAGTTTGCCCGTAGGCTCATCATAAACGTATCATTATGAAATCATATATCTCAACAAGAGATCACAAATTCGCATAAAATACAACTCTTAATCGAAGAGTAAATCCTTTTGCGAAAGCATCGACAATAATGTCATTTTCATCAAGAATATCAACACAAGAGTATTCTTTGAAAACTCATTTCAAATACGATAACATCGTGGAGAATCTCAATTTGGTTTACATAGACCCTTAGTCGGTCAAAATAACAAGATCATCGAATTCTCAAATTCACAAATCTGGAAAACATGTAGTTCAAACCATAGGATTATCCAATCCTCATCAAATATAAATAATCAAGAATTTAACATGATCATAAACTATCATGGTTTCTAGGCCTCAAGGAAATCATCTCATGAGCCTTTTGTAATAGAATCAATAGTTAAGCAAGATCATAAACATCAAGGTTTCTAGATCTCAAGGAAATCATCTCATGAGTCCATTAAAATGAAATCAAGAATTAAGAAGATCATATAGCATCATAATTTCAGTTTTCAAGAAACACTTCAAGAATCCATTGAAATCAAGAATTTCTCATTTCAAGGCATGCATTATTAAACAAGCATGATCATAGCTCTTTAATTAAACAATTTCCCACTCACAAACTTGGCGAGATCGAATACTTGGATCACTCGCCTACTTGAACTTTACCCTTGCCTTTAGATTCACCTTCTTGAAGCCATTAACCATCCAAGAAAAACAAGAATCAATCACATAACCCAAACAATCAACAAGAGAGGAAAGAATGATCCAAAATTAGATCTCATGGCTTCTAGGGTTTACTAGTGTTATAGATTCAAGAATTAACAATAATAGAATCCTTAAACCCATAAAATCAAAATGAAATCAAGAATATCCTAATTGGGTTCGGATCTAAAAGAATCAAAGGTTTAGGGATGAAGGATCTCCTTCATTCTTCACCAAAACATAAAATCAAGGCTCCTATACCATTCAAACATAAGATCCATGGCTAAATTCCAATTAAATAATAGATCCATACTAAATCCACACTAATTCTACATGGATCTAAAGAGAATTGAATAAAAGAACAAGGAATTGAAGAAGAGAAGAAAACCCACCTCAATTCTTGCTAGAACTAGAGGAGATTCATCACCAATGGAGGAGAGGGGAAGATCAACACCTTTCTTCTTTCTTGGAGCTCAAGAATGAAGATCTAATGGAGGGGAGAGTGAGGATTCAAGATGGGGAGAAAAAGAGAGGGAAATGGGGTCTTATAAAGGCCATTTGAGTTTGAAAACGGTTTAAATAGGCCTCAAAGCGCGGGAGGGCTCGCGGGCTCCCTTGCGGGCGCAAGAGAGGCCGCGAGGCCTCAACCAGGAAGCCATGCGGCCTCCCATGCGCCCGCATGGGAGCCCGCATGCACTTCTGGCCGGGGGTCCTTGCGGGCTCCCATGCGGGCGCATGGGAGGCCGCAAGGCCCCTATTTTTGCTCCTTGCGGGCACACTAAGTGCCCGCAAGGTCCCTTCCTTGCTTACGTCTTTTAAAACACTTTTCCCCCATCTTTTAACCTCTCAAAAAGACCTTAACTAAGATCCCAACAAAAATAAAACTCGACAAAAACTTAAACACACAACTTCTACACAAGAAACAAAGCACAAGAGAAGCGAAAAAGATCGAACTTCCACAACCTACCCCCCTTAAAGAAATTTCGGCCTCGAAATCTTTGGCATATCTCAAGATTCAAACAAAAGGGGATACTTGCTCTTCATCACTTCCTCAGGTTCCCAAGTTACCTCTTCTGCCACATCATTTCTCCAAAGCACTTTAACCATAGGAATAATTTTTCGCCGAAGAGTTTTTTACTTGAGAATCAAGGATCTCTACCGGTTGCACTTCAAATTTCAAATCTTCTCTTAACTCTACCGGCGGAGCTTCAAGACAATGAGAATGGTCAGGGATATACTTCTTCAACATGGAAACATGGAACACATTATGAATCTTCTCCAACTTAGGCGGTAATTCTAATCGGTATGCCACCGGTCCAATCCTCTCTAGGATCACAAATGGACCTATAAATCGGGGATTCAACTTTCCCCTACCTCGAAACCGAATTACCCCTTTCCAAGGAGAGATCTTCAAGAATACTTTATCCCCAACCTGAAACTCCAAAAATCTTCTACAGTTATCGGCATAACTCTTTTGCCTGTCTTGAACTGTTTTCAATCTACCTCTAATCACTGCTACTTTCTCAACCGTTCGATCAATCAACTCCACACTTTGAAGTTTCCTTTCTCCCACTTCATCCCAGCAAAGAGGAGTTCTACACTTTCTTCCATACAAAGCTTCATACGGAGCCATACTAATGCTTGCTTGGAAGCTATTATTATAGGCAAACTCCACTAATGCCAAATGTTGCTCCCAACTCCCTTGGAAATCTATCACACAAGCCCTCAACATGTCCTCGAGGGTCTGAATGGTCCTCTCAGACTGACCATCTGTTTGAGGATGATAAGCAGTACTGAACTTCAAAGTCGTACCCAAGGCCTCCTGAAACCTAGGCCAAAAACGGGAAGTAAATCTGGGGTCTCGATCTGAAACTATCGAAGTTGGCACCCCATGCAACCTTACTATCTCATCAATGTACAACTTTGCCAATTTCTCCAAAGAGTACTTAGTATGCCTTTGCTAAGAAATGTGCCGACTTTGTTAGTCTATCCACTATCACCCACACTCGCATCACAACCTCGAGGCGTTCGTGGTAAACCAACCACAAAATCCATCGTCACATGATCCCACTTCCATTCTGGGATAGGAAGAGGTTGTAAGAACCCAGATGGCCTTTGGTGTTACGCCTTAACTTGCCGACACACCAAACACTTAGCCACAAACTCTGCTATCTCCCTCTTCATTCCCGGCCACCAATAACTCTCCTTAATGGTTCTATACATCTTGGTACTCCCGGGATGAACCGCATAAGCTGAAGAATGAGCTTCCTCCAAAATAGCTTTCCTCGGCTCGAGAATCCGATGGAACACAAACACGTCCTCGAAACTCCAAGGTCCCATCATCTCTCAATCTAAATTCACTAGTCTCCCCGGCCCGCAACTTCTTCACCTCTTGTACCAACTCTTCATTAACACTCTGAAGCTCCTTAATACGTTCCAACAGCGAAGGTCTCACCACAAAACTGGCCACTAAGGCTCCACTATCCTCAGTCTCTAGTTCCAACCTCAAGCTCTTCATTGCTGACAAAATTTGCAAATAGGACACCCTCAAAGCAGCCACCGAACTATATTTCCTACTCAAAGCATCAGCTACCACATTGGCCTTTCCTGGGTGATAATCAATTATCAAATCATAATCTTTTATCAATTCCAACCATCGCCTCTGCCTCAAATTCAAGTCCTTCTGAGTGAAAAGATACTTTAAACTTTTATGGTCTGTGAAAATCCGACATCTTTCCCCATAAAGATAATGCCTCAAAATCTTCAAAGCAAACACTACCGCAGCCAACTCCAAATCATGAGTAGGATAATTCAACTCATGTTGTTTCAACTGTCTAGAAGCATAGGCAACTACCTTTCCTTCTTGCATCAATACACAACCTAAACCCTGCCGAGAAACATCACTGAACACCACAAACTCTTTCTCATTTTCTGGCAAAGTATGCACAGGAGCTGATGTCAATCAATCCTTTAAAGTCTGAAAACTCTTCTCACACTCATCATTCCAAGAGAACTTCATTTCCTTACGAGTTAATTTTGACAAAGGTAATGCAATCGCAGAAAACCCTTCCACAAACCTCCTATAATAACCCGCAAGTCCAAGAAAACTTCGAACTTCAGTAACATTCTTCGGCCTTTCCCAATCAACAATGGCTTCCACCTTCTTTGGATCCACCAAGATCCATTCTCCTGACACCACATGCCCAAGAAATCCCACTTCATAAAGCCAAAACTCACACTTAGCAAACTTAGCAAACAACCGTCTCTCCCGGAGAGTATGCAGTACAATCCTCAAATGTTGAGCATGCTCCTCATTGGAAGGTGAGTACACCAAAATATCATCAATAAACACAATGACAAATTTATCCAGATAAGGCCTAAACACCCTGTTCATCAAATCCATAAAAGCTGCAGGAGCATTAGTCAAACCAAATGGCATCACCAAAAACTCATAATGTCCATATCATGTCCGAAATGCCGTCTTCGGTACATCTTCTGACCTAATCTTCAACTAATGGTACCCAGACCTCAAATCAATCTTGGAGAACACCTTTGCCCCTTTTAATTGATCAAACAAATCATCAATCCACGGCAATGGGTACTTGTTCGTAATTGTCACCTTATTCAGTTGTCGATAATCAATACACAGCCTCAGAGATCCATCATTCTTCTTCACAAAAAGGACAGGTGCGCCCCAGGGTGATATACTTGGTCGTATAAAACCCTTGTCTACCAGATCTTGCAACTGAGTTTTCAACTCCTTTAACTCCGCAGGCTCCATCCTGTAAGGTGGTATAGAAATGGGAGCTGTACCAGGCAACAAATCTATAACAAACTCCATGTCTCTGTCTGGGGGTAAACCCGGTAATTCCTCAGGGAAGACATCCTGAAACTCCCTCACCACAGCCATCTCCTCCAACTCTGGCTCCTTAACTTTTGTGTCCACCACATGAGCCAAATACACAGAACAACCCTTACTCACCAATCTTCTAGCTTCCTAGAACGAAATCAAACATGAAGGTAAAGCCCTTCTCTTCCCCTTCAACACTACAACAGGTCTTGAGGACCTAGGAAATGTTACTTCCTTCAAGAAACAATCAATGGAAGCATGATGCCTATCCAACCAATCCATACCAAGAATGGCATCAAAATCCTTCATCTCTAAAGAAATCAAATCTGCCTCCAATACTTCTCCACAAACTATCACAGGACATTCTCTAAACACCAAACTCCGAACTACCTCCTCACCAAGAGGGGTTTGAATCACCAACTCACACCCTAAGAAGGAAGGCTGACTATCGGCATGGCATGCAAAAACAGTGCTAACAAAAGAACGTTCTGACGCAGAATCAATCAAAACATAAGCGTCATGCTGAAAGATAGAAAGTATACCTGGTGTAGCAACAACAGGGGGAGTAACTCTCCCACGGTGAGCACGTGAATCTTGTGCTGGCATTTTAACTAAAAGAATATCACAAGACAACTCATAGGAATGGTTCTATATGCATCAAATGCAATAAGTCAGACTCTATTTAGATCCACTAGATACAAGAATCAAAAGATCATCTTTTTGACCCAATCAGGGAACAGTTGCAGAAAACAAAAGTTCACTTTCCGACACAATCAGAAAACAGTGGCAAATAATAGAAGATCAACATCCTGACCCAATCAGAAGGCTAACTTTAGGTCAAAATTATATTGGCAAAATCCATTTCTAAACTCTAAACTGATTACTGACCCAATCCTGAACCCTTATACTGACCCAATCATGAAATCTCGAACCGACCCAATCATGAAACCACATACTAACCCAATCATGATAACCTCATACTGACCAATCATGATAACCTGGGCTCTGATAACACTAAAGTAGTGTCACGCCCCGACCCTCGGGTCCCGGTCCATGGCACTACCGCCACGACAACCCAGGGGAGGTCAAGCACCTGCCTCAACCCCCGATCGACGTAAGGCTAACCTGTTACCTGTACAATATTAACATCACAACAGTAATATTCTAAATCTAAGGTATTCAACCACAACCCTGTACAAGATCAATATACTCACACCAGGTATATATCCCTGAGAATCTCAAAATCAATGATCATGGACACAATCATAGTCTCTCCCAAACACTGGGTGTAAACCTTATACAACCTAAGGTCCTGTCTGAACCAATCAAGATTATACAAGACTAAAATGGAAATACGAAAATATAGGTCCTAGTGAATCCATCTTATGCATGACAACAATGTTTATGAATCATACGCTACTCAAAGGTAAATGCGAGAATAGATGCCAAGCACTATCACGTCTTACGCCCTGCTGCCGTGCTAACACCTGAAAAGAAGAGGAGAAGAATGGGTGAGTAACTAAGTTACTCAATGAGGGGTTGAACATGGAGCTATAACTCATACAGGTGTAAAGAATGGTATGTCGAAAACATATGTAAATCTCTAACAACCACAACTTACAAAATGCTTTAAATACACATTTCAATATAACAAGCTTTCCAACTTTCTCAAAGAAAGGCATCAATAAAACTTTGAAAATCTTTTGTAAAGAGATTCAATACTGAAAATTCAAGTTAAGAATACTCGTCAAAAGATCAAAAGATCAAACCCATCGAAATAAGGATTTATAGTGCAACACATGCGGAAATCCTCTATCGATAGCATCATCAATAGCCTATGAAAACCCTCCATCACTAACCATGGCCGTGGCTAGGTCAAGAGCCACCAAGATGCGCGTATCTTGGCGTTGGCCTTTTGGGTATACCGTGTGGTGACTCCGGGATCCCAACATAGCACCTTCAGGTTCTCTATGCGCCTCCTGTAAGGGCTCGTCAGCCGAGAACTCCACGCCACCCCAACTAGGTCGGTCCGTGGAGACTCGCTTCTGCAGAAGACGGGGATCCTCCCCAGTGTCACCATCGAAACATTTGGGATATCCATCCCGCCCGTAGGCTCATCATGAACACATCATATATCTCATCAAGCGATCACAAATAGTTTGCCCGTAGGCTCATCATAAACGTATCATTATGAAATCATATATCTCAACAAGAGATCACAAATTCGCATAAAATACAACTCTTAATCGAAGAGTAAATCCTTTTGCGAAAGCATCGACAATAATGTCATTTTCATCAAGAATATCAACACAAGAGTATTCTTTGAAAACTCATTTCAAATACGATAACATCGTGGAGAATCTCAATTTGGTTTACATAGACCCTTATTCGGTCAAAATAACAAGATCATCGAATTCTCAAATTCACAAATCTTGAAAACATGTAGTTCAAACCATAGGATTATCCAATCCTCATCAAATATAAATAATCAAGAATTTAACAAGATCATAAACTATCATGGTTTCTAGGCCTCAAGGAAATCATCTCATGAGCCTTTTGTAATAGAATCAATAGTTAAGCAAGATCATAAACATCAAGGTTTCTAGATCTCAAGGAAATCATCTCATGAGTCCATTAAAATGAAATCAAGAATTAAGAAGATCATATAGCATCATAATTTCAGTTTTCAAGAAACACTTCAAGAATCCATTGAAATCAAGAATTTCTCATTTCAAGGCATGCATTATTAAACAAGCATGATCATAGCTCTTTAATTAAACAATTTCACACTCACAAACTTGGCGAGATCGAATACTTGGATCACTCGCCTACTTGAACTTTACCCTTGCCTTTAGATCCACCTTCTTGAAGCCATTAAACTTCCAAGAAAAACAAGAATCAAACACATAACCCAAACAATCAACAAGAGAGGAAAGAATGATCCAAAATTAGATCTCATGGCTTCTAGGGTTTACTAGTGTTATAGATTCAAGAATTAACAATAATAGAATCCTTAAACCCATAAAATCAAAATAAAATCAAGAATATCCTAATTGGGTTCGGATCTAAAAGAATCAAAGGTTTAGGGATGAAGGATCTCCTTCATTCTTCACCAAAACATAAAATCAAGGCTCCTATACCATTCAAACATAAGATCCATGGCTAAATTCCAATTAAATAATAGATCCATACTAAATCCACACTAATTCTACATGGATCTAAAGAGAATTGAATAAAAGAACAAGGAATTGAAGAAGAGAAGAAAACCCACCTCAATTCTTGCTAGAACTAGAGGAGATTCATCACCAATGGAGGAGAGGGGAAGATCAACACCTTTCTTCTTTCTTGGAGCTCAAGAATGAAGATCTAATGGAGGGGAGAGTGAGGATTCAAGATGGGGAGAAAAAGAGAGGGAAATGGGGTCTTATAAAGGCCATTTGAGTTTGAAAACGGTTTAAATAGGCCTCAAAGCGCGGGAGGGCTCGCGGGCTCCCTTTGTTTGGGCTAGATAACTTTCACTGAGGTTAGTACTAGTACTCTAGTTCTCTGTGGTTTGACAACTTGATCTTTTATTAGGTTCACTATATTACTTGATGACCAGTGCACTTGCGGAGACGCAAAGGACGTGTCAGTGTTGCTTTTCCAAATCATGCTTATAATCTCTCCACTTCTTTATCAAAGATTAGATCACATGCTTTCTTAAAATTTCAAGAAGAAATCATAACTATTTATAAACATTATAAATAGTATAGTTTATTAATACAATTCAATTTCTTTTCTATGATTTAACCATAACATTTATGTTACATATGTATAAATCAATAAATTTCAACAATTCTTCCTTCAAAGTTTCTAGCACTTTATGCCAAGTCTCATAATGAAGGTCAATATGATGATCAGATCAAGCAAGCATGTTCCAAAATTGAGACAATAATTGTGCTTCAGGTTTAATTAGCTCTCGCGAATAGTTTGTACTCTCCAAAACTCTGCCTTGGCAAGGTAATGGCCATAATTCCTTTAAAGTATTTTGGGTACTTTTTGTTTGCCATCCACTATTGTTTGTTAGCACGATTCAAAGCGGTTACTATTCCTACGACAATTACTACTCCTACGGCAAGGCTATTACTTCCTTGACCGTTTCTTTAGCCAATTAATTAAATCTTGTAACGGCTGATGTATACTTGCATTTATACCTGAGAATGAATAGAATGAGATAAGTAGCCTCATTATCTTCTTTTACATGGTATCAGAGCTACTAATTCTACCTATTATATGCTATTAGCTCTTCTTTCTTCTGCCATGGCGACTGAGTCTGAGTCAACCACCTCCACTCTTCCTTCAGTTACCTCTTTCGCTACCACACCTCCGTTTCTCTCCTCCATGTTGCGAACATTCACACACACATATCAATAGCTCTCGACTTACAGGAGTCCAACTACTCGATGTGGCGCATCTTCTTCTCCATAACACTGGCCAAGTTTGACCTCATGCATTACGTCGACGACTCGGATTCAGCTCATGATAACCATCAATGGAGCCAGGACGACTATTGCATCCTGACTTGGGTTTATGCCACCGTCTCTACCGACATCTTGTCCTTGGTGATGCAGGCAAATAACATGGCTTACGCCGTATTGATAAGTGCTTGCATGTATATAATTCTGGAAATGTTTTCCACGCATGAGCATCACATTTTTCAGGCTTTATCGCTAATTTCGTATGTTTTGGTGTTCTTTCACGCAATTAGGGTTGTGGAGACAGGGTACGTGAATAAAGGCAAGATTAGGTCAGAATGGTGCCAAGTGGAGATCTTTTGTGCAATTACGGAGTTCGAGACACAAATCGGGTTCCAACGAGGGGGTATGTGCCAACTTCTAAAGACTTCAAGACAACTCTTGTAGAAGGACACGAAGGCAGTCATGCTCGCTCGTTCCGATTGGTTCAAAGATTTCAAAAGCTCTCCAAGGTTTCCCATCATCAAGAAATGCCACTTGACCTTTCACATGGGCGTGTGTCCGTCCATGTGACCTCAGGAGAAGAAACGGGCGAAATCGAGGATTAGTATGAAGATTTCACAAGGCAGAAAATCCACATGGGCGTGTGGAATTTCCACACGGCCGTGTGGAATTTCCACACGCCCGTGTGGATCCTCGAGATGGCTAATTATAAAGCCGTTCTGAAGCGTTATTTGGGGGATCTTCTTCTAACTTTGGGAGGAGGTGACGGCTAGGGTTCAGGAGGTTCTTGCTACACTTTGGGGGCGCTTCTTCACCGGTTTCATCATCATTCCCTTCCAAGGAGAGCCATTGGGGGAGCCTTCGACGACTCGATTCGGCGAGGTGTGCCTTAGGCTTGGAGGAATGGATTCTTTGAAGAAGAAGGAGAAGTTCCCATAGTCTATCAACACGAAGCTTAAGGGGGTTTTCTTTATGGATTTCTTGCAGTTATCTTCAGTTATTTTTATGAACTTGTATTGCTCCATGGAGAGCTAAACCCCTAGTGGGTACTTGGACTTGTAAACCCTAGATTTCCTATGTTTCATTGACTTTAATGATCTTATTCAATTTGAGTTTAAATTTGAGTTTCAATCTTGTATGCTTAATGGTTTCTCCCTTAGAGTGACACTAGGGTTGAGGGCTAATCCAATCATCCTTTTGACGAGTGACCATCACCATTAGGATTAGGTTACCAAGATTGAAGAGGGTTGAGAGGGTGAGTTGAGAGGTAGCGACGCGTCCCCTTTCCCCTCCGGTGTGGTTTTCCCTACCTTCTTATTCCAAGTTTTACCTTCGATCTCAAAGAGAGTTAGGCGTTGAGAGAGGCCTTTCCGCCGGGACTTATTTGTGATTAGGGATCTTTCGCCTGGACCAAAGGGATTGATCTATAGTTGGGAATAGGGTTTACCACTTGGAATCCCTAGAGCATAGCGCAGTCATACGTGGTGTGAGGCGTCGAGAGTCTTCTCTCCGCCGGGACCTCGTAGGGGACTAGTCAAGGTTGACCTTAGATTTGGGACCTTGTATCTTTGGATTCCACGATTCTTGAAATCTCTATTGAATAAGAGTACTTGAAGTCTTGCACTTGAAACAAGAATTCTAGGGGGAGTATTGTCCGAGTACCCCATCTTCTTATTGATCTATTTCTCCGACCTAGCTTTCATTTTCAGCACTTTGTTTCTACTACTTTCTGATTTTATTTTCTTTCAACAACAATTGGTTTATCTTTGATTACTTAACAAAGTGTGATTGTTCTTACGTCTACTCCCTGTGGATTCGACTACCCACCAGTTTGGGTACTTTATTACTTCGACACCCGTGCACTTGCAGAGTACACACGCAAGGGTGTGTCACGTATGGTCCGGCCTCAAGGGCTTATTTCGCGCTAATAAGTGCACTGGGCCATCTATCTCCCGTCGGAGTTCAACAGTGTTATGTAAGGTGACATGATGATTCTCGACTACACCCACCGACTAAAAACACTTTTCGATAACCTTCATGATGTCGATCAATCGATCTCCGATGAGATGCTGGTCTTAAACATGCTCTGCGGCCTCAATGTGAGGTATAGTGGGATTGCCACCATGATCACAATGCAGCAACTTTTCCCAACCTTTCTGCAGGCTCGATCCCTTCACCTTATGGATGAGCAATCCAAACTGCAGTTGGCAACAGTGGGATCCACCTCTCACTTTGTTTCTTTTCTTCTTTAACGCACAATAGGGATCCACCTCTCACATCGCCTGTTCCTCCTATTCTTCTAGTCGCAGGAAGAAGACCAACAAGTAGAGGAATGGTGGGTGATGAGTGCATTATATATATATATATATATATTTCTCATTTTTATACCCGCTATTTCCTTGTCCTCATATCATTATTTTCTTAATTCAGTGCTATTTGAGGTATTTTCAGTTGATTGTGCAGTTATCTAGGTCTCGGAGTAATAACAAGCGCTTCTAAATGATTTTGGTAAAAAAAGGACATAGAAGAAAGTTTGAAAAGTCAAGCACGGCCTAAGTACGGCCGTGCTCCCAAGGCGTGCAAATTACAGGAGAATTTAGTAAGAGTCTGCACGCTCTCAGGTCTCTAAGCACGGTCGTGCAACTGTCAACACGGCCGCAACACGCCCGTGTTCAACCCCGTGCAGATTACAGCCTAGCGAGTTGAAAGAATTTCTATTTAGCCGCAAACTGCACGGCTTGAAGCACGGCCTAAGCACGGCCGTGCTCACATCGAGAAAGGGTTAAAAAGAACTGAAAGTTAGGGTTTAAGCACTCTTGATTGGGGGGCAAAGGAAAGGAGAGTCAAGGGGCGGATTTTGTACAGTCGTCTTCATCATCAGGAGAGGGGAGAACGCTAATTGTAGGCCCAATCAGAGGTGGAATCAGTTCGACATCAACGCCTCAGATCTCAAGAAGGATGCAAGCAAAGAGGGAGTTTCTAGTTTTTCTTAGTTTCGCTTCTCCTATTATCTTCTTGTTGACTGAACCAATGAGGGGCTAAACCTCTTAGGGTGCCCCGGGTTGGTGAATTGGGTGTATTAAACGCAGTTTCATTTAATGCAGCATTTATGGATGTTTCAATATCTACTTTTTAGATCTTTGCTTGTTTTCTTGAATGTTGGTTGTTGAGTGAATTGATTGTTTGAGTTCTTGATTTTCGCTTAGCTTGTATATCTCCTTGATTGATACAAGAAGTTGGAAATAGGCTCACACTTCCAATTCCACTATTTGCTTCATCCACATTAGGGCAATAAGATTCTAGAACATAGATTGATTGAAACACGTCGGATAAATGCTGTAACTCTAAGTTTCGAATTACACCAAGGCACTAACCCGGGGCCCCATTCCTCCCATCGAGAAACCCTTAAGTTTCTCCTCCTGTGATTCTTCTTCCCAAATTCCCCCGTTCCTAAGTTAGAGTCATTTATCCCAATTTCAGTTGATTAGATATTAAGTAGTAAGAGAGTATTAGGAGATACACTAGTCCATGCGGATTCAACTACCAGACCTTCGGGTACATTGTACTACTTATACGACGTGTGCACTTGTGGATGCGCAAGGGTGTATCAGTGGGTAACAGGGACGCGTGCCGGCATCACCGCTAGCCCGGGTGCCATGCTTCAACCCCTGGACTGGTCAAACACAAGCGGGGCCCATGCCGTGGATGACGCGACCTCCTCCTCCTCAGGCCTCTCTTGGGCTACGGCCCGGCGTCGGCTCATCACAGGCGCTAGCGGCCTTTGCGCCATCCCAACAATCCTTCCACATGACTGCACTAACTTCGCCGACCTCTATGGCGTCGTTATACCAGTTAACACCTACGTGGGATAACTCCGTCTTGGTTGCCGCACTCAACCAGATGACCGTGTCGACCACTCCCTCCACCTGCGGCGATTGGTTTCTTGACACCGGCACCAACTTGCATGTGACGGTCGGCACCAATAATCTTAAGAATCTCTCACCTCATCTATCATGCTCTCATATTGTTGTTGGAAATGGCTCTCGTCTTCCTGTTACTTGCGCTGGTGCTCACTCTATATGCACATCTTCTACTTCCTTGCACCTTCCCAACATTCTGGTTTCACCCCATATGATTAAGAATCTTATATCTGTTCGTGCTCTCACTGGAGATAATCCCATCACTATTAAATTTGACAAAAATGGTTTCTTTGTTAAGGCTCTCCCGCAGGGACGATGATCCTGCGCAGTGATAGCTCCGGCAACCTCTATATGCTTGTCTAGACCAGTCAACCTCCATCGCCTCACGCCCTCCTTGCTCCCACTCTGTCTGTCGACTTATGACACTTGGTGGTTGTCTCGCAAGCGCACGGGGTCGTCAAGTAATAAACCACTCGCGCAAGCACGAGTGTGTCGTATTCCCAAGGGCCCGAGAATCTATTCTTACTTCCTTTTCGCAATGTTGTCTAGCCGATCAAACTTGAGATTTGGAATGAGAAAGTAAAGAAGTAAAACAAAAGCAATTAAACTACTAAATACCAAGGGCGTTAAACGGGAGGAAAATCAGGGTAAGAAGATTGATAAACGTCTAAATATACGTATTTTATACGTATTCATTTGTATTATTTTATTATCTTTTTTATGAGTTAATGCCCTTTTTATAGTCTAAATCTCTTTATTTTGTGTTGCAGACCCTAAATGAGCTCAAGAACGTATTTAGGAAGAATTCGACACCAAATATGACGTTTTTTTGGGTAGTTCACTGTAGCGAAAATACTGTAGCAGAAATACTGTAGCACCCGAGGTGAAATTTCCTGCAAAACTTTCTGGATGCCTCACGGGCAACCTCACCGCCGTGAGGCAGCCCGTGAGGAGTCGCGACTTTCACCCTTTTTAAAAGCTTTTAGGGCATGGAAAAGAAAGACTTTTGCCTCTTCTTGGAGCTTGACACCCTCACTTCCAAATCTGACCAAGAAGGAAAGCTTGGAGGGCATTTCCACGGTGGAATCGACGAGGAGAGCGCGATCTTGTGCGGGATCTACCTCTAGGGCTTCCAATCTGGAGGTTGAAGACGACGGGAAGCCACCCCTTTGAGTGGCGTCTTTGGAAGCTTCTTCGACTCTTATCATTGGAGGGAGGTCTTTTATGCTTAGTTTAGTAGTTTTTATGCTTTCATTCATGTATTTTGAGACTATGAGCAACTAAAACCCCAAGGTCACAGGATGTGGGTGAACCTTGGGGTGAACTTGTGATGTTAGATTCTCGGGCCGTTGGGAATACGACCCACTCGTGCTTGCGCGAGTGGTTTATTACTTGACGACCCCGTGCGCTTGCGGGATCACCACTAAGTTTTTGCGCCGTTGCCGGGGAGCCACGAGAAATATTCGGAAAACTTTGAGCGTGTTGATTTGGCTTTTGTTTTGCCGTTTTTGCCATTCTTGTATATATTCCGTCATTTCATTTTCTTTGCATTTTCCTACTTGTTCTTCTGCAAGTTTTAACGCTTGACTTGAATTTTCTTGCAAGGTACCCATCTTATGACCCTAGTAAGTCAAGAAAATTTAGTTGAACCCGACGACGAGATAGAAAGAACACTGCACCGTCGTTTGAGAGAAGGTATTGAGGGTTCAAGTCAACGAGAAGCTCAGGTAGAATCTAGTGAGCCCACAGTTATGGCCGAGCCAAGAAGAACTCTATCTGATTATGAAAGGCCACAATTCACCGGGGATGAATTTAGTGTGTTGGTTACCACCGTGCCTGCGAATAATTTTGAAATAAAAGCCAGCACAATTGGGATGGTGCAAAACTCAGTACAGTTTGATGGTCTAGCTGATGAAGACCCGCATGCCCACTTGTCCAAGTTCCTTTAAATATGCTCAACCTTCAAGATCAATTCTGTTTCAGATGATGCAATCAGGTTGAGATTATTTCCTTTCAGTTTAAGGGGAGCAGCCTATAGATGGCTTACTTCTTTGGCTCCGGGATCGATTACTCCATGGAAGGAAATGGTGGAGAAGTTTCTTGCCCGATATTTTCCACCAAGCAAGGCAGCGAGGCTGAGGCAAGAAATTTCAGCATTCCGACAGGGAGATTCTGAGACCCTATTTGAGCTCATGAAAGATTTAAGGACCTTCTAAGAAGATGTCCTCATCACGGGTTCCCTGCATGGATGAGGGTGCAGACATTTTGTAATGGGCTGAATTATGCTTCAAGACAGCTCATCGACGCAGCAGCTGGCGGCTCCAAGAGTAACAAACTTCCTGAAGAAGCCGAAGCATTAATTGAAAACATGGCAAGTAATGAATGTCACTGGAGCACTAGGCAGAAGCCAGTCAAAGCAGCGGGACTGTATGAGGTGAATGAGACTACTGCCTTGTCGGTAAGAGTTGAAGCCCTGAACAAGAATGTTATTGATAACAATGCTAAGGTTGAAGCTTTGACTCAGAAGCTTGATCAATTCATGTTAGGCTCCAGTTCAAGCTCAAAGGCCGTGATGTCATGTGAAACATGTGGTGCTGGGCATGCAACGAACCAATGTCCCATTCTTGTTACTCCCCCTGAACAAATGGAGTCAGTAGACTATGTCAGTGGAGGTCAGAGGGGACCGGGTAACCAATATGGTAATACATATAACCCGGGGTGGAAAAACAATGCAAACTTCTCTTGGAACCAAGGCCAATCACAACAAAAGCCACCTCCACCTCAAGGTCCTCCTTATCAACCTCCTCAACAACAAGAAAGAAAATACACAACTGAAGACGTCCTAGCGAGATTCATGATTAATACTGAATCTAGATTTGTACTCAAGATAAAAGGTTTGATGAAATCGGTACTGTGCTGAGAAATGTTCAAGCGTCTATTCAGTCCCTGGAAAATCAAGTTGGGCAACTCGCTAGAGCACAAGCAGAACGTCCCTCGGGTAGTTTACCAAGTAACACCGAAAGCAACCCGAGGGAACACTTAAAAGCTGTGACACTGAGAAGTTGGAAACAGTTGGAGGCAAGGGCCGAGGAGAGCCCAAGTGCTTCCAATGACGGGGTAGCCATTCGGGAAGACCCTAATGTGATTAAAAAAACAAGTGAAGAAAAAGGGAAGAAACTTGATGATGATGCTTAAAATCCCCCACTCATGAAAGCCCCGAATACAAGCCTGTGGTGCCATATCCCTCAAGGCTCAAGCAAGACAAGGATGAAGCCCAATTTAAAAAGTTCCTCCACATGTTCAAGCAGCTTCATATTAACATTCCCTTGGTCGAAGCTCTATCTCAAATGCCCAAGTATGCGAAATTCATGAAAGACCTTCTTACTAACAAGAGGAAATTAGAAGACTTGGGCACCGTAACTCTATCGGAGAATTGTTCTCATTGTAATCCAAAAGAAGCCGCCGAAGAAACCGAATGATCCGGGTAGCTTTATTATCCCTTGTGTACTTGGAGAAGGGATGGAAGAAAATGCTTTAGCTGACTCGGGGGCAAGTATTAATGTGATGCCCTATAAATTATTTCTGAAGCTAGGGCTGGAGGAATTGAGACCTACAAGGATGACCTTGCAGCTCGCAGACCGCTCAGTGAGAAAACCTAGAGGAGTTGTCGAGGATGTTCTTGTGAGAGTTGATAAACTCATCATCCCGGTGAACTTTGTGATACTAGATGTGGATGATGATGTAGAGGTCCCGTTGATCCTTGGCCGCCCTTTCCTCAACACCGCAGGAGCCCTGATTGATGTTAAGGGAGGGAAGATGACATTGCGAGGGGGGATGAACAAGTTGTTTTCACTCTTCCAGAGGCTATGAAGCACACACTAGACCATGATGATACTTTATATTTCACGGATATAACTGACGTAATAATTTCTGATTGTGTGCAGGAAGTCCTCGCTGTGTACCCCTTAAATGAGTACCTAGAGGGAATCGAGGATGAAAAACCGGAAGTAAAGGACCCCTCGCCTCCGCCAACACCACAAGTAGCCCATGTGGAAGTTACATCACCTCCGTATCATAAGAAAAAGGGAACTTTGAAGAAGGCTGATAAACGCCTAAGTATACATATTTTATACGTATTAATTTGTATATTTTATTATCTTTTTATGAGCTGATGCCCTTCTTATGGTCTAAATCTCTTTATTTTGTGTTGCAGACCCTAAATAAGCCAAAATGAGCTCAAGAACGTATTTGGGAAGAAATCCGTATCAAATACGACGTTTTCGAGTTTCTATCACTGTAGCAGTACTGTAGAAGGATTATTGGAGCATAATTACTGTAGCAGTACTGTAGCGGACACTGTAGCATCGAAACGGGATTTTCTGGAAAAAGGCTAGGAGCCTTGCGGGGAAGCATGCGCCCGCAAGGCAGCCCGTATGGATGCCCGAAAAATAGGTTTTTAAAGGAAAGTTAGGTCATTCTTTGAGGGGATCATCATCTACTCTTTTAGGGCCGGCGCCCCACCTTCTTTGCCGGCCATTTCCGGCGATCTACGGCGCAAGCTTCACCAAGAGGGAGGCACACATCGAAGGAGAAGATTTGGAGGGAAGATCCAAGACATCAAGGTGTATTTTGAAGGTCTTCATCCATTCAAGGGTTTCCAAAGCTAGAGGGAGTGTTTCTTCCTTCTTTTTTTGTATATTTGCTCCTTGAACTTGTTTGAGTGTTCCTCTTTCATGAGGAACTAATTTATTTGTGGTTTGGACATGATGAATTCTAGGGTTGTTTGTTTGTAATTTGGATGTTCATCCTTGTGATGTATTGTTGGATGTTGTATTTCTTTTATGGAATCTTATAGTTTGTGGTTCATGTTTGGTGTATTTTAATGCCTTGGTATGCATGAGAACTCGGTGCGCCAATTCTAGGAAATGCTAGGTTGCATGACCATTGCCCTAGTATTAGACTCACCAAGCTTGAAAGGGATTCATGTATGAATACACCGTGACCATCGGGTATTTCGTACCCCTCCAACCATTAGGTATGAATATAGATATTGTGTTTGACCCTAATTAGAGATTTCCCTAAGTTTAATGCAATCATAGGAGGATTTGGGCGGATGTGATTCCGATCCAATACTTCTACCGGATTAGGGGTTGATCGCCGTGACCATCGGGGTTGACCTATTTTAGGAATCTCTTGGCCCAGCTACCATCTCAATATTTCATCCTAAATTCAGGACCTAATGACAACCCTAGGAGAATTCATTGTCCAAATCACCTCTTCGTGTGTTTGATTCTCCCTTGTTCGCTAAGTGTGTGTAGTAGTAGCCCGGATTTCATTTTAATAGTTTTTTTATCTTTTTGCAATCACTGTTTATCTTTTGAAGTGTTAGGCTAGGAAATAGACGAAATGGGAGTAATAGTAGCTCCTTGGGCCCTTGGCAATACGACCCACTCGTGCGTGCGCGAGTGGTTTATTACTTGACGACCCCGTGCGCTTGCGGGATCACCACCAAAGGCATGGCGAAAGGTGAATGCAAAAATAAAGAAAAGCATGAGTATCTCCACATTACCACCGAGTGAGGTAGACAGCCTATATTTTGATAATCAAGGTAAATTTTGTATCTTCTCTTGTCTTTCCATGAACATTCCAGGTCACAACATTGCGTCAAGAAATGGAGGTAATTCTCCACCGTTTGTCCCACCCTGATTCGAGGTAAGAAGAGTCGAGCTAACGACTTTAAACAAGCGCTCCTTGGGAGGCAACCCAAGCTCTTAATTTTGTTGCATTTCTTCTTTCTTGTTGTTTGTTTGCTTAGTGTGTTCTTTTTCCGTATTTTTGGTGTGTTAGTTTTCGAGTTGTTTTTCATGTTGTGGTGGTTTTGTTCATCAATTTGGTTCAAATCCCTTTGCATGATCATGTGTTTCCTTGAATGATTTGTATATTAGATGCCATGAAAATAATGTTTTGGGTGTTTCCATGCTTTATTTGTCATTGTTTTAAACGTTTTTTAGGGTTTGGAAGAGGTTAAGTTGAAAAAAAAAAAAAAATCAGATTTTGGCCGTTTTTGGCCCGTGAACGCTCCCCTGAAGAATTCAGGGAAAGCTCACGGGTGAGCTCACGGGCGTGAGCTCACCCGTGAGCCATCCAGGGATTTCTCACGGGTGGGCTCACGGCCGTGAGCCCACCCGTGAGGCTTCACGGGTTGGGGCTTTAAAGAGCCCCTTTTCAAGCTCTTTTGTCCATTCTTCTTCTCCAACCTTTCTCTCATTTCCCCCCTCCATTCTCCACCGATTTTCTTCATTTTTGTTGCTCTAAATCCCTCTCCTCCTCCCCTCAACTAATTTGGTGAAGAAATTTTAAAGAAAAAACACTCCTTTGGCCGGATTTTGCAAAGGGATTGCTCCACATATCCTAGGGCTAGGTAAATGTTCTTTCACTCAAGGGTTTGATTTCTTTTGGGTTTGTGGGGTGTTTAAAGCTTGGATCTTGCTCTCCTTTGTTGCAAGAGTATCTTAAGTATGATTTGGTATGATTGTAAAAATTTTTGGCTACTTTTTCAAGAAAAACTCTTGCAAAAGTTTCTCGGATTTACTGTAGCAATGAGCATTTTCCTTGGAAATCTTCATTATTTTGCTATTGCTTTTCTTGTAATTAGTTGAATTGATGATCCTTTGGTTTTGTAGGATGCCGGTAAAGAAAGTAGCACACAAGAGGGCCCGAAATAACCGAACCCCATCCCCCGACCAACCAAGGTTTAAAAATGAGGATCACAAGTCCCGTTTCGCGCTTCTTTCGCGCAAGAGCTCCGGCATCATTAGAAAGATAGATTGGGATGTGCTTAAGAGCTTGGGCTTGGACGATACCGTTTTAGAACTCATCTCTCACCATGGTTGGGACAAGCTATTCTCTATCGACGATCCAACTTACAAAGAGCTTACCCTTGAAGTCTTAAGCACAGTTGAGGTTGCGAAACACTGTCCCTTCACTCGCCAACCGAGCTTTATCTCTTTCCGTGCCTTTGGGAAGCATCGCCGGGTCACACAAGATCAATTAGGGGTGCTTATGGGACTCTACCCCGAATCGTACACGCGCACATCTGAATTTAAAGACCTTACTGTTGATTTTCCCTACCCCGTGACGAGCGCAACATATTGGGCTTCCATTGCCACTTGCTCAAAAACAAAGAAGGCGTCTCAACTGAGGAACCCCGCACACAGATATATTCATGCACTATTGACACGCGGTATAGGGGGTCGGCCGGACTCAAACGGGGGGATATCACGTATGGATCTACTAATGCTCTACAGCATTATAGAGAGACACCCCCTACACATGGGACGTCTTGTAGTAGAGGCATTAGCACATCAGGGACAGTTTGTCCGCCTTGGGGCTATCTTTGCCGGACCGTTTATTACCCGCATAATCAGAGGCATGGGCCTTATAGACCGGACCCAGGATATGACAGTTGTTGGTGCTATCACACCACTTGGCATGCAGACTCTTGCATGTATTGGTCTAGTTGAGCGGCAGGGCAATACTTACAGACTTGTGAAGCGCGAGAGTACTAGTGTACCAGACCCTGACCAATCTCAGGAGACAGAGACTGCATCTGAGTCTGATTCAGAGCCGGAGCAGGAGCGCAGATCCAGAGAGCAGCGACGACTTGAGGAAAGATTTGAGGCATTTCGTTCGGAAGTTTATGAGCGATTACAGGAGCTCGAGAAGGGACACAGAGACATGGCGGCATCACTGAGCCGTATAGAGAGCAACACCACCGAGATCTTATCCCGTCTGCATAGTTCATCATCTTCAGTCGGTACCACATCTGCATCCACAGCCTGCGCGACATCTTCACTCCCTTCTGGCCCATAGGCCCCAGGACACTACCACCATTCTTGTTTTTTGTTCTTTACTTCGAGCTTGTTTGTTTTCATTTTCTTTTGCTGTCTGTTGTACTTTTAAGTTAGTCAGGGCTCTTGCTCTGCTAAACTTTATTTTGGGGGTTTGTGAACTATTTTTGTACGCGCTCTTCCTTTATTATTTTTGCCTCTGGAGTTGTGATAAGCTTTTGTTGTGATTTCAGGATGATGATACAGCTGTTCCATACTCCAGGCCCTCACCACTTAGTTTACCCCAAGTCCACATGCACATGTTCCACACTTCATCGAAGAATTGGGGAAGTTTCTTACTCCATCTTTAAATTTTTGTTCTGTATTTATTTCCCACCCTGTGCAGCTGACTTATGTACATTGGGGACAATGTACAGCTTTAGGTGTGGGGATGGAGTATTTTATTTTAATGCATGCTTGACTCACCTATGATAGCTATGATTTTATTGTTAAGGACTTCCTAGCTTGGTAGAATGATAGTAGTGAGTTGTACTTTACATGTACTTGAATGTACTTCTGTTTCATCTTTAGTGTACATTGATATCTGCTCACTCTAACTTCCACTTCTGACACTCTAACGCATCTTATTGATTTTGTGTTAGGATGTCAAATTCTTCTTTCAATAGTCCTTTAAAAACTTTTGAGTCCCCTATTTTTGCTTTAACCCTAAGTAAGGTTTTTAAGTGAGGTTTTTAGCAGGTGGTTGATCAGGCGTCTTGAGATAGGTTGTATTTATTTGCTGAAAAAAAAAGATTGAGTCTATGTCAGTATTCCACTGCTTCTAAAAGCATGAATGCGTATATATAGATCTGTAATCAAGTAAGTCGGGTGGCTCTTTTGCCTGGCCAGCATGTGCATCCAGCTGAAAGATTTTTGTGCAGTCTACTTTAGGCGGACTCCGTAAAAAAAAAAAAAAAACTTTTGTAACCTTTGGGCGCCTGAAACCTGTCTTGTCTTCACTTGATGTTAAAGTTTATTTTTGGGACCAAAAGATTTTTAACTGACTATTGAGAGGATTTTTCTTTGGCACTCCTAACAGTAATTTCAATTTGAGTGAGGTGAACAAACATCGTGGGTAATCCAAGGTGTGGAGGTCAAGGTGGGATTCAGCACACACACACACAAACACTTTTGATGAAACAGAGCTAATATTACTTGACTATATTTTGAACAACTCACTTCTTGATTTCTGTCCATTTGTGCTTGTGGAGTCCTGTACAGTTGAGCTTGAGGTCGTATATTAAGCCGTTTATCGTCTTGCCCCTGTTCTTCA
The DNA here is from genome assembly GCA_902712375.1 of Dioscorea dumetorum. NCBI lineage: Eukaryota > Viridiplantae > Streptophyta > Magnoliopsida > Dioscoreales > Dioscoreaceae > Dioscorea > Dioscorea dumetorum. Next base: position 549,752 of record CACTHL010000132.1, read on the forward strand.
TGTTTGTTTGCTTGGGGACAAGCAAACGCTTAGGTGTGGGGATGTTTGATAAACGTCTAAATATACGTATTTTATACGTATTCATTTGTTTTATTTTATTATCTTTTTGATGAGTTGATTCCCTTTTTATAGTCTAAATCTCTTTATTTTGTGTTGCAGACCCTAAATGAGCTCAAGAACGTATTTCGGAAGAATTCGACACCAAATACGACGTTTTTTGGGTATTTCACTGCAACCTAGTATTGGCTAAGTATGGATACACAGAGTTCTCATGCATACCCAAGCATTCAAAAACACCAAACATGAATCACAAACAAGCTAACAAGCATGAATTAAACCAAATCATCCAAACATCACAAGTTCACCCCAAGGTTCACCCGCATCCGGTGACCTTGGGGTTTTAGTTGCTCATATTCTCAAAATACATGAATGAAAGCATAAAAACAACTAAACTAAACATATAAGACCTCTTTCCAAAGATAACAGTCGAAGAACCTTCCAAAGACGCCACTCGTAGGGGTGGCTTCCCGTCGTCTTCAACCTCCAAATTAGAAGCCCTAGAGGTAGATCCCACTCAAGATCGCGCTCTCCTCGCCGATTCCACCGTGGAAATGCCGTCCAAGCTCTCCTTCTTGGTCAGATTTGGAAGTGAGGGTGTCAAGCTCCAAGAAGAGGCAAAAGTCCTTCTTTCCATGCCCTAAAAGCTTTTAAAAAGGGTGCAAGTCGCGACTCCTCACGGGCTGCCTCACGGCCGTGAGGCATCCAGAAAGTTTTGCGGGAAATTTAAACTCGGGTGCTACAGTACCTTGCTACAGTACCTTGCTACAGTTAAAACCCAAAAAAAACGTCGTATTTGGTGTCGAATTCTTCCTAAATACATTCTTGAGCTCATTTAGGGTCTGCAACACAAAATAAAGAGATTTAGACTATAAAAAGGGCATCAACTCATCAAAAAGATAATAAATAAAACAAATGAATACGTATAAAATATGTATATTTAGACGTTTATCAAACATCCCCACACCTAAGCGTTTGCTTGTCCCCAAGCAAACAAACATGAAGAACAGGGGCAAGACGATAAACGGCTAAATATACGACCTCAAGCTCAACTGTACAGGACTCCACAAGCACAAATGGACAGAAATCAAGAAGTGAGTTGTTCAAAGTATAGTCAAGTAATATTAGCTCTGTTTCATCCAAAGTGTTCTTGTGGGTGTGTGCTGACTCCCACCTTGACCTCCACACGCTGGATTACCCAGGATGTTTGTTCACCTCACTCAAGTTGAAATTAGTGTTAGGAGTGCCAAAGAAAAATCCTCTCAATAGTCAGTTAAAAATCTTTTGGTCCCAAAAATAAACTTTAACATCAAGTGAAGACAAGACAGGTTTCAGGCGCCCAAAGATTACAAAAGTTTTTTTTTTTTTTTTTTTTTTTTTTTTTTTTTACGGAGTCCGCCTAATGTAGACTGCACAAAACTCTTTGAGCTGGATGCACATGCCGGCCAGGCACAAGAGCCACCCGACTTACTTGATTACAGATCTACATATACGCATTCATGCTTTTAGAAGCAGAGGAATACTGACATAGACTCAATTTTTAACTCTTTTTTTTTTTTTTTTTGACAACCTAACTTAGAACGCCTGATCAACCACCTGCGAAAAACCTCACTTAAAAACCTTACTTAGGATTAAAGCAAAAAGAGGGTACTCAAAAGTTTTTAAAGGACTATTGAAAGAAGAATTTGACATCCTAACACAAAATCAATAAGATGGGTTAGAGTGTCAGAAGTTGAAGTTAGAGTGAGCAGGTATCAATGTACACTAAAGATGAAACAGAACTACATTCAAGTACATGTAAAGTACAACTCACTACTATCATTCTACCAAGCTAGGAAGTCCTTAACAATAAAATCATAGCTATCATAGGTGAGTCAAGCATGCATTAAAATAAAATACTCCATCCCCACACCTAAAGCTGTACATTGTCCCCAATGTACATAAGTCAGCTGCACAGGGTGGGAAATAAATACAGAACAAAAATTTAAAGATGGAGTAAGAAACTTACCCAATTCTTCGATGAAGTGTGGAACATGTGCATGTGGACTCCGTAAAAAAAAAAAAAAAAAACTTTTGTAACCTTTGGGCGCCTGAAACCTGTCTTGTCTTCACTTGATGTTAAAGTTTATTTTTGGGACCAAAAGATTTTTAACTGACTATTGAGAGGATTTTTCTTTGGTACTCCTAACACTAATTTCAATTTGAGTGAGGTGAACAAACATCCTGGGTAATCCAGGGTGTGGAGGTCAAGGTGGGAGTCAGCACACACACACACAAACACTTTTGATGAAACAGAGCTAATATTACTTGACTATATTTTGAACAACTCACTTCTTGATTTCTGTCCATTTGTGCTTGTGTAGTCCTGTGCAGTTGAGCTTGAGGTCGTATATTAAGCCGTTTATCGTCTTGCCCCTGTTCTTCATGTTTGTTTGCTTGGGGACAAGCAAACGCTTAGGTGTGGGGATGTTTGATAAACGTCTAAATATACGTATTTTATACGTATTCATTTGTTTTATTTTATTATCTTTTTGATGAGTTGATGCCCTTTTTATAGTCTAAATCTCTTTATTTTGTGTTGCAGACCCTAAATGAGCTCAAGAACGTATTTAGGAAGAATTCGACACCAAATACGACGTTTTTTGGGTATTTCACTGCAACCTAGTATTGGCTAAGTATGGATACACAGAGTTCTCATGCATACCCAAGCATTCAAAAACACCAAACATGAATCACAAACAAGCTAACAAGCATGAATTAAACCAAATCATCCAAACATCACAAGTTCACCCAAAGGTTCACCCACATCCGGTGACCTTGGGGTTTTAGTTGCTCATATTCTCAAAATACATGAATGAAAGCATAAAAACAACTAAACTAAACATATAAGACCTCTTTCCAAAGATAAGAGTCGAAGAACCTTCCAAAGACGCCACTCGAAGGTGGCTTCCCATCGTCTTCAACCTCCAAATTAGAAGCCCTAGAGGTAGATCCCAGTCAAGATCGCGCTCTCCTCGCCGATTCCACCATGGAAATGCCGTCCAAGCTCTCCTTCTTGGTCAGATTTGGAAGTGAGGGTGTCAAGCTCCAAGAAGAGGCAAAAGTCCTTCTTTCCATGCCCTAAAAGCTTTTATAAAGGGTGAAAGTCGCGACTCCTCACGGGCTGCCTCACGGCCGTGAGGCATCCAGAAAGTTTTGCAGGAAATTTCAACTCGGGTGCTACAGTACCTTGCTACAGTTAAAAACCCAAAAACAAACGTCGTATTTGGTGTCGAATTCTTCCTAAATACGTTCTTGAGCTCATTTAGGGTCTGCAACACAAAATAAAGAGATTTAGACAATAAAAAGGGCATCAACTCATCAAAAATATAATAAATAAAACAAATGAATACGTATAAAATACGTATATTTAGACGTTTATCAAACATCCCCACACCTAAGCGTTTGCTTGTCGCCAAACAAACAAACATGAAGAACAGGGGCAAGACGATAAACGGCTAAATATATGACCTCAAGCTCAACTCTACAGGACTCCACAAGCACAAATGGACAGAAATCAAGAAGTGAGTTGTTCAAAATATAGTCAAGTAATATTAGCTCTGTTTCATCAAAAGTGTTTGTGTGTGTGTGTGCTGACTCCCACCTTGACCTCCACACCCTGGATTACCCAGGATGTTTGTTCACCTCACTCAAATTGAAATTAGTGTTAGGAGTGCCAAAGAAAAATCCTCTCAATAGTCAGTTAAAAATCTTTTGGTCCCAAAAATAAACTTTAACATCAAGTGAAGACAAGACAGGTTTCAGGCGCCCAAAGTTTACAAAAGTTTTTTTTTTTTTTTTTTTTTTTTTTACGGAGTCCGCCTAATGTAGACTGCACAAAACTCTTTGAGCTGGATGCACATGCCGGCCAGGCACAAGAGCCACCCGACTTACTTGATTACAGATCTACATATACGCATTCATGCTTTTAGAATCAGAGGAATATTGACATAGACTCAATTTTTAACTCTTTTTTTTTTTTTTTTTTTTTGACAACCTAACTTAGGACGCCTGATCAACCACCTGCTAAAAACCTCACTTAAAAACCTTACTTAGGATTAAAGCAAAAATAGGGGACTCAAAAGTTTTTAAAGGACTATTGAAAGAAGAATTTGACATCCTAACACAAAATCAATAAGATGGGTTAGAGTGTCAGAAGTGGAAGCCAGAGTGAGCAGGTATCAATGTACACTAAAGATGAAACAGAACTACATTCAAGTACATGTAAAGTACAACTCACTACTATCATTCTACCAAGCTAGGAAGTCCTTAACAATAAAATCATAGCTATCATAGGTGAGTCAAGCATGCATTAAAATAAAATACTCCATCCCCACACCTAAAGCTGTACATTGTCCCCAATGTACATAAGTCAGCTGCACAGGGTGGGAAATAAATACAGAACAAAAATTTAAAGATGGAGTAAGAAACTTACCCAATTCTTCGATGAAGTGTGGAACATGTGCATGTGGACTTGGGGTAAACTAAGTGGTGAGGGCCTGAAGTGTGGAACAGCTGTATCATCATCCTGAAATCACAACAAAAGCTGATCACAACTCCAGAGGCAAAAAAAAATAATAAAGGAAGAGCGCGTACAAAAATAGTTCACAAAAACCCAAAATAAAATTTAGCAGAGCAGGAGCCCTGACTAACTTAAATGTACAACAGACAGCAAAAGAAAATGAAAACAAACAAGTTCTAAGAAAAGAATAAAAGAAAACAAGGTGGTAGTGTCCTGGGGCCTAGGGCTTGAGCACATCCCAAACTATCCTTCAAATGATGCCGAAGCCCTTTTGTGAAAGAGGCGCGAAACGAGATTCGTGATATTCTTTTTTAAATTTTGGTTTGTCGCGGTGTGGAGTACGGTGATTTCGGGCTCTCTTGTGTGCTACTTTCTTTACCGGCATCCTACAAAACCAAAGGATCATCAATTCAACTAATTACAAGAAAAGCAATAGCAAAATAATGAAGATTTCATGGAAAATGCTCAGTGCTACAGTAAATCCGAGAAAATTTTGCAAGAGTTTTTCTTGAAAAAGTAGCCAAAAATTTTTACAACCATGCCAAATCATACTTAAGATACTCTTGCAACAAAGGAGAGGAAGATCCAAGCAATAAACACCCAACAAACCCAAAAGAAATCAAGCCCTTGAGTGAAAGAGCCTTTACCTAACCCTAGAATATGTGGAGCAATCCCTTTGCAAAATCCGGCCAAAGTAGTGTTTTTTCTTTAAAATTTCTTCACCAAATGAGATGAGGGGAGGAGGAGAGAAATTTAGAGCAAAAAAAATGAAGAAAATCGGTGGAGAACGGAGGGAGAAATGAGAGAAAGTTTTGGAGAAGAAGAATGAACAAGAGAGGCTTGAAAAGGGCCTCTTTAAAGCTCCAACCCGTGAAGCCTCACGGGTGGGCTCACGGCCGTGAGCCCACCCGTGAGAAATCCCTGGATGGCTCACGGGTGAGCTCACGCCCGTGAGCTCAAACGTGAGCTTTCCCTGAATTTCTCAAGGGCACACTCACGGGCCAAAAACGGCCAAAATCTGAATTTTTTTCAACTTAACCTCTTCCAAACCCTCAAAAACGTTTAAAACAATGACAAATAAAGAATGGAAACACTCAAAACATGATTTTCATGGCATCTAATATACAAATCACTCAAGGAAACACAAGATCATGCAAAGGGATTTGGACAAAACTGATGAACAAAACCACCACAACAAGAAAGCAACTTGAAAACTAACACACCAAAAATACGGAAAAAGAACACACTAAGCAAACAAACAACAAGAAAGAAGAAATGCAACAAATTTAAGAGCTTGGGTTGCCTCCCAAGGAGCGCTTGTTTAAAGTCGTTAGCTCGACTCTTCTTACCTCGAATCAGGGTGGGACAAAGGGTGGAGAATTACCTCCATTTCTTGACGGAATGTTGTGACCTGGAATGTTCATGGAAAGACAAAAGAAGATACAAAATTTACCTTGATTATCAAAATATAGGCGGTCTACCTCACTCGGTGGTAATGTGGAGATACTCATGCTTTTCTTTATTTTTGCATTCACCTTTCGCCATGCCTTCTTCAAAGTTCCCTTTTTCTTATGATACGGAGGTGATGTAACTTCCACATGGGCTACTTGTGGTGTTGGCGGAGGCGAGGGGTCCTTTACTTCCGGTTCTTCATCCTCGATTCCTTCTAGGTACTTATTTAAGGGGTTCACAGCGAGGACTTCCTGCACACAATCAGAAATTATTACGTCAGTTATATCCGTGAAATATAAAGTATCATCATGGTCTAGTGTGTGCTTCATAGCCTCTGGAAGAGTGAAAACAACTTGTTCATCCCCCACTCGCAATGTCATCTTCCCTCCCTTAACATCAATCAGGGCTCCTGCGGTGTTGAGGAAAGGGCGGCCAAGGATCAACGGGACCTCTACATCATCCACATCTAGTATCACAAAGTCCACCGGGATGATGAGTTTATCAACTCTCACAAGAACATCCTCGACAACTCCTCTAGGTTTTCTCACTGAGCGCTCTGCGAGCTGCAAGGTTATCCTTGTAGGTCTCAATTCCTCCAGCCCTAGCTTCAGAAATAATTTATAGGGCATCACATTAATACTTGCCCCCGAGTCAGCTAAAGCATTTTCTTCCATCCCTTCTCCAAGTACACAAGGGATAATAAAGCTACCCGGATCATTCAGTTTCTTCGGCAGCTTCTTTTGGATTACAGCAGAACAATTCCCCGATAGAGTTACAGTGCCCAAGTCTTCTAATTTCCTCTTGTTAGTAAGAAGGTCTTTCATGAATTTCGCATACTTGGGCATTTGAGATAGAGCTTCGACCAAGGGAATGTTAATATGAAGCTGTTTGAACATGTGGAGGAACTTTTTAAATTGGGCTTCATCCTTGTCTTGCTTGAGCCTTGAGGGATATGGCACCACAGGCTTGTATTCGGGGCTTTCATGAGTGGGGGATTTTAAGCATCATCATCAAGTTTCTTCCCTTTTTCTTCACATGTTTTTTTAATCACATTAGGGTCTTCCCGAATGGCTACCCCGTCATTGGAAGCACTTGGGCTCTCCTCGGCCCTTGCCTCCAACTGTTTCCAACTTCTCAGTGTCACAGCTTTTAAGTGTTCCCTCGGGTTGCTTTCGGTGTTACTTGGTAAACTACCCGAGGGACGTTCTGCTTGTGCTCTAGCGAGTTGCCCAACTTGATTTTCCAGGGACTGAATAGACGCTTGAACATTTCTCAGCACAGTACCGATTTCATCAAACCTTTTATCTTGAGTACAAATCTGGATTCAGTATTAATCATGAATCTCGCTAGGACGTCTTCAGTTGTGTATTTTCTTTCTTGTTGTTGAGGAGGTTGATAAGGAGGACCTTGAGGCGGAGGTGGCTTTTGTTGTGATTGGCCTTGGTTCCAAGAAAAGTTTGAATTGTTTTTCCACCTCGGGTTATACGTATTACCATATTGGTTACCCGGTCCCCTCTGACCTCCACTGACATAGTCTACTGACTCCATTTGTGCAGGGGGAGTAACAAGAATGGGGCATTGGTTTGTTGCATGCCCAGCACCACATGTTTCACATGACATCACGGCCTTTGAGCTTGAACTGGAGCCTAACATGAATTGATCAAGTTTCTGAGTCAAAGCTTCCACCTTAGCATTGTTATGAATAACGTTCTTGTTCAGGGCTTCAACTCTTGCCGCCAAAGCAGTAGTCTCATTCACCTCATACATTCCGGCTGCTCTAAGCGGCTTCGCCTAGTGCTCCAGTGAAATTCATTACTAGCCATATTCTCAATTAATGCTTTGGCTTCTTCGGGGAGTTTGTTACTTAAGGAGCCACCGTCGCTCTGCGTCGATGAGCCGCCTTGTAGCATAATTCAGCCCATTACAAAATGTCCGCACCCTCATCGATGCAGGGAACCCATGATGAGGACATCTTCTTAGAAGGTCCTTAAATCTTTCATGCGCTTCAAACAGGGTCTCAGAATCTCCTTGTCGGAATGGTGAAATTTCTTGCCTCAGCCTCGCTGCCTTGGTTGGTGGAAAATATCGGGCAAGAAACTTCTCCACCATTTCCTTCCATGAAGTATTCGATCCCGGAGCCAAAGAAGTAAGCCATCTATATGCGGCTCCCCTTAAACTGAAAGGAAATAATCTCAACCTTATTGCATCATCAGAAACTGAATTGATCTTGAAGGTTGAGCATATCTGAAGGAACTTGGACAAGTGGGCATGCCGGTCTTCATCAGCCAGACCATCAAACTGTACTGAGTTTTGCACTATCCCAATTGTGCTTGCTTTTATTTCAAAATTATTCGCAGGCACTGTGGGAACCAGCACACTAAATTCATCTCCGGTGAATTGTGGCCTTTCGTAATCTGATAGAGTTCTTCTTGGCTCGGCCATAACTGAGGGTTCACTCGATTCGACCCAAACTTCTCGTTGATTTGAACCCTCAATACCTCTCGCAAACGACGGTGCAATGTTCTTTCTATCTCGTCGTCGGGTTCAACTAAATTTTCTTGACTTGCTCGGGTCATAAGATGGGTACCTTGCAAGAAAATTCAAGTTAAGTGTTAAAACTTGCAGACGAACAAGTAGGAAAATGCAAAGAAAATGAAATGACGGAATATATACAAAAATGGCAAAAACAGCAAAACAAAAGCCAAATCAACACGCTCAAAGTTTTCCGAATATTTCTCGTGGTTCCCCGGCAACGGCGCCAAAAACTTGGTGGTTGTCCCGCAAGCGCACGGGATCGTCAAGTAATAAACCACTCGCGCAAGCACGAGTGGGTCGTATTCCCAAGGGCCCGAGAATCTATTCTTACTTCCTTTTTACAATGTTGTCTAGCCGATCAGACTTGAGATTTGGAAAGTGAACGTAATGAATTAAAACAAAAGCAATTAAACTACTAAATACCAAGAGCGTTAAACGGGAGGAAAATCAGGGTAAGAAGATGGTAACGGATGAGGATCCCCTCAGGGTTACTAAAGTGCGAAGGATGTTGGATTAACATGCAAGCGGCTTGATGGACCGAGAAAACCCTAGATTAGGTCAACCCGATGGTCACGGCAATTGACCCCTAATCCGGTACGAGTATTGAATACGGGCTCTACCCGTACAATTCCTCCTACGATTGCAAAGGGCAATGTGGTTTTCTCAAACTAAGGTTGAATCACACATGAGTAATTAACCCTAGAATTGGAGGGGTACAAATACCCGATGGTCACGACGTATTTGTACGTATTTCCCTTCCAAGTTTGGTGAGTCTAATACTAGGGATTGATGGTCATGCAACCTAGTATTGGCTAAGTATGGATACACAGAGTTCTCATGCATACCCAAGCATTCAAAAACACCAAACATGAATCACAAACAAGCTAACAAGCATGAATTAAACCAAATCATCCAAACATCACATGTTCACCCCAAGGTTCACCCACATCCGGTGACCTTGGGGTTTTAGTTGCTCATAGTCTTAAAATACATGAATGAAAGCATAAAAACAACTAAACTAAACATATAATACCTCTCTCCAAAGATAAGAGTCGAAGAAGCTTCCAAAGACGCCACTCGAAGGGGTGGCTTCCCGTCGTCTTCAACCTCCAAATTAGAAGCCCTAGAGGTAGATCCCGCTTAAGATCGCGCTCTCCTCGCCGATTCCACCGTGGAAATGCCCTCCAAGCTCTCCTTCTTGGTTAGATTGGGAAGTGAGGGTGTCAAGCTTCAAGAAGAGGCAAAAGTCCTTCTTTCCATGCCCTAAAAGCCTTTAAAAAGGGTGAAAGTTGCGACTCCTCACGGGCTGCCTCACGGCCGTGAGGTTGCCCGTGAGGCATCCAGAAAGTTTTGCAGGAAATTTCACCTCGGGTGCTACAGTACCCTGCTACAGTGATCCTGCTACAGTTAAGAACCCAAAAAAAACGTCGTATTTGGTGTCGAATTCTTCCTAAATACGTTCTTGAGCTCATTTAGGGTCGGCAACACAAAATAAAGAGATTTAGACTATAAAAAGGGCATCAACTCATCAAAAAGATAATAAAATAAAACAAATCAATACGTATAAAATACGTATATTTAGACGTTTATCAGCACTAATGGCTGGGACATCCATGACGTAAGATTCTGGTAAGTGTCCTTCGTTCCTTTAATTTCACTTGCACTAAATCAGCCGCAAAAACATGCCATGCATGCCAGCTTGGTTAACATACATGGCTTCCCTTTGTTTCATCTATTTCCTATACTGTTTTCCCTTTCCAACTTATTCACTGTGATGTTTGAACGTCTCCAGTTTTAAGTAATTCTAGTTTTCAATATTATCTAGTAATTCTCGATGACTTTACTCATTTTGTTTGAACATTTCCTTTGCGTCGTAAGTCGAATGTTTTGCACACTATTCTATCTTTCCACGCATTCTTTCGCACACAGTTCAATAGAGACATCAAGGCTATATAAGTTGACAATGGCCATGAGTTTAACAATGCCACTGCTCATGAATTCTTCATCTCTTAGGGCATTGTGTTGCGGCTATCATGTCTATACACCTCTTCTCAAAACGCAAGGCCGAATGGATTCTTCGCACACTTAACGATATTATTCTTTTCCTCATCTTATAAGCTGAACTGCCACTTTCTTTCTGGGTTGAAGCACTATCTACTACCTCTTACCTCCTCAACTGTTGGCTGTGCAAGCCTCTCCTATCTACTATGCCGTATGAACACCTCCGCGGGCAGCCACCTACCTATTCTCACCTTCGTGTGTTCGGTTGTCTGTGCTATCCCAACACCGCTGCTATTGCTGCCCATAAGCTTGTCCGCGCTCCATTGCCTACATCTTTCTCGGCTATCCCGCTGATCACAAAGGCTACTGGTGCTTTGATCTTCATTCCCGACACATCATCATCTCTCGTCATGTCTACTTCTATGAGTCGGCCTTTCCCTATCGATCTCAGGCACCACCAGCCGCTGCTACCTACCTTGCCCCTCGACTGTCACCAGATGATTCCCATATTATCCCATACTCTCCTCCCACTCTACGCGCCTGCTCCTCGGGTCACAACACCCTCCACTCCTCGACACCACTAGCGACACCACTTGCGGCTGATGCTCCATCAATCTCTCCTCCAGCGCCTCCTCTACTTGTTCCACCCTTTCCCACACATCCCACTCATCCTATGCTCACACGCAGAAAGTGTGGCATTATCCAACCCAATCCGAAATATGCTAATCTCATTACCTTTTCTGCTATTTCACCCATTCCTAAATTCATCCGGAGTGCACTCAAAGACCCTGTGTGGTATCGTGTAATGCGAGAAGAGTTTCATGCGTTCCTTACCAATGTGACTTAGACTCTTGTTCTTTGCCCGCTGGGCATCAACATTGTCACCGGCAAATGGATTTTTCGCCGGAAACTATACCACGATGGATCCTTGGAATGCAACAAGGCGCACTGGGTTGTGCGTGGATTCCCATAGCGTGCAGGTGTGGACTACTCAGAGACATTTAGCCCGGTTGTAAACCGGTGACTATCCATAGTGTCCTCACCGCCGCCGCCTCCCAACGCTAGCCAGTGTACCAGTTAGACGTCAAGAACGCGTTTTGACATGGCTTTCTTGACAAAACTATTTACTCCCAACAACCCACGGGATTTGCTTACCCGTCCAAGCCAGACCATGTTTGCCTCTTCACAAAATCCCTACACGGGCTCAACCAAGCGCTACGCGCATGGTACACAGGTTTCACCACATACATTCGCTCCCTTGGTTTTTATCCCACTCGCTTGGACTCATTCTTATTTACACTCCGACAGGGTAGCGAGTGCGCATTCCTGCTACTTTGTGTCGACAATATCGTGCTTATGGCGTCCAGCGCCGTTCTTCTACACTGCATCATTGCCCAACTCCAAACCGAGTTTTCTATGAAAGATCTCGGTCGACTACAGTTCTTCCTTGGCATCTCAGTGACACAGACAAGTTTTAGGTTATTTCTTTCTTAATAATCCTATGCCTCTGACCTCCTGGACCACGGCAGCATGTCAAACTGCACCCCTATCAGCACCCCAATTGGCACGCCCCCTAAAATCTCGTCGGCGTTCGGCACACCAATTACAGATCCTTCATCCTATAAGAGTCTTGTGGGTGCTCTTTAATACCTCACCATGAGTCGACTAGACATCTCTTACACAGTGCAGCAAGTTTGCCTTCACATGCATGATCCACGGGATTGTTACCATGCCCTTGTCAAGCGTATCCTGTGCTACATTCAGGGCAGCCGGCACTTCGGCTTACAGCTAAGCACTTCCTCGTCTCGTGACCTTTTTGCCTACTTTGATGCAGATTGAGCAGGATGCCCCGGCACTCGACACTCCACATATGGATACCGTGTGTTCCTCGGTTATAGTTTGATCTCATGGTCCTCTAAACGACATCCCACGGTGTCCCGTTCTAGTGCGGGATGTTGCTGGATATCGGGCCGTGGCTAATGCGGTTGCTGAGTGTTGCTGGATCAAGTAACTCCTTGCTGAACTACACTTCTCCCCCAAAGGCCACAATCATCTTCTGCGATAATGTTTCCACTGTCTACATGACTAGAAATCTTGGTCATCATCGCCGGACTAAACATATTAAACTAGATGTGCACTTTTGATGGGTCGCCCGCAAGTGTACGGGGTCGTCAAGTAATACCTCGTGGGCAAGCACGAGGATCATATTCTTCGAGGCCAAGAAGCTACTATTACTCTTTTATAGCCTATTTTCTAACCTAACAAATAGTTGGAGAGGTGATTAACTACTAACTAAAGAAAACAATAACTGAAGACTAATGGATAACATGGAGACGGGGGTAGGAAATCAATGGGAGATAGAGGGCTGTGGATGTGGATCCCCTTGGGGGTAATTATGCCACTAGGATGATAGTAAATGATTGCAATGGTGGTTTGGACCACGAGACTTCTTAATTAGATTAACCCCAAATCCCTTGGTATTAATCCATAATCCCATACAAGTGTTGATCGGAATCCCTTACAGGGCAACTCCTCCTATGATTGCACTACACTCAAGGAAGTCTCTAACTAGGTATGAACCTAATTCTAGGTTTACACCTAAATGTCGGAAGGCTACCGAATACCCGAATCCCTCGGAGTATTGGTACAAAAAAACCCCTTCTAATCTATCCAAGATCTAATACAAGTGAGCATCCCGTATTTACAAGTACAACTCATACAAGGATTACGGAAGTCTCCATATGTAATTGAAGACATTAAGGCAAGATAGATAAGATCACAAACCAATCAAATACATGAAAATAAAATACATCATCCAAAATACATGCATCCCCCCCCCCCAAGGTTCACCTGCATCTGGTGGCCTTGGGGGTTTAGTGTGCCATCAAGTTCAAATCACAACAAATGTGCATAAATCAACACAAATAAACCATAATAAAACTCCCTTGTTGAATAATGATGAAGATGAGGAAGGATCCTCCACTTGAGCTTTCGATCTCTCTATGGCAATGCTCAAGCCCTTGATGGTTATCGGTGTGGTTTTGGTGAAGGATCTTCCAAATGACGCTACCCCTCTCCCCCTCCCCAAGTTGCAAGCTTTAGAGCCCTAAAACCCCCAGAAATCGCCTCCTAATCAAGCCAATATTGCGAGCTTTCTTCCTTTTCTTCAGCAGCAAAAGGTCCCCTTTTCTAGCCCTAAAAGTGCCTTTTATACCCCCAAGCCTTGCGGGCTGCAAGGAGCTCAATTGGGTTCATTTCGGAATCAAACCCGTGCCTTGTGGGTTCCTTGCGGGCCACAAGGGGGTCGATTTGCCAATGGCTGAAAACATGTGGATTTTCTTGCGGTTTCTTTGCGGCCATTAAGATTTCTTACGGGTGCTACAGTAAATTGTTACAGTCCTTGCTACAGTGACGCACCTCAAACATACTTCTTTTTCTTGCAAATCATGTCTTTGAGTTCCCCATGGCTTCTTCATGCCCTACAAAGCAAATAGTACAAGATTAAGCAAGAAACGGGTATCAATTCTCTAAAAAAATGCATGTTATGATTATACAAAATATACATGTAAATAACTGCATTTAAGCATTTATCAACTTTGTTCGAGAGAAAGTTGCACTTGGCGAATTCAAAGTTCTTCATGTTCCATCAAGCCAATAGTTTGCTAATATCTTGACAAAACGATTGCCGACCTCGTTGTTCGACGAATTTCGAAACAACCTGTGCATTCGTCCAGGCCATGCATAGGTTGGGGCGGGTTGTTAGCACGATTCATGGCGGTTACTATTCCTACGGCAATTACGACTCCTACGACAAGACTGTTACTTCCTTGACTGTTTCTTTAGCGAATAGATTAAATCTTGTAACAGCCGATGTACACTTGTATTTATACCTGAGAATGAATAGAATGAGATAAGTAGTAGTCTCATTATCTTCTTCTACATTGTCAACTACGATATTTAAAGGAAAGTTAGATATTTATGAAAATATCGTTTAAATTTAAGATCTTACTTAACTTGCATTTAAATTAATCGCTTCATCAATTGGTGTTATATTCTTTAATCTGCTGCCAATTTTTTTTGGTTCGCATCTTCTTTATTATAATTTGAATCAGTTGAAGATGATTTAATCAAGCTGTCGGAACTATAATGAGGTAAGGGAGTAGATATGTTAGGACCAACAAATGGTGATGGATTCAAGCTGCAAGAGCTGTTCATTCTACTATCCAAACAAACATCACTTCTAGCAGCATCATTTACATCTATTTCATACCAGATCAATTTCATATCCTTCAATTTTAATCTCGACATTTTATCTTATTTGCACTATAGTAAAAATAAATATGACTAAAAAGTAGTTCCATTTAAACTAAAAAAACTTTTAATAGTAAAGATTATTAAATGAAAATCACATGCTATAATGCCCATCCTTGTATACCGAGCTTGCTTATAAAAATTCTTTATTCACTACAAGAAAAAAGACTTACAGTGGTAAAACATTTGTCGCTATAAATTCCATTTTAGTCTCAAAAAGTCTATAGCGACATATAGCAAATTAGCCACTACATCCTTGGTTACTATATGTTTTTTTCGATACATGTACACTTTTGTCGCTATATAATCTGTTAGCGTTGGCGTTGCACAATAATCTGTAACGACGGAAACTTTTACCGCTATAAATCCTATAGCGGTATAACATTTTTGCCACTATAAATCCTATAGCGGCGGAACATTCTGGCACTATAGGTTTTTTTAGTATCTTATTGTGGTGAAAAAATCTGGCGCTATAGGTCTCGCAACTCAGCTAAATTATTAAATTTAATATTGATATTTGTGACGATAAGGTTTGTTTAAATAATTACAAACAATTATAAAAATTTATCTACAAAACACCGAAAGGAAACAAAGGCTTCTCATTGATCAAAGAGGTTGATCAAGATACAATATCAATTCAATATTTTATACTAAAATTTGAGAAAAGAAAACTTCAACCTTACATTTCAGTACAAAAATACAAAATTACATAAACATAAAATATATATATAATATTTCCAATGCCAATAATTAATGAAGGTCACATCACGCTATCACCAATTGCTTTTAACTTTGTCTGCAAAACAAAGTATTTAATTAACAAAATAATTGGATTTAGAATAACCTAATCTAGTTCTCATGCAAAATTTCCAGTGGGAAATATCAGCTATAACACCATTGTGTCTTGAATGTCTTCAATTCCCTGTGGAGATTCATGTTGCATTTAAAGCAAGTTAGGCTTCATGGATAATCTCAAATGGGTTCAATGACAATTTTTGATCATTAAAAAGTTCAACCTTTAATGTCTCATTCACAATCATCTATGGATAGTGATATACAAAATAGATTCAAGAAATAAACAAAAAAAAGGGCATGTTACCCGTCGACATAGAGGGCATTGTCTTTTGAAGTCAGCAGCATCAAGACCATTGATGATCCTGATTGACGCAGCAGAACAACAGCACAAGTAGCAGAAGATATGGCCACATCTTAAAGCAACCGGATCAAATTCAGTCTCCTCGCAGTGACACCAAAATCACTGTCAAAATGATGAGATATGTATATTCGTCAATAGGGATCATGGCAAATGTGACCATTCAGCTGGCTCTCACTTAGCAGGAATTAGACAATAACTAAACATAGCTCATGAATTACTTAAAAATTATTAAGAACTTCAACTATTACATAGCTAGTTATGTGGCTGGCCATTGGAAAATCATAAGACCATCAGAAATCTACATTTTGAACCAATCTAAAGCCATAATAGAATACGAAAGAAAGGGTAACTGTTAAAACATTAGATGGATCAATCTATGTTTACTGGCTGAAAAACCATAACAACATTTGTCAGTAATGATTCAAGAAGCATTTCAATTTTGGTGTCGATATAGATCATCCAATCAGATGTTTAGCAAATGAGAAACTTTTGTCATCATCATCCCTGGGATATTATTGAATGTCTTTATTTTTACCAATGTTGTCTAGCCGATCAAACTTGAGATTTGGAATGAGAAAATAAAGAAGTAAAACAAAAGCAATTAAACTTCTAAATACCAAGGGCGTTAAACAGGAGGAAAATCAGGGTAAGAAGATGGTCACGGATGAGGATCCCCTCGGGGTTACTAAAGTACGAAGGATGTAGGATTAACATGCAAGTGGCTTGATGGACCGAGAAAACCCTAGATTAGGTTAACCCGATGGTCACGGCAATTGACCCATAATCCGGTACGAGTATTGAATACGGGCTCTACCCGTACAATTCCTCCTACGATTGCAAAGGGCAAGATGGTTTTCTCAAACTAAGGTTGAATCACACATGAGTAATTAACCCTAGAATTGGAGGGGTACAAATACCCGATGGTCACGGCGTATTTGTATGTATTTCCCTTCCAAGCTTGGTGAGTCTAATACTTGGGCAATGGTCATGCAACCTAGTCTTGGCTAAGTATGGATACACAGAGTTCTCATGCATACCCAAGCATTCAAAAACACCAAACATAAATCACAAACAAGCTAACAAGCATGAATTAAACCAAACCATCCAAACATCACAAGTTCACCCCAAGGTTCACCCACATCCGGTGACCTTGGGGTTTTAGTTGCTCATAGTCTCAAAATACATGAATGAAAGCATAAAAATAACTAAACTAAGGATAAAAGACCTCCCTCCAAAGATAAGAGTCGAAGAAGCTTCCAAAGACGCAACTCGAAGGGGTGGCTTCCCGTAGTCTTCAACCTCCAAATTGAAAGCCCTAGAGGTAGATCCCGCTCAAGATCGCGCTCTCCTGGCCGATTCCACCGTGGAAATGCCCTCAAAACTCTCCTTCTTGGTCAGATTCGGAAGTAGGGGTGTCAAGCTCCAAGAAGAGGCAAAAGTCCTCTTTTCCATGCCCTAAAAGCCTTTAAAAAGGGTGAAAGTCGCGATTCCTCACGGGCTGCCTCACGCCCGTGAGGCATCCAGAAAGTTTTGCAGGAAATTTAACCTCGGGGTGCTACAGTACCCCTGCTACAGTACCTGCTACATTATTTTTGCTACATTACTGCTACAGTGAAAAACCCAAAAAAACGTCGTATTTGGTGTCGAATTCTTCCTAAATACGTTCTTGAGCTCATTTAGGGTCTGCAACACAAAATAAAGAGATTTAGACTATAAAAAGGGCATCGACTTATCAAAAAGATAATAAAATAATACAAATGAATACGTATAAAATACGTATATTTAGACGTTTATCAATAGCCAGTGTGACTACTCTAACTCTCTTGAATGCGTAACACACTACTTTGAGTACTTGGCCTTAAAACACTAAGTTCTATCCTCCAATGGACTCTTAAGAACTTCTAAGTCTTGTTGAGCTAATCCTAGTTTTGTGTCATGTAGTGTACTCTGAAGATGTGATTTAGGGTGAATGTCGAAAAAAAAAATGAGCCTATGTCAGTATTCCTCTGCTTCTGAAGCACGAATGCGTCTATGTAGACTGTAATCGAGTACTTGAGTGGCTCTTGTGCCTAACCAGCATGTGCACTCTCCAAAATGATGTTGGTGCAGTCTACGTTAGTCAGACTCGGGGGAAAAAAATGATTGATGAAATGAAAATTAAACCCTAGTGATCTTTTTGAGCACCTACCAAATGTTTTGAGATGAAAGTGGATCTAGTTTCGAGAGCTATAGAATTAGAAGGATCTTACTTGGCAATTGAAGTAGCATTTAGTAGTTTAAGACT
The DNA here is from genome assembly GCA_902712375.1 of Dioscorea dumetorum. Classification (NCBI taxonomy): domain Eukaryota; kingdom Viridiplantae; phylum Streptophyta; class Magnoliopsida; order Dioscoreales; family Dioscoreaceae; genus Dioscorea; species Dioscorea dumetorum. The sequence continues at coordinate 568,109 of CACTHL010000132.1, forward strand.
TAGTATTTTTTGTAAGTGGAGTGATTAGCATCTAGAGCTGTACTGAATGAAGTCCTTAGGCTAGACCAGATCAGGGCAAATGAGATATAAGATTCACTTACACGACACAGACATATAAGGGGTGAGGCATGATATTTTTATTATGATTATTGACTATGACTCAACATCTATGTATCATTGTCCATTGCTTTTGGAATCTTATATTTGTTTGATGCCTGAGGTAATGCATTTAGCCACTTTTCAGTCTCTTTGTTTTTCATGAATTAGTTGCTTGGGGACAAGCAATGCTTAAGTGTGGGGATATCTGATAAGTGTTTAAATGTAGGTGTTTTCATATATATATATATATATTGTATTCACTTTGCATATATTTTGTGAGGTTTGATGCCCGTCTTGCGCTTAATCATCTATTATTTTCTTTGTAGGGCATAAGAAAGCCATGGAGAACAAGAAGATATCATTTAGGCGAAAAGAGAAGAAAACAGGAATTTCATACCACCCCCATACTACCCAGTATGGGGGCCGTATGCACTGTAGCAGAGGAATGATTTGGAGTTGTCCGCACAGATTTCCATGCTACAGAGTATACGGGGTCGTATGGAGGCCGTATGCACCCCGTATAAATCGCGAATCTAGGTTTTTTGAGTGCTATACGACCTCCATACGACCCCTATACGGACCGTATGTCATGGGGGTATAAATACTGACTTTTAGGGCAGAATTGGGGGACTTTTTCTGGGCCGATTTTGGGAGACCACTTGGGAGGTTTTGGGCGACCTTGGGAAGGAGAAGAAGTTCAAGAAAGCTAGGAGATCATTCAAGCCCAAGGTCCAAGATTCTCAAGGCAAGAAGGCAACATCATTCAAGGGGAGATCTACCACGATTTGAAGGAAGGAGACCTGCGGCTAGAGGAAGCGTTATTCGGCATTCCTTTGGCGGTGGAAGCATCATTCGGCATATTTTCTACCTCCTCCTCCACCATTTCATTTAGGGAGTGTCATTTATGCTTTTCTTGTGTGTTTTACTTGATTGTATTGCTTGTTGTGGGATGATGACACACTAGACCCCCAAGGCCACCGGGTGTTGGTGAACCTTGGGGGTTTTATCATGTATTTTGGATGATTACTTGTTAATTCCATGCTTGGGTAATTTTGAGATCTAATCCGTTGTTTTCTTGCTAAGTGCTACACTAAGGAGAAATCCGTAGCTCTTTTATGAGTGATGCATGTAGATGTGACTTGCTCGCATGTATTAGATCGTGAATGGATTAGAAAGGGACACTTGTATCATCACGCCGAGAAATCGGGTGTTTGGTAGCCCTCCATGTAGGTTTAATCCGAAGAAGAGTAGGTTTACTCCTAAGTGAGATTTCCTCGTTCTTAATGCAATAGTAGGAATGTGGATTTGGAAGAAATTCCTATCTATGTTCGTATGGGATTAGGGTTCAATCGCCGAGAAATTGGGGTTGTTCTAATCTTTGAATCTCATGGTCCATTTTACCCTTGCGTCTTTTGTTCATCATCCATGTTTCATGATAACCCCTCAAGGGGATCCACATCCATAGGCCTTTGCATTAGAATGAGTTTCTTGCTTGCTTATTGCTTGTTCTCTCTAATTTGTTCTTAATCTTGTTTTAAATTTTAATTGCACCTAGTAGAGTAAATTCCATCACTTGAGATCTTAGGCTAGATAATTGCTCGAGAAGGAGTAATACGAGATCCTTAGCCCCGTGGAATACGATTCTTGTGTCTTCACACGAGGTATTACTTGGCGATCCCGTACACTTGCGGGGAAGCAATAATTGACTGTCTAACTAATAGTTGATTTATCATTGGAGCACAAAATCTATATACAACAGAAAAAAATTAAATATTGAATTATAGATTTCTTTACAATTTCTTTGTTTCAATTCCAATTGAGAATATAATCTCTCTTGCTCTAGATCTTCAAGAGCAAACATGCTCTATGCATATTCTAGACTGCATTATTTTGATATTTGTAATAATAATTGGTGGAAACTTTTTTTGAGAGGTCACTAAACTTTGAGTTGTTTTCAATTTGATCATCAAACTTTAATTTGAATAAAAAAGATGAATGATATTTTATTTATCTTCACCGGCAGGTCACCCGAGTGTTTGCCACCCCCTTTGCTGTTGTGGCTGGCGAAGGAGGCCAATCAGCACCCACATCACACGCCATTCTACTGACATGGCTATCCTAGTCATCACTAATGTTCCACGGTGGACTCACCCCGCCACATAAGCAGGTCTTCTTCATCTTTCTCATCAGTGAGAAGACATCACCATCCTTAGTTGGAATGTCCTAGAAGGTCATCTTCTTTTCCACATTCAATTTAGGAAACCATTTTCATACCCTAGCACCATTCTTAATAGACTGTGCAAAGAAGGAAGACGCTCGAGTTTTGCATCCTTATTCTGAGCAAACAAGGGAAGTTCAATCAGTGGTGATGGCTATGAATTGGGAGAAACGTGCATCTGTGGATGATCTAACACCGGAATATTATAAGGCCCCCCTTGTAAACCCTAATCTTGGGATGTAGATTTTGTAATTTTTTTTACAGTGCAATGCAAGATGTGAACTCATGTGTTATATTCAAGAACATAGTTGATGGATGGTGTTCCCATTTGGGGTTTTTTTATATAGGAGAACACCATTTTATTATTGATGTGAATGTTTTTGTATTGTCTTATTTAAACAAAGGAGTTGTATCCTTAGTTGTGGTCCCCAACAAAACAATGATAATGCCAAAGCCAAGGTGGAAGTAGTTTGTGGCTCCAAAGTAAAATGAGTCTGTAAAATAGCTCTCTTTTCTTCTTTTGTGTGTTTGTTTTGATTGTTTGTGCAGTTTGAGTTGGATAGAAGAATTGTCACCCAAAACAAGACATTGACTAATTTTCTAGGTTGTCTTTTAATCACTCAACTTTGAGTTTTTTTCAATTTGATCGATCATCAAACTTTAATAATGATACTATGATACTTACCCATTATGAGTCATACTAAAGATTATCAATGTGAGTATTTAGCTTATATTATCTGCTAAACAAGCAGTTCAAGGAATTTGACAAGTATTATTTTAAAGCATGTTCTTTTATGTACCTTAAACCACAAAGTATAATACTAGGTTGGTATGTTCTTTTAGAAAGTATGCAAATTGGCTCATTTGAAAAGCCGTCTCTTGTAAAGAGGGGGAAAAAGGAAATCCCATAAAACAAAAAAAATTGACACCTTCATGGACCAGTGATAATTTGATGTAGACAATCAAAATGAGAACTTGTATAACAAGATAAAGTCTTGTTCATAATTATTCCAAGATAAGGCAATTGTACAATAGAATAGACACATTTGAGTTACTCTCTACACATTAGCCTAAAATATACACCAGAGTATTCATAAAAAAAAAAAGTTAACACCTTCATTGACCATCGATAATATTAATGTAGGATGGACTATGATAGTTATTAATATGGAGAGGATATTTGTGGTAAAGTTTGAGACTATCATGGAAGATGCTTTAGAAAATGACATTCACTTGGATGGACTATGATAGTCATTAATATGGAGAGGATACAATAAAAAATGACATTCACTAGGATACACTATGATACTTACCCATCATGAGTCATACCAGAGATGGAGAATTGTTTTGAGAGGTCACTAAACTTTGAGTTTTTTTCATTCTGATCATCAAACTTTAATTATGATACTATGATACTTAACCATCATGAGTCATACCAAAGATTATCAATGTGAGTATTTAGCTTATATTATCTGCTAAACAAGAAGGAATCAGGTATATGACAAGCATTATTTCAAAGCATGTGCTTTTCTATACCTTAAACCACAAAATATAATACTAGGCTGGTATGTTCTTTTCGAAAGTATGCAAATTGGCTCATTTGAGAAGCTGTCTCTTGTAGAGAGAGGGAAAAAGGAAAATTGTACAACAGAATAATTTTACAATGGGTTGATCTCTAAACATTAGCCTAAAATTTACATCTTTCACTTTCATTAAAATTTTCAGTGGCCCATTGAACTTTATCATTTTACAATGGTTACTACCAGATTTTGCAATGCTTGCTTGAATTTTTGTAGGTTACACTATATGACAACCATACACATATATAACATTGGACTTACTTTCATTTCAGTGCCCCATGCCGAGTTGTTCTCAATAAGAATGCATTATATGATTGGTGGCATAGAAGGTTTAGCAGGATATGTGGACTTTTGCTCTGCTGATGTAATGCCCAGGATTGAATTGAAGGCATATAGGGCTATGCATTGCATTAAGATTAGTTATATGGCTAGTGATTTTTTTAGTAACACTTGTGTTCTGTTTTTTTGTTTTTTTTGGAAGTTCATGTGTGATGCACTCAATTAACTAATCCAGTTCATATATGTTGTTGTATGTTTCAAAGTCTTATAAATGGTGATGAAGAGAGTCAGATGGTGAGGCTTTTTGATTATAGGTTGGAGTTGTTGAGGACCCACCCACGGTCCACCATAAAATTTAAATGTGATGCAGGGGTGTTTCAGGCAATGTATATTTGCCTGGCACCCATAAGAGAGGGTTTTCTGGCAGGTTGCATGCATGTGATTGGATTAGATGGATGTTTCCTGAAGGGGCTTTATGGAGGGTAGCTGTTGACAGTAGTGGGGATAGATGCTAATGATGGCATCTACCCCATTGCATAGGCTACTGTGAGTAAAGAAAATAAATAAAACTGGAAATGGTTCATGGAGTTATTGGCAGAGGATTTAAAAATCACAAATAGCCCCCAATGGGCATTCATGACTGACAAGCAGAAGGTGAGTTCATTGTTCTCCAACTTCCTTTGTTTTATTGATCATGCAAATTTGGTTGTTGGATGAAAATTAATTTTTATTGACATGTTCTGTTTACATGTTCTGTTGAAAATTTATTGATCATGCAAATTTGTCTTATTGATTTGATGACTAATGTATAGATGTATATGCAGTTGTTAATTGAATTGCTCTAGCATGCTTGACATCTTCTTTATTGTATGTTTGATGCAGTTAACTAATGCATTATCTTAAACTTGTTTGGACCCATTGATCATATAATAAAATTAAGTATAAAACGTCTGACTGATTATGTGATTAATATCTTCTTTGTTGTATGATTGATGCAATTAAGTAATTCAGATTCAGATTCTTTTGCATGATGCCTTCTTTAATTTATTCTTTATCTATGTTTGCCACTACTATTGCAATGATTATTTTTCTTTCTTTATATTCAATGTGTATGTGGGTGTTGGTTATGATTAGGACCTAATTCCTGCTATAGAAGAACTTTTTCCCTATAATGAACACAGATATTGTGTTAGGCACATCCATACAAATTTTAGAAAAACCTATAAGGGAAAAACTCTTAAAGATCAACTTTGGGTTTGTGCCACTGCCACAAACCCTCCTGCCTTTGAGAAAGCCATGAACAACCTGAGAGAGATGTCCCAAGGTGCCTTTCAATACATGAAAAACATTGATCCGCATCACTGGAGCCGGTCACATTTTCAAATACAATTTAAATGTGAGATACTCTTGAATAATATGTGTGAATGCTTCAATGGGCACATTTTAGAGGCCAGGATCAAGGGGATTATGACAATGAATCAAATGATAAGAACTCAACTAATGATAAGGATACAGAGAAGAAGAGATGCAATGCAAAGAGTCACATCGCCTCACTCCCTAGGATTGTTAAAAAACTAGAAAAGTTCAAGGAAGTAAGTTTCCATTACACAACAACTTGGTCAGGGGGGGCCAAGTATCAGGTTTTAGGACCTGATGGGCATAATGAAGTTGACAAGGATGAAGGTAGTTGTTCTTATAGAAGATGGCAGTTAACGGGTATCCCTTGTAGTCATGCCATTTCGGTCATATACTACAATAAGGACAAACCTGAAAGCTTTCTAGATGATTGCTATAAGGTCAGTACTTACTTGGACACCCTACAGACACACTTTGAATCCCACTTATGATAGGGACTCTTGGCCCAAAAGTGATCAGGGACCCATGGTTCCTCCTCAACCAGCTAGCAAGAGAAAGGGTAGGAATACCACAATGAGGAGAAGGGAAGAAGGTGAAGACAACAAGGGGTACACTCATGGGAAAGTTAGCAAAAGAGGAGTTATAATGGCATGCAGCATTTGTGGTGCTAAAGGACATAATAAAACATATCATGGAACAATGCAAGGGGTTTGTACACTATTCTATTTTACATTTTGTTATTCATATTTGATGTACCACTAATTGAAGATGAATCATGTGTGTGTGGCAGGAGAGAAATGAAACTATAGGTGAGGCACAAAATGCAGAACAAAATGCAGCAAGAGAAGAGGATCCAATAAAGAACATTGATTTATAGGTTTTGGAAGTCCATTTCACAATGGTATGTTTCTTGGTTTATTTTTTAAAGTCCACCATTTTTCAAATTTTATGATGATGGTCACTTATTTCTATTGCATGGGTTTTAAAGGTTGACACATTGATCAGAGGTAATCAACAACACTCAAGTGCATCAGAGCAACCAAGCTCTAAAGAGCCAATGTCACAAGTGATGGTTGAACTAATTAAGACGTTTTTTTTCTTTTCTTTTATGCTTTTTTTTAATATTACTTTGTGGCAAATTAATGCAATTGATCAGGGTCAATCCACCTGCACAATTCTTCTATATGGAAGTAGGCTGGGAAGACAAAAAATTCGTACAAGGGGTGGCAAAAGCAAAGATGCAAATGTTGCAAAAAAATGCTAACAAATGTGCACAAGCAGAAGGAGTGTAAATTAATACTGAAGGAACCATAAAGTTACCTCCACATATGGAAAGACCTCAACTGCTGAAGATTCCAGGAAAAGATAAAGAGGATGGACAGAAGAGCAAAGACAGTGATGCTGCAAAGAAGAGGAGAGTCTGGGTCCCTCCAGGAGGTACTTCTTGTGGGAGCTATGGAAGGCCCTCTTGCGCAAAGTGCAAATTCAGCTTGTTTTTTTTTTTTTTTTGGGTTTAAGAAAATCTGTAATTCTCTACATGTGCAAAGAATTAATTTTGTCATGTCACACTTACTTTGTATGTTGGCAACTCTAGTTTCACAAACATGAGTCCTTTGAAATTATTGTCACTTATATACCAGGACAGACATACTTTGAATGTTAATAGAGAATTTGGGCAAATATCAATTCTATCAGTTCTATTATGCAGGGCAAATATCAGATCTGTTGTTCCAAAAATACAATGAAATCAGTCATCATTCATGTTGTTGGGATTGAACATGTAAACCAATCAACTGTTTTTATGTTGAGAAATGTTAATAATCAACATTTTAGCTATTGAAAGTTGTAATTTTTGTTGTTTAACTGGCAATTGTCATGAAGATACATAGTTATGAACTTGGATAAGATAATGATTTCTGTAATGATTATTAGTTTTTAGAATCTTAATTTTAGTAATTGCATATGTATTTCTAAAAAATTAGCAGTAGAATTAATTGTGTTGTCATTGTTTATAGAATCAAATTATGTGGTTTTTTATGAAGATTTAACTCTTGGGTGATTAAAAAACATAGTTAGGTCAGTGATTAAAAAAAGTTAATGATAGAGTTGCATGTAAACTATGATTTAGTAAAGGGTTATTCTTATTATTTCTTGGGTTTGTGATGGTGCAATGAGAATCATCATTCAGTTTTTTTGCTACTTTGGTCCATTTTATTGGGCAATCTTAGGAGAAAGTAAGAACAATGAAGGTCAAAGATGTCAGGATTGTCCTTTAGAGATAGTTGACCAGGGTTAGGGCATCCAATGGGAACTTAGCACATTTCTACCATCCAGCATCAACCACCGGAATACACGAAGCTTGACCTACCATGCCCGAGGTCACCTTCCTCCTTGTACGCGGCGATCGTCACAATGGCATCCATTGGTCTCCCATGGTGTTCTTGCCATTCTGATGAGTGATGTGCATGTTCCGCAACAACACAGGGTGATGTGTGTCAACCCCTTGCGTTACCGTAAGTGCACGGGTCGTCAAGTAATAAAAGTGGACCCAAAGGGTCTGGTTGTCGAACCACAGGGAATAGAAGTACTAGTAATAGCTCCTCTCTTGTTATCTAGCCTAATGAGTGTAGTGTATGATGATCTAATGGCCAAACCCAAGAGTGTCACTACAAGTGCGCAGGGAATAAAAAGGAAAAGAGTTATCAATCAATAAAAGTGAGGTATCCGGACAATGCTCCCCCTAGGATTCAGGTGTTGGATGTAGATTACAAGTGTTTTTAAATGAAAACAATGAGTTGTCGGTATCTTAAGGTATAACGGCCCTGCCTTCAGGTCGCAGATAACTAGTCCCCTACGAGGTCCCGGTGGAGAATTCTCTCGACGCCTCCCACCACATATGACTGCTTAAAATCTTAGGGATCCAAAAGATATAACCAATTCCTAAAATTTGATCTAACCCTGCCTCCAGGTGAAAGATCCCTAACCCCCTACGAGGTCCCGGCGGAGAATTCTCTCGACGCCTCACACCATATATGGTTGCTTGACACTTAGGGAATATGGAGATAGGAGATATCTATCTGAAGGGAAAGGGGACACTCCGTTATCTCACGGCTCACCCTCTCAACCCTTTTTACTCTTGGTAATTCTAAACCTAGCGTTGATCTCTCTTTTCACACGGTCGGGCACACGCTCGTGTGGTAGGGTGCGTGGTTTTCTATCTTTTGAAATCTTCAAGAACCTTCTTCTACTTGGGTACGGAAGATGGGACATGGACGTACTACTGCCTTTGTGCCCTTTTATTTTGTGTAATGACTTGGACTCTGCCGAAAGTTGGCAACACCCCCATGCATATGAACACAGCTTCTAATTGTGGCCTTGAAATGTGTGATCACACCGTATCTTTGCTTCTTCTTGTACTTCATGTCTCCAAAGCCCTGATTGCACAAAAGAACACAAAACACACATTGTCAATGATAAAACCTGATAAAAGTGATGCTCAATGCATGTAAAATGATATTATAAAATATGTACAAACAAGCACTTATGAAAACTCCCCTACACTTAAGCTTTTGCTTGCCTTCAAGCAAACTAAACATTCATTACAAGGAAAGAAAAAATAAGTGCTTGGCCTCAGGTTCACTAGAGAGCATGAGAGTATGATTCTATAACAAAGGGGAAAACTATTTAACACCAAACGGTTCAGTCAATGCTCTTGAAAACAATCCAATGATAAGGAAGAAAAAGAAATCCGAAAGCGTGTGTGTGTGGAAAGACTCATCTCAATTCGACTCTATTTCCACAGCTTACAGTTTTTATTGCTCAAGACTCATATAGTAGCAAAAAGAAGGGTAGTAGCTGCACACAATCTCCAAGGTAGCCCTTTCTCAGGCGGCCTCCCGAGTGGCTTTCACACTTTAGAGTTGCTAGCTTTCACATATCCCTTGTGATAGCTCTTTCTCTCATTAGGGCATAACTAGTATCCGACTTATGAGAGTAGTTGCATACAATCAAAGGTAGTAGCTCTTTTCACCCTCTATATACAAGAAAGAATTCACAATTGCTAATATATTTTTATAATACTTTTTTTTTTCAAATAACAAAACTACTAACAAGTCTCGAAACATTAAACTAGAGCTTCTATAGGTCTAATGAGTGAGTAGAGTGCATAAATGGCAATCGGACAAAAATTTCTCAAAAAATTGGATGATAATGGTACGCCCCTTGCGTATCCGCAAGTGCACGGGTCGCACAAGTAGTAAAGTGTACCCTTTGGGCGGGGTAGTCGAATCCACAGGGACTGGTATAGCTTCTAATACTAACGTCCTACTTAATATCTAACCAAACCGAAGATGAAGGAATTGACTTTGGACTAACTTCGAGGAAGTTACGGGAATGGAAAGTTCACCAAGGGAAGATTTAGGTTTGACTCGATGGAGGAGATGGGGCCCCGGGGTTGGGTTTCTGACGTTCACTAACTCAGTCTTTCTCAGTAATTATCAGCTATGTCTTCAGTTCTAAACCTAGTTATGCTATAAGCATGTGGTTTCTAGCACTGCCGAGCCCTAAGTTGAACTCCCTCTGCTTGCAACAATCAATAAAGATTCACAAACCTAGATAGGAGAACCTAACTACCAAGCATCAAGCACTAAACAACATACAAGATAGCCAATAACCTTGATTTATTGAAAGGAACAAGACAATCATAAAAACTGCAAGTAAAGACAATGAGTTCGAGCTACAACGTCATACAACCACCCCCGAGGCTCCCTTAAGAGTTTAGCCCCTCATGAAAACAACCAACAAACACAATGCCAAAGAAATTACAAGACAAGGAATTGAAAACTCCCTAATTTCTTCCATCCTTGAGGTTGTCGAAGGATCTACAATGTCGTGTAATCTCCTTCTGATCGGCCTACCATACGCTTGGCATTCCCTTTATGAAGTGGAGGATGAACCCCCAAAGCTCTCCCTTTCTTTCTCCCAAAGATCGCCCACCAAAACTCCCTCTAGAAACTGAGTTTCTAGGGTTTTAAAGTCTTCTCGATGTGAACACGGGCGTGTTGAAGCCGTGCTTCAGGCCGTGCAGATTACGGCCAAATAACTCTTCAGAAAACTCACAAACCTGTAATCTGCACGGGGAACAGCACGGGCGTGCTTAGACTGTGCTGAGGTTTTCACGACCGTGCTCAGCGAACTCTGGTTGTGCTGATCTATGGTTGCATTCTCCTGTAATTTTCACGGGAAGCACCACGGGCGTGCTTCGACCGTGCTGAGGTTTTCACACCCGTGCTCAGCGGACTCAGGCTGTGCTGAATCGTAGTTGAATTCTTCTGCACTTTGCACGAGAAATAGCACGGGCGTGCTCTAGCCGTGCTGAGCTTGATGAGGTTTCTTCTAAGTCCTTTAGCTTCTAAAATTGTTCTAAAAACGCTTCTTCTTACTTCAGGACTTTGATATCTGCATGACGAACAACGAATACCTCAAATAGCACCGTACTTGGAGAATTATAGCCAAAATATTCAATAATGATGGAGGTAAAGCATGCAATATATATATATGAAATGCGCTCATCAGAAAACTAGAGCATGATGAAATCTAGTGTTCGAAGTTCTCCTATACTCTAGAATCAAACTCTTAACCAGAAAGTGAACCTTCATAGGTTGCATGAGCATATATGATGAAAACAAAAACAAAAAGGTGTATAAAGTGATCCCTCCCCCACACTTAAGTTGTACATTGTCCCCAATGTACACATGCAAGCACAATAAAATTATGAATTCTGAAAATAAAGCATGTAAGGGTGTGCAAAATTAAAACAATACTCCCCTGAATTCCAAGTGAAGAAGTTGGTGGAATCTCGTACAAGGGTGTGTTTGGCTCAGCGTTCATTTGGAGGTGAGACGACCGTGTGACCTAGTCACACGGCCGTGTACATAACTCAATTTTCATTTCACAATACTCTCAAGACTATCTGAACAGATTAAGGGAGGTTCAATGAAGCTCAACAAAACTAGATAAGAAAACAACAAAAAACAACTAGAACCAAAAAATAAAATGATAGAAATAAAGGAACAAAGTCTCAACGGGCAAACTGAAAATAAAAATACAGAAAATAAAGAAAAATAGCATGACTAAAAGACGCCTCATGCGTCAGGAAACTCTACTAGTGCTTGTTGGTGGTGCTTGGTGGTGTTGATGTCGTTGCCCTCGATCTTTGTGTCACTCTCCGGGGAGATGCCGAATGATGGACAACCGTGATAGCATCATAGGCGGTTGGCGAGCACGGTCGCCATGTCCCCCCGGAGAGCTCCAACCTCCACCTCGAGCCTCGCCAGGGCAGTCACGGGCTCGAGTGGAAGGATGCTCGGCTCGGCTCGGATGCAAGGGCCTTGGTGTCCATCGGCACGTTTGTGGGTACCGGTGACTCGGGAGCATCTCTTTGGATCGGCCGCCTCCTCTTCGTCTCCTCATCCTCAATCTCCACTTGCGAGTACATATCGGCCGGCACTCGTCTTCTTCACCATGCGCATGGCTCGGAGAGATGCAAGCCCCAAAGGTGCGGGTATGCTGATCTTCTCCATCCCTCTAAGTGCCTTAGTCAACCCCATGCCACGAACGAGCCGTGTGATGTATATTCCCGAGAAGATGACACCAACCCGCACATAATGGCTTTGATGGCGAAGGTAGGCCGCCACAACAAAGCCTAGATGCATGGGGATATTCTGGACCATGGTGTATAGGTAAAGCAAGTCGAGGCGGCTCAAAACTCCGATGTTATCGCCTTGGCCTGTCACGGTCCTGCTAAAGATAGAGTGTATATACCGTAGGATGGACGGCCGAGCATGGTGGCCTTAGAGGATCCCGGCTCATACGGGAAACCTCCGCATATGGTCGTGTACGAACGGCTCGGGGGTGAGCCAATAGGATAGTCGACAATGAGTTGCTCATACTCCCCGTGTGAATATAGTCTCTGTCATATAAACCAAGAAAAACAGAGAACTACGTGAGGCTCATGGTGTGGTGCGACCGAATACTCAAGCGGATCGTGTCCTCCTTCTCAAAATCAGGGCGAGTGCGGTCGAAGTCAAATGAGGACAGGACCTCCAGTGTGAGTTCGCGATAAGTGGGATCACAAATAGTGAGGAGATGGTCCCAGCCTCCCACAGCGGTAAGCTCTCTCACCTCATCGGCTAAATCAATCTCCTCGAGTGCCTTCCAATCAATTATGCGCGCCTGGCCGGATTTGAGACGCTGCAAGCGCTCATATCGTTGTTGATGTTCGGGCACTGCAAATTCCAATTCCTCGGGAGGAGAGGGCTCCCGAGTGGCGCGAGAATGCTTGTGGGCGACCTTCCTGGGTGCTATATCTGTGAAAATCAGGGCAAGTTAGTGCAAAAAATCATCATGCAGGAATTCACATGGGCGTGTGGGATCATCTTCCCCATCCACAGGGGCGTGTGGATGGCCCACACGCCCGTGTGGATGCCCGACCATGGCCAAGAGGCCATGGTTGGGTGGTTTCCACATCTAAAAACACCTCTAAATCGACAAGCATGCATATTATGATAGTTCCCATGAAATATTCATGCATAAAACTTCAACAAATCACCGAATCAGAAATTGAAAACTCATGGCAAGAACTAGGAAAACTTGGAGCTTACCCGAAATTTTTGATGAAGAAAGAGATGGAGATCGCCGGAAAAACACCCAAGAATCCTTAAATAAGCCAAGGAAAGGCGTTAGGAACCCAAGAGGTACGTCTCTTCGCGTGGAGGCGTCGGAAGGAGAAAAGGCGCGAAAGTTGGAATGGAGGTTTCATGCCCCTTTTCATCTCCTTATAAGCCACATGTGCGTGTGAGGGTCTCGCACGCCCTTGTGGATACCCACACGGGCGTGTGATCCACACGCCCTTGTGAATCCAAAAATTGACGCCAGAACGCCACAAGGGCACGTGTGAGTGCCGGCGTGGATAAAAAACTCGAGCTAGTTATTACTGCAGAATTAAAAACTAACTACGAAAGCAATAAAATGACTTGGGTTACCTCCCATGAAGTGCTTGTTTTACGTCATTAGCTTGACGTACCTGATCTCTTATGGGGGCTCATGCAGGTGAAATACCTCCTTTCCTGCAGCTACTTCTTCGCCTGAAAAATAGCGCTTCAATCTGTGCCCATTCACCTTAAACGTCCCTTTTTCTGGGTGAGTGATTTCAACAGCCCCGTGCGGCGATACTTGAGTCACTGTGTAAGGTCATGAACACCTCGATTTTCATTTCCCTAGGAATAATCTCAGACGAGAGTTAAAAAGCAATACTAAGTCACCTTCCTTGAACTCTTTTTACAGTTTGATATGCTTATCATGCCATTGACGCATTTTCTCTTTATAGATCTTTGTATTCTCATATGCACGCAGCCGCCATTCATCTAACTCGTTCAGCTGTAGCTTCCTTTGATCTCCAGCTTGTACAAGGTCAAAATTCATTGCCTTGATTGACCGGATTTCCCATAAACTAGACTGTATGGTGTTGTTCCCACTGGTGTCTTATAGGCCGTGGGATATGCCCAAAGTGTGTCATCTAAATGTTTAGACTAGTCCTTCCGGTTGTGCTCCATCGATTTCGCTAGAATTCTCTTCAACTCTCTATTTGTTACCTCGACCTGGCCACTTGTTTGTGGGTGATACGGAGTGGCTAGCCGATGATATACTCCATATCTTTTCAGGACCTTATCGAGCTGCACATTACAAAAATGAGTCCCTCTATCATTGATGATAATCCTGGGAGTGCCAAAACATGCGAACAGTCGCTTGAGAAATCTAACTACAGTTCTAGCATCGTTTGTGGGGAGAGCTTGTGCCTCAACCGACTTGGACACATAATCCACGGCGACTAGAATGTATCGGTTTCCATTTGAACTAGGAAATGGTCCCATAAAGTCAATAACCCAAACATCAAATACTTCACAAAACTGAATGGGATTTTGAGGCATCTCATCCCGTATAGACAGATTACCAGCTCTTTGACATTTATCACAGCTTTGGATGAATTGATGAGCATATTTAAATAGGGTTGGCCAATAAAAACCCGCAACCAACACTTTCTCTGCAGTTCGACCTGCTGCATAATGACCACCAGTAGGTCTAGAGTGGCAGTGAGTAAGAATGCTCCACCCTTCTTCCCTTGAAACACATCTTCGCACTATATGGTCTGCACATACTCGGAACATATATGGGTCCTCCCAAAGGAAATTTTTCAGGTTGGCGAAAAACTTCTTCTTTTGCTGAAATGTGAGTCCCTTGGGAAGAACGTTGCTCGAAAGATAGTTTGCAAAATCAGCAAACCATGGAGTATCAGATATTGACAGATCTTGAATTCCATACAGGTGCTCTTCAGAAAATGAGTCGTTAATTTCATGATGAATGGCTTCGTTGTCTTCTAAACCCTCCATCCGGGATAAATGATCTGCTGCCCGATTTTCTGCACCCTTCTTGTGCTTGATTTCCACATCGAATTCCTACAACAACAAAATCTAACGAATTAGTCTTGGTTTGGCATCGGCTTTGCTCATTTAGATAACGAAGGGCAGAGTGGTCTGTGAAGACAGTTACCCTAGACAAGATTAAGTAGGGTCTGAATTTATCAAAAGCAAAAACTACAACCAACAATTCTTTTTCGGTAGTTGTATAATTCTCTTGGGCACTTGTCAATCTCTTGCTCACATAATAGTTTAGCTGAAAGTGTTTGTCTCTTATTTTTCCCAACATAGCCCCTACTGCATTGTCATTGGCATCACACATGAGCTCAAAGGGAAGGTTCCAATCAGGCGTGATAAAGATGGGTGAATGAGTGAGTTTTTCCTTTAGTAAGCTGAAAACAGATACACACTCATCATTAAACTCGAAATGGACATCCTTTTCCAAGAGTTTGGTAAGCGGTCGAGTGATCTTGGAAAAGTCTTTTATGAAGCGGCGATAGAACCCCGCATGCCCTAAGAAACTGCGAATCGCCTTGACGTTGGTCGGTGGTGGTAGCTTCTCGATTGTTTCGATCTTTGCTCTGTCCACTTCGATTCCCTGGCTAGAGATTTTATGACCCAGCTCTATCCCCTCTTGAACCATAAAGTGACACTGGTCCCAATTCAAGGCAAGATTCATTTCCTTGCATCGCATGAGTACCCTTTCCAAGTTCTTAAGACACGTGTCAAAAAATCGCCGAACACCGAAAAGTCATCCATGGAAACCTCCATGACATCCTCCAATAACTCATCAAAAATGGCTGTCATGCACCTTTGAAATGTGGCTGGTGCATTATATAACCTGAACGACATCTTCCTGTATGCAAACGTACCATAGGGGCATGTGAATGTTGTTTTCTCTTGATCTTCAGGAGCAATTGGGATATGAAAATACCTAGACATACCATCCAGAAAATAATAGAACTGATGACCTGCGAGACGCTCTAGCATTTGATCAATAAAGGGTGGTGGAAAGTGATCCTTTCTTGTGGTGTCATTTAATCTTCGGTAATCAATGCACACACGCCAACTAGTCACTGTCCGTGTGGGTATCAGCTCGTTCTGCTAGTTCTTCACCACAGTCATACCCCCCTTTCTTCGGTACCACTTGAGTAGGACTCACCCAAGCACTATCTGATATAGGGTAAATAATGCCTGCATCAAGGAGCTTCACCACCTTTGCTTTGACTACCTCCTTCATGTTTGGATTAAGCCTTCGCTGAGGTTGGATGACTATTTTATAGTTTTCTTCCATCAAAATCTTATGTGTGCAAAATGATGGGTTTATCCCTTTAATGTCTGAAATTTTCCATGCAATCATACCTTTATGTGCTTTCAATAGGGCTACCAATTTTTCTTTTTGTGCTGCAGAGAGGTTGGGAGCAATGATTACCGGCAACTTCGAAACTTCGGCTAGGAAGGCGTACTCTAGATGGTCAGGTAATGTCTTCAATTCCAGCTCAGGGGGTTCTTCCACCAAGGCCGTAATCGATTACCTTGTTTCTGCTCAATTTCTTCGAAGCCCTTGGGTTCATTTTCAGGTTCCTCCTCGAATACCTCCTGTTCTGGCTGAGCTGAAAACAAAATCTCGGAATTTTCGGGGTAGTCTTCTTGGACGCCTATGCTGCAAATTTCTGCTACTAGGATTTGATCAATATCTTCTACAGAATCGTCATCTCCATCTGAATTACTTCCTACCCCAGCACCTTCATCTGCCATTATCATATTAAACTGTGCCATTGCTTCTTTCAGATTAACTTCAGGTATCTCATTAAAGGAGAGAATTGCCGACTTGTCAAGTTGGTCTAGTAAGCTTGCCAGACCTGCACCGTGATATGAGCTTCCGAACCCATTGATCGAATCCTCTTGTCTCAACTTGTAAGTTGCGACTAATTGTTACACCTTCTCTTCATTCGTTGCCATTACTGCCGTCAATGTCTCCAGTATTTCTTTTGTATTAAACATAATCCTTGGACACAAGAAAAGAAACAGAATCACGGTAAGAACAATGAAAGTAGAGAAGATGGAATAGAAAATAGTAAAAATAAATGAATGGCTAAAGTAACAAAATACTAGCATTCCTAATATCCTGTTCTCCGGCAACAGTGATAAAAACTTGATGCGAGTGTTCCGCAACAACACAGGGTGATGTGTGCAACCCCTTGCGTTACCGCAAGTGCACGGGTCGTCAAGCAATAAAAGTTGACCCAAAGGGTCGGGTTGTCGAATCACAAGGAACAGAAGTACTAGTAATAGCTCATCTCTTGTTATTTAGCCTAATGAGTGTAGTGTGTGATGATCTAATGCCCAAACTCACGAGTGTCACTACAAGTGCGCAGGGAATAAAAAGAAAAAGAGTTATCAATCAATAAAAGTGAGGCATCCAGACAATGCTCCCCCTAGGATTCAGGTGTTAGATGTAGATTACAAGTGTTTCTAAACGAGAACAATGAGTCGTGGGTATCCTAAGGTATAATGGCCCATGCCTCCAGGTCACCGATAACTAGTCCCCTACGAGGTCCCGGCGGATAATTCTCTCCACGCCTCACACCACATATGGTTGCTTGACACTTAAGGAATATGGAGATATGAGATATCTATCGACAGGGAAACGGGACACTCCGCTATCTCATGGCTCACTGATAAACGTCTAAATATTCGTATTTTATACGTAATTGTGTGAATTATTTTATTATCTTTTTAATTAGCTGATGCCCTCTTTTTGGTCTAAATCTCTTTATTTTGTGTTGCAGGCCCTGAATAAGCCAAAATGAGCCCAAGAGCATATTTATGAAGAAATCGACACCAAAGACGTCGTTTTTGGACCAACCTACTGTAGCAGGATTACTGTAGCTAATATTGTAGTAACACTGTAGCATGTGCTGTAGCACCACCGAGATAAAATTTCTGGGAAAGTTTCTGGGTGCCTTACGGGCAACCTTACGCCCGTAAGGACACACGAAATTTCCCTTTTTAAGGGGCATTAGGGCATCTTGAAAGGGGACTTTTGGCCACTATTCTCCACCATCTTCACCTAGGGCTTCAAGACAAGTGGAGAAGGTAGATCTGAGGAGGAAATCAAGGGGAGAAGAGGTTGTGCTATCAAGGGGAAGATCTAGGAGCTTGCCGGCGCGGATCCGACAAGTTCTCATCACCACCTTCTAGTCTTCATCTTAGGGGAGTTTGCTTTTATTTTTGTCTTGTATTTATTGTATTTCTTGCTTTCCCCTTTGTTGATGATGAACTAGACTCCCAAGGTCTCCGGGCATCCGGTGAACCTTGGGATGAACTTGCTTTGTATGGATGCTTTAGATTTACATTTATGGTATTTGGTGTGTTTTGTGGTTCATGCTTGGTGTACTTTGATGTATTGGTATGCATGAGAACTCTGTGTATCGATTTCTAGGTTATAGTAGGTTGCGTGACCATCGCCCTAGTTTTAGACTCCCAAGCTTGGAAGGGATACATGTACAAATACGCCGTGTTAGGGTTTGATAAGTGCTTGCATGTATATAATTTTGGAAATGTTTTCCACGCATGAGCATCACATTTTTCAGGCTTTATCGCTAATTTCGTGTGTTTTGTTGTTCTTTCATGCAATTAGGGTTGTGGAGACATGGTACGTGAATAAAGGCAAGATTAGGTCATAATGGTGCCAAGTGGAGCTCTTTTGTGCAATTACGAAGTTCAAGACACAAATCGGGTTCCAACGAGGGGGTATGTGCCAACTTCTAAAGAATTCAAGACAACTCTTGTAGAAGGACACGAAGGCAGTCATGCTCGCTTGTTCCGATTGGTTCAAAGATTTCAAAAGCTCTCCAAGGTTTTCTCATCATCAAGAAATGCCGCATGACCTTTCACATGGGCGTGTGTCCGTCCATGTGACCTCAGGAGAAGAAACGGGCGAAATCGGGGACTAATATGAAGTTTCCACAGGGCAGAGAACCCACATGGCCGTGTGGAATTTCCACACGGCCGTGTGGCTTATCCACACGCCCGTGTGGATCCTCGAGATGGCCAATTATAAAGCCGTTCTGAAGCGTTATTGGGAGGAGCTTCTTCCAACTTTGAGAGGGAGTGACGGCTAGGGTTCAGGAGGTTCTTGCTACACTTTGGGGGCGCTTCTTCTCCGATTTCATCATCAATACCTTCCAAGGAGAGCTATTGGGGGAGCCTTCGACGACTCGATTCGACGAGGTGTGCCTTAGGCTTGGAGGAAGGAGTTCTTTGGAGAAGAAGGAGAAGTCCCCATAGTCTATCAACACAAAGCTTAAGGGGGTTTTTCTTTATGGATTTCTTGCACTTGTCTTCATTTATTTTGATGAACTTGTATTGCTCCATGGAGGGCTAAAACCCTAGTGGGTACTTGGACTTGTAAACCCTAGATTTCCTATGTTTCATTGGCTTTAATGCTTTTATTCAATTTGAGTTTGAATTTGAGTTTCAATCTTGTGTGCTTAATTGTTTCTCCCTTAGAGTGACACTAGGGTTGAGGGCTAATCCAATCATCCTCTTGACGAGTGACCATCACCATTAGGATTAGATTAATCAAGATTGGAGGGGGTTGAGAGGGTGAGTTGAGAGGTAGCGACACGTCCCCTTTCCCCTTTGGTGTGGTTTTCCCTACCTTCTTATTCCAAGTTTTACCTTCGATCTCAAAGAGAGTTAGGCGTTGAGAGAGGCCTTTCCGCCGGGACTTATTTGTGATTAGGGATCTTTCGCCTGGACCAAAGGGAATGATCTATAGTTGGGAATAGGGTTTATCACTTGGAATCCCTAGAGCATAGCGCAGTCATACGTGGTGTGAGGCGTCGAGAGTCTTCTCTCCGCCGGGACCTCGTAGGGGGCTAATCAGGGTTGACCTTAAATTTGGGACCTTGTATATTTGGATTCCACGACTCTTGAAATCTCTATTGAATAAGAGTAATTGAAGTCTATTTGGATTCTAGGGGGAGCATCGTCCGAGTACCCCATCCTCTTATTGATCTATTTCTACACCCTAACCTTTATTTTCAGCACCCTATTTTTACTTCTTTCCTATTTTATTTTCTTTCACAACAACATTTGGTTTATCTTTGATTACTTAACAAAGTGTGATTGTTCTCACGTCTACTCCCTGTTGATTCGACTACCCACCCGTCTGGGTACTTTATTACTTCGACACCCGTGCACTTGCGGAACACACGCGCAAGGGTGTGTCAAGTTTTTGGAATTGTTACACTTTGTTTCGCTAGTCATTTTTCGCACATTCTATCTCACACTTCTTTTACTTCCATTGTTCTGATTTTACTTTCTTTTCTTGATTTCAGCTCCAGGTTATAACCCGTGGACATCCTTCGACATTAGTGGAAGGTGATCCGGAAATAGAGAGGAGATTGCACAGAGGGGGAAGACAACCTGAACTAGAACAGTTTGATCAAGCTGAGATAGAAGTTGAAGAGTCCGAAACCATGGCTGAACAAAATGAGCAACAGCGGACACTTTCTGATTTTGCTAGGCCGTGTGTCTGTATTACACAGTCAAGTATAGTCAGGCCACCAATTTCAGCTCATAACTTTGAGCTTAAGCCGGGGTTCATTCAGATGGTCCAACAGTCCGCACAGTTCAATGGGTTAGCTGATGAAGACCCAAATAATCACATTGAGAATTTCTTGGAGGTGTGCGACATGTTGAAAATCAATGGAGTCACGGGTGACGCCATCAGATTGAGAGCCTTCCCATTTTCCTTGAAGGGGAAAGCAAAACAGTGGTTGCAATCTTTACCTAGAGCATCAATTACCACTTGGGAAGAGATGGTTGAGGCCTTCCTTGCCCGATATTTCCCTCCTGGGAAATCGGCCAAGCTAAGAAATGAAATTTCTTCCTTCATACAATCGGAATTGGAGTCTCTTTTCGAGACATGGGAAAGGTTCAAGGACCTTCTGCGCAAATGTCCTCAACATGGGTTCCCCGAGTGGATGGTCATCCACACCTTCTACAATGGATTGAACCCGAGCACAAGACAGCTACTTGATGCAGCAGCAGGAGGTATCTTAGGAAGCAAGACCCCCGAAGTTGCCCGCCAACTGATAGAAGAAATGGCTATAAATAGCTTTCAGTGGAATGCTCGAGACAAGAGGAAAGTGGCGGGTATTCATGAAGTTGATGCAGTAACATCTCTAGCAGCTCAAGTTGAAGCATTGAGGAAGAAGTTGGACACTTTGGCAGGCCCATCTAGAATAGCTGCAGTGATGAATTGTGATAGTTGTGGAGGAGTGCATGTTACCTTAGAAATTATGGAAGGGTAAAGTCATCAATTGAAGAACCTCCAGAGCTAGAATTGAAGCCCCTCCCTGATAAACTAGAATACGCTTTCCTGGGGGAAGAATCTACACTCCCTGTTGTCATTGCCTCGGATTTAACAAGGGAACAGAAGGACCAACTCTTGAACATGCTGAGGAGGCACAAAAAGGCAATTGCGTGGAAGATTTCTGACATTCGAGGAATCAGCGCATCTTTTTGTACCCACAAAATACTTATGGAGGATAATCACAAACCCTCAGCAATTCCCCAACGAAGACTCAATCCCAACATGAAGGAGGTTGTGAAGAATGAAGTCATAAAGTTGCTTGATGCGGGCATTATCTACCCTATCTCCGACAGTGCTTGGGTGAGCCCAGTGCAAGTGGTGCTAAAGAAAGGAGGAATGACAGTCATCACTAATGAAAAAAATGAGCTTATTCCCACAAGAACAGTCACAGGTTGGAGAGTCTGTATTGATTATAGGAAACTCAATGATGCTACAAGGAAGGATCATTTCCCTTTACCTTTCATTGACCAGATGCTTGACAGATTCGCGGGACATTCTTACTACTGTTTCTTGGACGGTCTTTCTGGATACTTTCAGATTCCTATTGCACCAGAAGATCAGGAGAAGACTACTTTCACATGCCCCTACGGGACATTTGCGTATCGTTGAATGCCTTTTGGACTTTGTAATGCACCGGCTACATTCCAAAGATGTATGTTAGCAATCTTCGAAGATATGGTGGAAGACATCATGGAGGTGTTTATGGATGATTTTTCGGTCTTCGGGGATTCGTTCGAGTTATGCCTTAAAAATCTTGAACGGGTCCTAAAAAGGTGTGAGGAGACTAATTTAGTCCTTAGTTGGGAGAAATGCCACTTTATGGTCAAGGAGGGCATAGTACTCGGGCATAAGATTTCAAGGAAGGGAATTGAAGTAGACAGAGCGAAAGTCTCCACCATCGAAAAACTACCCCCTCCAAGTTCAGTGAAGGCAATCAGAAGTTTTCTAGGACATGCAGGGTTTTATAGAAGGTTCATCAAAGACTTTTCTGCAATCGCCCGACCACTGACAAAGCTCTTTGAAAAAGATGCTCGTTTTGAGTTTAATGAAGATTGTATGAATGCCTTCCTCTGCTTGAAAAAGAAACTAGTTGAAGCACCAATAGTGGCTTCTCCGGACTGGAATTTACCTTTCGAGGTGATGTGTGATGCAAGTGACTATGCAGTGGGTGCAGTATTAGGACAAAGACGGGATAAGCACTTTCATCCTATTTATTACGCAAGCAAGACTTTGAATGACGCGCAGGAGAACTACACTACCACGGAGAAAGAATTGCTAGCGGTGGTCTTTGCTTTTGATAAATTTAGATCATATTTGGTGCTATCTAAGGTAATTGTTTATACTGATCACTCTGCACTCAAATACCTACTGAATAAATCAGATGCCAAGCCTCGATTGATCCGTTGGGTGCTTCTACTACAAGAGTGATCTAGAGATAAGGGATAAAAAGGGGGCAGAAAACTTGGCCGCTGATCATTTATCACGCCTTGAAGGGCCTCATGATGAGGAGTTGAAGAGAGAGGGGATAAATGACACATTCCCTGTGGAGCAGTTATGCAGCATTCGAGTAGTGGAAGAGGATGAGACACCATGGTTTGCTGATATCGCAAATTACTTGGCAGCAGGGATTTTCCCAAAGTGGCTTACCTATCAACAAAGAAAAAAATTCTTTGCCGACCTGAAGCATTATACTTGGGAGGATCCATACCTGTTCAAGACTTGTTCTGATCAAATCGTCAGGAGATGTGTCTCAACAAGAGAAGGACATGACATCCTGTTGCATTGCCACTCGGGGCCAGCAGGGGGGCACTACAGTGGAAACAGGACAGCGAGGAAGGTACTTGAGGCCGGATTTTATTGGCCCACGTTATTCCATGACGCTCAGATGCTTGTGCAGCACTGTGATAGGTGTCAACGCGTAGGTAACATATCAAAAAGGGATGAGATGCCGCAAACTTGGAATCAAGATTGTGAAATTTTTGATGTTTGGGGGATCGACTTCATGGGACCGTTTCCTAGTTCTCATGGCAATAGGTTTATTCTCGTGGCCGTAGACTACGTCTCCAAGTGGGTAGAAGCGCAAGCATTCCCAACCTGTGATGCAAGAGTGGTGGTAAAATTCCTAAAAAAATTGTTTGCTAGATTCGGCACTCCAAGGGCGATCATCAGTGACCGGGGCACTCATTTCTGCGATTCACAATTTGAAAAAGTTTTGAAACGATATGGTGTATCACATAGAATCTCAACTGCATACCATCCCCAAACGAGTGGTCAAGTCGAGGTATCTAATAGGGAATTGAAAAGAATCTTGGAGAAAACGGTGAGTCATCACAGGAAGGACTGGGCGGATCAACTTGATGATGCACTCTGGGCATACAGAACAGCATTTAAGACCCCTATTGGATCAACTCCGTATAGGTTGGTCTATGGGAAGGCCTGTCACTTGCCCGTTGAATTGGAGCACAAAGCTTATTGGGCCATAAAGCAATTGAATTTTGATCCCCATCTAATAGGCCACAAGAGAAAATTCCAGTTAAATGAACTAGATGAATGGCGGTCGGTGGCGTATGAGAGTTCAGTACGGTATAAAGAGAAGACAAAGGAATACCATGACCGACACATGAAACAAGCTAAACATTTTCAAGTCGGAGACCAAGTGCTACTTTTCAACTCTCGATTGAAACTTTTTCCGGGAAAATTGAAATCAAGATGGTATGGACCATTTTCAGTCTCACAAGTGTTCCCTCACGGGGCCGTCGAAATTTACCATCCAACAAAAGGTACTTTTAAAGTTAATTTATATCGTTTGAAACAATATTTTCCGAGTGGCAACCCGGTTCCAAAGGTTGGAGGTAACTTCCCTCCATTTGTCCCACCATAAGAATATTGAGGTAAGGCACGTCAAGCTAATGACGTTAAAGAAGCGCTCCTTGGGAGGCAACCCAAGTTTATTTCATTTCCCGTATTCTTTTTCTTATTCGTGTTGTCTTATTTTGCTTATGTTTTTAGTAGTAGTTCATGTGTTGTTTTGCTTTTCGTCGTTTTTCTTGATTCTTTCGCCTTTTTGTTAACTTGTTTGTCATGTGGTTTTTGAGGAATTCTTGTTCTAGATGCATGCATGTTGATGTTTTCAGTGTTTAAATGTTGTTTCCGGCCATATTTTTCAAGGTTTCATCGATGTTTCGAGTGTACAACGTGTGAAGATTGAAGTGGAGCAAAAATGGGGTCTTGCCGACCATCCTTACGGCTGTAAGGATGGCCGGCAAGAACTATCCCGAGGTTCTTGCCGACCATCCTTACGGCCGTAAGGATGGTCGGCAAGACCACCCGAACATAGGTTTAAAGGGAGCATTTGGGGTTTTTACACTATTCATTCCTCTTCCCCACTCTTCCAACCTTTTCTCCCTCATTTCCCCACCGTTTTTCCTCATTTTTTTTTGCTCTAGTTTGCTCTCCTCCCCCTCTTTTCCATCTTAGTGACAAAAATTTGGAGTTTGAGCAAGCTTTTGGCCGGATTTAACATTTGGTCCACTCATCTTACCCTAGGGCACAAGTAAGGCACCTCACTCAAAAACTTTGATTTCTTTTGTGTTTTATGGCTGAAATTTGTTGGAAATTGTTGGAATATTGTTGATGGGTGAATGTTTAAGGTTTATCAAGCCATTTTTCCTAGTTTGTAAAATTTTTTTTGGCTACTTCTACAAGCAAAGTTCTTGTAAATTTTTTCCGAAGTTACTGTAGCAATGCACTTTTTCTTGGATTTCTTCATTTTTTGGTGCTTATTTTGCTTGTAATTTAGTTGGTTAATCTCTATTTTGTTTTTATAGGATGCCAATCAAGAAACTAGCTTCCAAGAGACCTAGGAGGGAACCTTCGCCTCCCGTCCATGAACCTCAATTTTCCAAGGAAGAACACAAGACGCGCTACGCACTCTTATCACGCAAAGGGTTCGGCACGGTGAGGAAGATTGATTGGGAAGGTTTGAGCACTTTGGGAGTAGCACAGCAGCGGATTGAGCACGACCTGTCCGAGCTCCTAACCATTGTTCGCAGCTCATCCTCATCGACCTCTGCTGCCACTACTTGCGCCGCATCACTACTTTAGACCCATGACACGACCTTGTTTATTTTCTTTCTTCTTTTCTTCGTTGTTTGTTGTTCAAACTTGTACTGTTGAGTTAGCTAGGGCTCTTCCCTACTAAACTCTTTTGTTATTTATGTTGGAGCTCTCTTTTCCTTACTTTATTTCTTTTTCCTCCTGAAAAACTTTGAATGATGATAAGATCCTTGTTCTTTTCAGGATTATTAATTTTGGGAGCTTTACTTGTGTCGCCCTCCTTAGGTGAAATACTCCTGATCCAAGTGGAACAACTGAGAACCACATCAAGGAATCAGGGAAGTTCCTTCACCCCCATTTTTTGGTTATCATTTACATCCCCCACATTATTCTGCTGACTTAGGTACATTGAGGACAATGTACAACTTTAGGTGTGGGGATGGTTATTTACTTAGGGTATTTTGTATTTTTGCATGCTTGTTACCAATGATGGCTATGATTGTGTTGTTAAAGGATTTCCTAGCTTGGTAGGATGATAGTAGTGAGCTGTACAGTACCTGTACTTTAATGTAGCTCTGTTTCATCTTTAGTGCACTTATATACATGCTCACGATCACTTTCACCTTGTACACTCTATCCAATCCATCTTAGTGACTTTAGCATTAATTTGTTAAATTCTTTCTTCAATGCACTTTTAAAAGCTTTTAAGTTCCTTTATTGTTTTCTCCAACCTAAGTGAAGTTTTTAGCAGGTAGTTTATCAGGGATCGAAAAAAAAAAAAAAAAAAAAAAAATTTTGGGGTCTACGTCAGTATTCCTCTGCTTTATAAGCATGAATGCGTATATGTAGATTGTAATCGATTAAGAGGGTGACTCTTGTGCCTGGCCAGCATGTGCATCCATCTGAAAGATTTTTGTGCAGTCTATGTTAGGCGGACCCAGAAAAGTAAGAATTTGTGTATATTTGTGAGTGAAAGAAATAAAGTTTCCATTTTGATCCCTAGAACCTGTTTTTATGGTCACTTAAGAGTTGGAGTTTTATCTAGGAGGATCTACTTCAAAAGCTTCATTGTTTGGAGGTTGAAGACAACGGGAAGCCACCCCTTCGAGTGGCGTCTTCGGAAGGTTTTATCCGGGGATTCAAGCGGCATTCGACCTTCACCATTTGAGGGAGTGTTCCTCATGTTTATTTTGGTTATTTGCATGGTTTGTGTGGTGGATTTGTTGAACATGAACAACTAAACCCCAAGGTCACCGGATGTAGGTGAATCTTGGGGGCAAAACTTGTGATGTTTTGGATTATTTGAGTTATTTGTTGTATGATTAGCTTGTTGTGATGATAAGTGCTTGCATGTACATATTATTTGAGATGTTTTCCATGCATGAGCATCACATTTTTCAGTTTATATTTCTCATTTCGTGTGTTTTTGTGTTCTTTCATGCAATCAGGGTTGTGAAGAAGATTGTGCAAACACAAAGTTCAAGATGCAAATCGGGTCAAACAAGAGAGTATGTGCCAACTTCTAAAGGTTTCGAGACAATTTTTGTAGAAGGACACGAAGGCAGTCATGCTCGCTCGTTCCGATTTGATCGAAGATTTCAAAAGCTCTCCAAAGGTTTTTCAACATCAAGAAATGCCTCATGACCTACCACGCGATCGTGTGTCCGTTCGTGTGGCCTCAGAAGAAAAAACGGGCGAAATCGAGTCCTATAGATGCAGTTTTATAGAGGCTGAATTTCCATATGGGCATGTGGAATTTCCACACGGCCGTGTGGATTTTCCACATGGCCGTGTGGATCCTCGATCTTTGCCATTTTAAAGGCCGTTCTGAAGCGTTTTAAGGAAAACTTTTTCCTAACTTTGAGGGGAGGTTCGGCTACGGTTTGAGTGGGTCTTTGCTGCGTTTTGGGGGCGTTTCTTCACCGATTTCAACACCGATTCCTTCCAAGGGAGCCTTCGATGACTTCGATTCGGCAAGGTGTGCCCTAGGCTTGGAGGAAGGATCCGTGGAGAAGAAGAAACAGCCCTCATAGGCCATCAACACGAAGCTTAAGGGGGTTTTCTTTATGGATTTCTTGCACTTATCTTCATTTATTTTGATGAACTTGTATTGCTCCATGGAGGGCTAAACCCCTAGTGGGTACTTGGACTTGTAAACCCTAGGTTTTCTATGTTTCATTGACTTTAATGCTATTATTCAATTTGAGTTTAAATTTGAGTTTCAATCTTGTGTGCTTAATTGTTTTTGCCTTAGAGTGACACTAGGGTTGAGGGCTAATCCAATCATCCTTTTGACGAGTGACCATCACCATTAGGATTAGATTAACTGGTGGTCGTCCCGCAAGCGCACGGGGTCGTCAAGTAATAAACCACTCGTGCACGCACGAGTGGGTCGTATTCCCAAGGGCCCGAGAATCTATCCTTACTTCCTTCTCGCAATATTGTCTAGCCGATCAAACTCGAGAGTAAAAGATGAAAATGCAAATACACGGAATTAAAACAAATCAGAAAGCTAAATAACCAGGGCAATAGAAAGTGTGAACTCAGGGTGAGAAAGCGGTCCCGGATAAGGATCCCCTCAGGGGCTACTGGAGTGTACAGGATGCTGGAATAACATGTACATGGCTTGTTGGACCGAGAAAACCCTAGATTAGGTCAACCCGATGGTCACGGCAGTTGACCACTAATCCGGTACGAGTATTGAATACGGGCTCTACCCGTATAAATCCTCATACGATTGCAAAGGGTGAGGTGGTTTTCTCAAACTAAGGTTGAATCACAAACAAGCAATTAACCCTAGAATTGGAGGGGTACAAATACCCGATGGTCACGGCGTATTTATACGTATTTCCCTTCCAAGCTTGGTGAGTCTAACACTAGGGCAATGGTCATGCAACCTAGTATTGGCTACGTATGGATACACAGAGTTCTCATGCATACCCTAACATTCAAAAGCACCAAACAAGGATCACAAACAAGTCTACAAGCATCAATTAAAACCAAGCATCCAAAATACACAAGTTCACCCCCAAGGTTCACCTACATCCGGTGACCTTGGGGTTTAGTTGTTCATAATATCAAAATACATACTCAAAAGCATGAAAACAACTAAAGAAAGCATAATCACTCTCTCAAATACGACAATGGAGTTCCGAAGACGCCACTCAAGAGGTGGCTTCTCTTGTCTTCAACCCTCCTTCAATGATGCCCTAGAGTAGGATCTTGCTCCCAAACGCGCTCTCCTCCAAGATCTTGCCGTGAAAACTCCCTCAAAGCCCCCCTCCAAGCCGGATTTTTAGATGGTTGTGTGGATCTCCAAGGAAGAAGACTAACTCCCTTTCAAATGCCCTAGAAAAGAACTTTAAATCAAGGCATCCAGAGAGTTTCTCAGGAATTTTTCCATTCAGAGCTACAGTAATTGTGCTACAGTAATTGTGCTACGGTAATTCCGCTACAGTACTGCTACAGTGATGAATCCCAAAAACGCCGTATTTGTTGTCGATTTCTTCATGAATACGTTCTTGAGCTTATTTCGGGCCTGTAACACAAGTAAAACCACATTAAACAAGAAAATAGAAAACAACTTAACATAAAGAGAGAATAAACTATACACAAGTATGTATAAAATACGTATATTTAGACGTTTATCAAACATCCCCACACCTAAGCGTTTGCTTGTCCCCAAGCAAACAAACATTAAGAACAGGGGCAAGAAGATAAATGGCTAAATATACGACCTCAAGCTCAAATGTACAGGACTTCACTAGCACAGGTGGTTAGAAATCAGGAAGTGAGTTGTTCAGTGTATAGACAAGCAATATCAGCTCTGTTTCATCCAAAGTGTCATCGTGAATGTGTGCTGACTCCCACACTGATCTCCACACCCTGGATTACCCCAGGATGTCCATTCACCTCACACAGATTGAAGTTGGTGTTAGGAATGCTAAAGACCCTCTCAATAGTCAATTAAAAATCTTCTGGTCTCCAAAAAGGAACTTTAACATCAAGTGAAGATAGAACAGGTTTCAGGCGTTTTTTTTTTTTTTTTTTTTTTTTTAAAGTTTTTTTTTTTTTCCGAGTCCGCCTAACGTAGACTCGCACAAAAATCTTTCGGCGAGATGCACATGCGGCCGAGCACAAGAGCCACCCAACTTACTTGACTACGAGATCTACATATACGCATTCATGCTTTTATAAGCGAGAGGAATACCGACATAGACTCTTTTTTTTTTTTTTTTTTTTTTTTTTTTTTTTTCACAACGCCCGATCAAACCCTGCTAAAAACTTCACTTAAAAACCTCACTGAGGGTTAAAGCAAAAACAGGAGACTCAAAAGTTTTTAAAGGACTATTGAAAGAAAAATTTAACATCCTAACACAAAAATCAATAAGATGGGTTAGAGCGTCAGAATTGGGAGTTATAGTGAGCAGGTAAAAATATGCACTAAGGATGAAACAGAACTACATTCATGCACATGTAAAGTACAACTCACTACTGTCATTCTACCAAGCTAGGAAATCCTTAACAAAAAGATCATAGCTATCATAGGTAAAATACAAGCATGCAATACAGTATAAATACTCCATCCCCACACCTAAAGCTGTACATTGTCCCCAATGTACATAAATCAGCAGTACAGGGTGGGAAATAAATGTAACAAGAATTAAAAGATGGAGTAAGAAACTTCCCCAATCCATTGATGAAATGCATGTGGACTGGGGGTGGTCCATGTGGCGAGGGCTGGGAGTGTGAAGCATTCCTAAAGAAATTCCTGGAAAAAGACAGAACACTGATCCCAACTCCAGAATGAAAATGATAGAGAAGAGTGCAAAAACAGAAAGTGCAAAATAAACAGAGAAAGTTTAGTAGGGTTGGAACCCTAACTAACTTAAAAAGTAACACTAAAGCAAACAACAATAAGAGCAGCAAAATAAATAAAAAGAACAACAAGAAGTGCCGTGATGCTGGGAGTCTAAGAGTCAGATGGCCGTGATAAGCTCCAAGATGACTTCATCTAACCCCAAGGCTCTCAAAACATTCCAATCAATTTTTCGTATGGTGCCGAATTGTTTCCTTGACAAAAGGGCGAATCGGGTCTTGTGATCGTCCTTTCGAAATCGTGGTCCGTCGCCGGGCGGAGAACGGTCTCTCCGTGTCCTCTTATGAGCCACTTTCTTGGTCCTCATAACTACAAGACCAAGGGGACACCATTAAACCAAATTATAAAGAAATTGAGGCTTCATGGAATGAAAATTAAGGAGAATGGTTTATTGCTACAGTAACTCCGAGAAATTTTGGCAAGAGTTTTGCTTGAAAAAGTAGCCAAAAATTTCTACAATCATACAAAACCAATCTCACAATGCTATATTAAGCAAAGAGAACATAAACACAAAGATTACATCCCAACAATTCAATAAACCACAAGGTATAAGAATGAAAATCAAACCTTAACCCTAGAGTATGTGGGATGAATCAAAAGCTTGAAACGGCTTGAAAAGGTTGTAATCTTCCGAAATCTTTCCACAAAAGAGTTTAGAGGAGGAGGAGAGTGATTTAGAGCAAAAAAAATGAGGTGATTTGGTGGAGAAATGAGTGAGAAATGAGAGGAAGAAGATGGGAGTGTGAAGATGAGAGAAAGAGTTTGGAAGAAGCCTTTTTAGGGCAAGTGTCGGGCATCCTTGCGGGTAGCCTTGCGGGCGCAAGGTTGCCCGCAAGGAGCCTCGGGAAGCCTTGCGGTTGGGCTTGCGGGCGCAAGCCCACCCGCAAGGCCCCTCTGGATGGTTCACGGGCAAGCTTGCGGGCGCAAGCTTGCCCGCAAGCTTGCCATATGCGACCAAAACCCTCTCTAACGGTCATAAAACGGCTCCAAACTTGTTTAGCATCAACATAACCTCCTTTAAACCCTAAAAACAATGAAAACAAAGCCGATATAATCCTATAAACACACAAGAAGCAAGCTTCATGGCATCAACACATCAAACAACTCAAAGAATCCCAACATCAAGCAACAAAGAAATGACAAAGAAGAAGAACAAAAATACTAAAACAAACACAAAATCTAACTACTACCAAATTAAAGAATACAAAAACTAGAGTGCAAGGAATTTAAAGAGCTTGGGTTGCCTCCCAAGAAGCGCTTGTTTAAAGTCGTTAGCTCGACTTATCATACCTCGAGTCATGGTGGGTCAAAGATTGGAGAATTACCTCCATTTCTTGGCGGGGGGTTGTTACCTGGAAAGTTCATGGAAAGACATGAGAAAATGCAAAATTTACCTTCATTTTCAAAATATAGGCGGTCTACCTCACTCGGTGGTAACGTGGAGATACTCATGTTTTTCTTCATTTTTGCATTCACCTTTCGCCATGCCTTCTTCAAATTTCCCTTTTTCTTATGATGCGGAGGTGATACAACTTCTACTTGGGCTATTTGTGGTGTTGGCGAAGGCGAGGGGTCCTTTACTTCCAGTTCTTCATCCTCGGTTCCTTCTAGGTACTCATCTAAGGGGTTCACAGCGAGGACTTCCTGCACACAATCAGAAATTATTACGTCAGTTATATCCGTGAAATATAAAGTATCATCATGGTCTAGTGTGTGCTTCATAGCCTCTGGAAGAGTGAAAACAACTTGTTCATCCCCCACTCGCAATGTCATCTTCCCTCCCTTAACATCAATTAGGGCTCCTGCGGTGTTGAGGAAAGGGCGGCCAAGGATCAACGGGACCTCTACATCATCATCCACATCTAGTATCACAAAATCTACCGGGATGATGAGTTTATCAACTCTCACAAGAACATCCTCGACAACTCCTCTAGGTTTTCTCACCGAGCGCTCGCGAGCCGTAAGGTCATCCTTGTAGGTCTCAATTCCTCCCGGCCCTAGCTTCAGAAATAATTTATAGGGCATCACGTTAATACTTGCCCCCGAGTCGCCTAAAGCACTTTCTTCCATCCCTTCTCCAAGTACACAAGGGATAATAAAGCTGCCCGGATCGGTCCGTTTCTTTGGTAGCTTCTTTTGGATTACAGCAGAACAATTCCCCGATAGAGTTACGGTGTGCCCAAGTCTTCTAATTTCCTCTTGTTAGTAAGAAGGTCTTTCATGAATTTCGCATACTTGGGCATTTGAGATAGAGCTTCGACCAAGGGGATGTTAATATGAAGCTGCTTGAACATGTGGAGGAACTTTGTAAATTGGGCTTCATCCTTGTCTTGCTTGAGCCTTGAGGGATATGGTACCACAGGCTTGTATTCAAGGCAATTATGAGTGGAGGATTTTGCAGCATCATCATTAATTTTCTTCCCTTTTTCTTCACTTGTTTTTTTAATCACATCGGGGTCTTCCCGAATGGCTACCCGTCATTGGAAGCACTTGGGCTCTCCTCGGCCCTTGCTTCCAATTGTTTCCCACTCCTCGGTGTTACGGCTTTTAAGTGTTCCCTCGGGTTGCTTTCGGTGTTACTTGGTAAACTACCCGAGGGGCGTTCGCTTGTGCTCTAGCGAGTTGCCCAACTTGATTTTCTAAAGACTGAATAGAACCCCGCACATTTCTCGAACAAAGCACCAAATTCATCAAATTTCTTATCTTGGGCCACAAATCTTGATTCGGTGTTAATCATGAATCTAGCCAGGACATCTTCGGTTGTGTATTTTCTCTCCCGTTGTTGAGGAGGTTGATACCGAGGACCTTGAGGTTGGGGTGGCCTTTGTTGTGATTGGCCTTGGTTCCACGAGAAGTTTGAATTGCTCTTCCACCCCGGGTTATATGTATTGCCATATTGATTACCCGGTCCTCCTCTCGACCTCCACCGACATAGTCAATCGACTCCATTTGTGCAGGGGGAGTAACAAGAATGGGGCATTGGCTTGTTGCATGCCCCGGCTCCACATGTTTCACATGACATCACGCCTTTGAGCTTGAACTGGAACCCAACATGAATTGATCAAGTTTCGTGTTAAAGCTTCAACCTTAGCATTGTTGTCAATAACATTCTTGTTCAGGGGCTTCCACTCTTGCCGCTAAGGCGGTAGTCTCACTCACCTCATACAGTCCTGCTGCTCGAACCGGCTTCGTCTAGTACTCCAGTGACATTCGTTACTAGCCATGTTCTCAATCAAAGCTTCAGCTTCTTCGGGAAGTTTGTTACTCAAAGATCCTCCCCCGCCGCATCAATGAGTTGCCTTGTAGCGTAATTCAGTCCATTACAGAATGTCCGCACCCTCATCCAAGCAGGGAACCCATGATGAGGACATCTTCTTAGGAGATCCTTAAATCTTTCATGAGCTTCAAATAGGGTCTCGGAATCTCCTTGTCGAAATGCCGATATTTCCCGCCTCAACCTAGCCTGCCTTGCTTGGTGGAAAATATCGGGCAAGAAACTTCTCCACCATTTCCTTCCATGAAGTGATCGATCCAGAGCCAAAGAAGTAAGCCATCTATATGCTTGCTCCCCTTAAACCGAAAGGAAATAATCTCGGCCTTATTGCATCATCGAAACCGAATTGATCTTGAAGGTTGAGCATATCTGAAGGAACTTGGACAAGTGGGCATGCGGGTCTTCATCAGCCAGACCATCAAACTGAACTGAGTTTTGCACCATCCCAATTGTGCTTGCTTTTATTTCGAAGTTATTTGCAGGCACAGTAGGAACCAACACACTGAACTCGTCCCCGGTGAACTGTGGCCTTTCATAATCAGATAGGGTTCTTCTTGGCTCGGCCATGACAG
The DNA here is from genome assembly GCA_902712375.1 of Dioscorea dumetorum. NCBI lineage: Eukaryota > Viridiplantae > Streptophyta > Magnoliopsida > Dioscoreales > Dioscoreaceae > Dioscorea > Dioscorea dumetorum. The sequence goes on from CACTHL010000132.1 coordinate 602,283, forward strand.
TAGGCTCACTAGATTCGACACGAATTTCTTGTTGCCGTGAGCTTTCAGAAACTTCTCTCAAACGTTGATGCAAAGTTCGTTCAATCTCGTTGTCAGGATCAACCAAATTTGTGTGACTCGCTCGTGTCATAAGATAGGTACCTCGCAAGAAAATTCAAGGCGAGAGTCAAAACTTAAAGAAAAACAAACAGGAAAAATGCAGGGAATAAAATAACGGAAAATAAACAAGAATGGCAAAAACAACAAAACAATAGCTAAATCAACACGCTAAAAGTTTTCCGAATATTTCTCGAAGTCCCCGGCAACGGCGCCAAAAACTTGGTGGTCGTCCCGCAAGCGCACGGGGTCGTCAAGTAATAAACCACTCGTGCACGCACGAGTGGGTCGTATTCCCAAGGGCCCGAGAATCTATCCTTACTTCCTTCTCGCAATATTGTCTAGCCGATCAAACTCGAGAGTAAAAGATGAAAATGCAAATACACGGAATTAAAACAAATCAGAAAGCTAAATAACCAGGGCAATAGAAAGTGTGAAATCAGGGTGAGAAAGCGGTCCCGGATAAGGATCCCCTCAGGGGCTACTGGAGTGTACAGGATGCTGGAATAACATGTACATGGCTTGTTGGACCGAGAAAACCCTAGATTAGGTCAACCCGATGGTCACGGCAGTTGACCACTAATCCGGTACGAGTATTGAATACGGGCTCTACCCGTATAAATCCTCATACGATTGCAAAGGGTGAGGTGGTTTTCTCAAACTAAGGTTGAATCACAAACAAGCAATTAACCCTAGAATTGGAGGGGTACAAATACCCGATGGTCACGGCGTATTTATACGTATTTCCCTTCCAAGCTTGGTGAGTCTAACACTAGGGCAATGGTCATGCAACCTAGTATTGGCTACGTATGGATACACAGAGTTCTCATGCATACCCTAACATTCAAAAGCACCAAACAAGGATCACAAACAAGTCTACAAGCATCAATTAAAACCAAGCATCCAAAATACACAAGTTCACCCCCAAGGTTCACCTACATCCGGTGACCTTGGGGTTTAGTTGTTCATAATATCAAAATACATACTCAAAAGCATGAAAACAACTAAAGAAAGCATAATCACTCCCTCAAATACGACAATGGAGTTCCGAAGACGCCACTCAAGAGGTGGCTTCTCTTGTCTTCAACCCTCCTTCAATGATGCCCTAGAGTAGGATCTTGCTCCCAAACGCGCTCTCCTCCAAGATCTTGCCGTGAAAACTCCCTCAAAGCCCCCCTCCAAGCCGGATTTTTAGATGGTTGTGTGGATCTCCAAGGAAGAAGACTAACTCCCTTTCAAATGCCCTAGAAAAGAACTTTAAATCAAGACATCGCGATGCCTTGCGGGCGGCCTTGCGGGCGCAAGGTTGCCCGCAAGGCATCCAGAGAGTTTCTCAGGAATTTTTCCATTCAGAGCTACAGTACCCTGCTACAGTGATGAATCCCAAAAACGCCGTATTTGGTGTCGATTTCTTCATGAATACGTTCTTGAGCTTATTTCGGGCCTGTAACACAAGTAAAACCACATTAAACAAGAAAATAGAAAACAACTTAACATAAAGAGAGAATAAACTATACACAAGTATGTATAAAATACGTATATTTAGACGTTTATCATTAACCAAGATTGAAGAGGGTTGAGAGGGTGAGTTGAGAGGTAGCGACACGTCCCCTTTCCCCTCCGGTGTGGTTTTCCCTACCTTTTTATTCCAAGTATTACCTTCGATCTCAAAGAGAGTTAGGCGTTGAGAGAGGCCTTTCCGCCGGGACTTATTTGTGATTTGGGATCTTTCGCCTGGACCAAAGGGATTGTTCTATAGTTGGGAATAGGGTTTACCGCTTGGAATCCCTAGAGCGTAGCGCAGTCATACGTGGTGTGAGGTGTCGAGAGTCTTCTCTCCGCCGGGACCTCGTAGGGGACTAGTCAAGGTTGATCTTAGATTTGGGACCTTGTATCTTTGGATTCCACGACTCTTGAAATCTCTATTAAGTAAGAGTATTTGAAGTCTTGCACTTGAAACAAGGAACCTAGGGGGAGCAGTGTCTGAGTACCCCATTCTTATCTCGATCATTTCCTACACTCTAGCTTTAACTTTCAGTTCTTAATTTCTGTTTTGAATCATTTTTTAATCTCAACAAAAATCGGTTTTCTTTGGCTACCTAGCGAAGTGTTTTTGTTTCTATCGTCTACTCCCTGTGGATTCGACTACCCACCCGTTGGGTACTTTATTACTTTGACACCCGTGCACTTGCGGAACACACACGCAAGGGTGTGTCACGTTTTTGGCGCCGTTGCCGGGGAGTTAGGCGTTTTAGGAACACTTATACTTTGTTTCATTAGTCATTCGCTTTATATTCTGTTCTACACTTCTTGTTCTTTCATTATTCTGATTTTGTTTTCTTTTATTGATTTCAGCTCGAGGTTATGCCCCGTGGACACCCTTCGACATTAGTTGAAGACGATCCAGAGATTGAGAAGAGATTACATAGACGGGGAAAACAACCTGAACAAGAACAGAATTATCAAGCTGAAATAGAGGTTGAGGAGTCAGCAACCATGGCTGAACAGAATGAGCAACAGCGGACACTCTCGGACTATGCAAGACCTACCCCTCGTGGCACACAATCAAGTATCGTACGGCCACCAATTACAGTTCACAATTTTGAGCTCAAGCCGGGTTTTATTCAAATGGTACAATAGTCCGCACAGTTCAATGGGTTAGCGGATGAAGACCCAAATAATCATATTGAGAATTTTTTGGAAGTGTGCGACATGCTCAAGATTAGTGGGGTTATAGATGATGCTATTCGGCTGAGGGCTTTCCCATTTTCCTTGAAGGGAAAAGCAAAGCAATGGTTACAGTCACTTCCTAGAGCTTCAATTACTACGTGGGAGGAGATGGTTGAGGCCTTTCTTGCTAGATATTTCCCTCCCGGAAAATCTGCGAAGCTTAGGAATGAAATCTCTTCTTTTATGCAAATGGAATTGGAGTCTCTCTTTGAGACATGGGAGAGGTTCAAGGACCTCCTGCGGAAATGTCCCCAACATGGGTTTCCTGAGTGGATGATCATCCACACCTTTTACAATGGGCTGAACCCGAGCACAAGACAGTTACTTGACGCAGCAGCAGGAGGTACCTTAGGAAGCAAAACCCCAGAAGCTGCCAGGCAACTCATAGAAGAGATGGCTATGAATAGTTATCAATGGAATGCTCGTGATAAGAAGAAGGTAGCCGGTCTTCATGAAATCGATGCTATCACCTCCTTAGCAGCTCAAGTAGAAGCATTGAGCAAGAAGCTAGACACTCTAACTTCTTCAAGAGTGGCAGCAATGATGAACTGTGATGGTTGTGGAGGTGGACATGCCTCATCTGATTGCCCTATTTCTGTGAGTGGTGCAGCCCCTGTTGAGCAGGTAGACTTTGTGGGTAATGCTGTAAGAGGACAAGGTAACCCTTACAGTAGCACTTTCAATCTAGGGTGGCGAAACCACCCGAATTTTTCTTTGAGTAATCCGGGACAGGAAAGACCTCTTGCACCACAAGGATTTCAGCAACCACAGCTTCCAAACTTGGAGAATCGAGTTTCAGGTCTAGATAATCGGATGACAGATCTAGAAAAAGCACTGACAAGATTCATCCAGTCATCTGACACACGCTTTCAGGGTGTAGAGACTATACTTCGCAACCATACTGCGTCCTTGCATAATCTAGAGAATCAGGTTGGACAAATTGCGAAGTCGTTATCAGAGAGACCTCAAAGAAGCTTTCCTAGCAATACAGAGACAAGTGTAAGAGAGCAGCTAAAAGCAATCACTTTGAGGAGTGGTCGCGACATTGAGAGTAAACTTCCAGCTGAGAAGGTTGCACATGGTTCGCCCCAGGAGAAAGAGATTGAGGAGAAGAGTAATGAGAAGGAGGGGGTTCCCACACCTTACAAACCAAGGATCCCCTATCCTTCAAGGCTGAAGAATGACCACAATGAGGAGTAATACCAGAAATTTTTGGGCTTATTCAAGCAGCTGCACATCAACATTCCATTCGTGGAGGCATTATCACAAATGCCTGGCTATGCGAAGTTCTTGAAGGACCTCTTGAGCAATAAGAGGAAGCTGGAGGAGAGTGCAGCGGTGATCTTAGATGCATCATGTTCAGCAATATTGCAGAAGAACATGCCGAACAAGAAGAAGGATCCCGGGAGTTTCATCATCCCGTGTAATATTGGAAATTTAGGTGAAGAAAAGGCATTGGCAGACTCAGGGGCTAGTATTAATGTGATGCCTTACACTTTCTTCCAAAAGTTGGGTTTGGGGGAACCAAGACCCACTCGGATGACGCTTCAATTAGCTGACCGTTCAGTTAGACATCCGAGGGGCATTATTGAAGATATACTTGTTAAGGTTGACAAGTATATCTTCCCTGTAGATTTTGTGGTTCTTGATGTGGATGAGGATGTCGACGTACCACTGATACTTGGGAGGCCGTTCCTGCGCACTTCCAAGGCACTTATTGACATGGAGGGCGGAGAGATGACATTGAGGATTGGAGACGAGAAAGTGACCTACCGCCTTGCAGAAGCCATGCGACATTCTCTTGATTTTGATAATGCGTTATATTTTCTTGACACCACTGATGAGTTAATTGATGATTATGTACAGGAATCACTATGTCCAGACCCATTAGCTGAATTGCTAGAGCAAGAGATAGACGTTGCTGAGGTGTCACCATTTGATCTAGTGGATAAGGAAGAACCTTCCCCAGGCATAGTCAATAAGTTTGTCAAAAAGTTGAAGAGAGTGAGACATCGCCACAAGAAACAACCGAATAATTCTACGAATGAACAGTCATAGTCTAAGAGCGATACACCTTCAGTTGGTAACAACTCCTATTACTCGCCCTCTAACTTGAAGAATTTTTGTTCATCATGCTTGAAGGTTGCAGGTAACAGAGAATTTTCGCCTTATGATCCTCCTTGAGTTGAAGAACAGGTACGTCAAGCTAGTGACGTAAAACAAGCGCTTCTTGGGAGGCCACCCAAGTTTTTAAATTCTTTGCACTTGTTTTATTTAGTTTTAATTTCTGCATTGTAGTTTTTGTTTAGTTTTAGTTTTTTGTTGTTTCATCTTCGGTGTAGTGCATCATAGTCGTTTCTAAATGCAAATCCATGAATTTTCTTTCTTGGATTTGGGTGATGATTCTTGTGTTTTAGCATGTTATTTTCATGGGAGATACTTGCTTTTATGCTATAAACACCAATGGTGGAAATATGGCAACTTTGCACGCGTCAAAGTGGATCAACCATGGTCGTATAGCCATGGCTGAAGATCCACACGGCCATGTGGATATTCCACACGGTCGTGTGGATCATAAAAGGGAGTTTTTCTCATCCAGAGGGTCCACACGGCCGTGTGAAAATTCCACACGGCCATGTGGATCCCTGGATTTAGTTTTTGACCCCGAAATGACCCGTTTGCCTCTCTTTTGCACAGAAATGGCTCCAAGGACAAGAAAACGTGCACATAAGCGTCCTTGTGGGCCTCGTGAGCCCTCGCCTAAGCAGTTGAAGTTCCCCGTACCCAAACATCAAAGTGAACTTGAGCACCTCTCAAGGCTCAAGTTCGGCAAGATACGGACCCTTGACTCGCAAGCGTTGGCCGCGATTGACCATGAACAAGTGGAAGAGTTGGCGGACGAGATGGTGGCGAGAGACACCGACTCCACAATGTCTCCCGCACCCCGAGCACCACGTGAATCCCCCGCATCACCAGCAGCACCAGGAGATGATGACGCTTGAGGCGTCTTTCTTTTAGTTGTTTCTTTTTCTTGTGCTAGTTTATTTTCTTGTCGCTTTATCTCTATTACTCAGAAAGGGTTTACCTTCTGAGCTCTATCTTACTGCTTTCAGTTGTAGTTTGTTTGTTTCGAGTTTAAGCGTGTACGTCATTCTTATAAACTCTCGTTGTTTATCTTTTGTGTTGAGCTTTACTGAACCCCTTTTGTGATGTGCAGATGGTCATGTCAGTCCTGTGTTGAGGAATAGTTATAGGCACGGCCATGAGGATTCTCCACATGGCCGTGTGAGCTTCACAACCCGTCGCAGCTTCACTTCCCCCCGTTTGCAACTCCACTCAAATTCTACATTCGGAGCCAAGGGGAGTGTCGTTTTTAATCCCCACGCCTTCATGTTTTATTTATATTCTATTTTTGTATACTTGCATGAGTACAATGAGGGCATTGTACATCTTAAGTGTGGCGGGGAGCTCACGTTGCACACGTTCTCTATGTATGTATGCTCATCACTCATATGCTTATCTAGCCAATGATAGTTCACCTTAAAAGGCAAGGGTTGCAGTCTTGAATTTAGGAGAATTTTAAACATCGTTTGTACTCATGCTCTAGTTTACTCGAGACACATAGAAATTTTTTGTCTGATTGCATTACTTACACCTTTCTTGCTCTGTTAACCCTGATAACTCTAGTTCAGTGCCAAAAGGACCTTAGTTTTCTTTATTTTGAAAAAAAAAAAAGAAGAAGAAAGCAAAGGAAGAATACCTTATTTGTTTACTTGTTTTCGGAGTGGAAAGAGCTACCACCTATGTTGTATGCAGCTACTCTCATAAGTCGGATACTAGCTATGCCCTAATGAGAGAAAGAGCTATCTAATAGGCCGTGTGAAAGCTAACACTCCCAGGAGGAAAGAGCTACCACCTCAAAGCGTGAAAGCCGCCCAGGAGGCATCTTGGGAAATGGCTACCTTCGAGGTTGTGTGCAGCTACTGCCTATTCTTTGTCCTCAAATAAATCCTTTTCAATAAGAACTTTTAAGAGTAAATTTAGGGTTGGCATGAGTAAGCATTACACACACACACGCAGTCAGATTCTATTTTCTTTGTGCTCCGAGTTTTTGCTAGAGCATTGGTTTTTACCTTTCTATGTTGCAAATTGTTCCTTTGTTTAAGAATGCTCTCTTTACATACTTTTTGGTGAACTTAAGGCTAAGCACTTATATCACTTTACTTGTGGTTTTCATTGTATAAATTTTGCTTGAGGACAAGCAAAAGCTTAAGTGTGGGGGAGTTTGATAAGTGCTTGCATGTACATATTATTTGAGATGTTTTCCATGCATGAGCATCACATTTTTCAGTTTATATTTCTCATTTCGTGTGTTTTCGTGTTCTTTCATGCAATCAGAGTTGTGAAGAAGATTTATGCGAAGAAAAGCAAAAATAGGTCATGATGGTACCGAGTGGAGTTCTTTTGTGCAAACACAAAGTTCAAGATGCAAATCGGGTCAAACAAGAGAGTATGTGCCAACACCTAAAGGTTTCGAGACAATTTTTGTAGAAGGACACGAAGGCAGTCATGCTCGCTCGTTCTGATTTGATCGAAGATTTCAAAAGCTCTCCAAGGGTTTTTCAACATCAAGAAATGCCTCATAACCTACCACGCGATCGTGTGTCCATTCGTGTGGCCTCAGAAGAAAAAACGGGCGAAATCGGGGACCTATAGATGCAGTTTTATAGAGGCTGAATTTCCATATGGGCATGTGGAATTTCCACACGGCCGTGTGGATTTTCCACACGGCCGTGTGGATTATCTTTGCCATTTTAAAGGCCGTTCTGAAGCGTTTTAAGGAAAACTTTTTCCTAACTTTGAGGGGAGGTTCGGCTACGGTTTGATAGGGTCTTTGCTGCGTTTTGGGGGCGTTTCTTCACCGATTTCAACACCGATTCCTTCCAAGGAGAGTTATTGGGGGAGCCTTCGACGACTTCGATTCGGCAAGGTGTGCCCTAGGCTTGGAGAAGAAGAAACAGCCCTCATAGGTTATCAACACGAAGCTTAAGGCGGTTTTCTTTATGGATTTCTTGCACTTATCTTTATTTATTTTGATGAACTTGTATTGCTCCATGGAGGGCTAAACCCCTAGTGGGTACTTGGACTTGTAAACCCTAGGTTTTCTATGTTTCATTGACTTTAATGCTATTATTCAATTTGAGTTTAAATTTGAGTTTCAATCTTGTGTGCTTAATTGTTTCTCCCTTAGAGTGACACTAGGGTTGAGGGCTAATCCAATCATCCTTTTGACGAGTGACCATCACCATTAGGATTAGATTAACCAAGATTGAAGAGGGTTGAGAGGGTGAGTTGAGAGGTATCGACACGTCCTCTTTCCCATCCGGTGTGGTTTTCCCTACCTTTTTATTCCAAGTATTACCTTCGATCTCAAAGAGAGTTAGGCGTTGAGAGAGGCCTTTCCGCCGGGACTTATTTGTGATTAGGGATCTTTCGCCTGGACCAAAGGGATTGATCTATAGTTGGGAATAGGGTTTACCGTTTGGAATGCCTAGAGCGTAGCGCAGTCATACGTGGTGTGAGGTGTCGAGAGTCTTCTCTCCGCCGGGACCTCGTAGGGGACTAGTCAAGGCTGACCTTAGATTTGGGACCTTGTATCTTTGGATTCCAGGACTCTTGAAATCTCTATTAAGTAAGAGTATTTGAAGTCTTGCACTTGAAACAAGGAACCTAGGGGGAGCAGTGTCCGAGTACCCCATTCTTATCTCGATCATTTCCTACACTCTAGCTTTAACTTTCAGTTCTTAATTTCTGTTTTGAATCATTTTTTAATCTCAAAAAAATCGGTTTTCTTTGGCTACCTTGCGAAGTGTTTTTGTTTCTATCGTCTACTCCATGTGGATTCGACTACCCACCCGTTGGGTACTTTATTACTTCGACACCCGTGCACTTGCGGAACACACACGCAAGGGTGTGTCAAGTTTTTGGCGCCGCTGCCGGAGAGTTAGGCGTTTTAGGAACACTTATACTTTGTTTCGTTAGTCATTCGCTTTATATTCTGTTCTACACTTCTTGTTCTTCCATTGTTCTGATTTTGTTTTCTTTTATTGATTTCAGCTCCAGGTTATGCCCCGTGGACACCCTTCGACATTAGTTGAAGACGATCCAGAGATTGAGAGGAGATTACATAGACGGGGAAAACAACCTGAACAAGAACAGAATTATCAACCTGAACAAGAACAGAATTATAAGGTTATTGTTCCCTCTCCACTTGGCCTTGATAAGTTGCGTATGATGGGCATGGTGAAGAGGGCCGCTCCCGGCAGGTACGTGCTTGTTGCTCCCTTCCCAGATGAGTCCGAGGAGTCTGAGGACGAAGATGAAGACTCGGAGGAGACCCGGGCAGGACCATCATCACAACTCGCACCCATGGAGGCGGAGGATACCCTAGCAGACGAGGAGGTGCCACCGGTGTCAGCACTTGCATCTCCTCCGGCACAGTAGCGCATAGACAGACTTGAGGCTGCTGTGGGGACCCTCCAGACTGATCTCGCCGCCATGCGGGTGACTCAGGCAGCGAACCACACTGAGGTTCTCGCTCGCATGGCTGAGTACCACTCGGAGATGATGGCACCCATCACTTCACTCCACCAGTTGATGGCGAGAGGTAGCGATTCCACTTCGCCATCCACACCCAGAGCACCCCACGCATCCCTAGCATCCCTAGCAGCACCAGCAGACGCCGACGCTTGATGCGTCTTTTACTCTTCTTTTTATTTGCTTGTACTTTCATTTCTATTGTGTCTTTGTGTACTCAGATAGGTTACACCTTCTGAGAGTTATCTTACTGTTTGTATTTTTCAAGTTCTTTGTTGAGTTTGTGTTTGGTTTGTTTATTTTTGTACTCTTTTAATCTTAGCTTTTGTTGAGATCCACTGAACCCCTTTTGTGATGTGCAGATAGACTTGTCAACTTGGTTTTGAGAAATGGTCATAGGCACGGCCGTGTGGAATTTCCACACGGCGGTGTGAGCTTCACAACCCTACGCGACTTCACTTCCCGTTTCCACACCCCCATTCAAATACTACACTAGGAGATCAGGGGAGTGTTGTTTTAATACCCACGCCCTCATGTTTTTGTTTATGCTATTATGTTGCATGCTTGCATGAGTACATTGAGGGCAATGTACAGCTTAAGTGTGGGGGGGAGTTCACACTGCACACGTTCTTTATTCTTGATCATCACTTTCATGCTCATCTAGCCAATGACAGTTCATCCTAAGGAACATGAGTGTATTTTCGAATTTAGGAGAAATTTAAACTTCGGTTGTTACCATGCTCTAGTTTACTCGAAAAACTTAGAAATTTTTTAGTCTGATTGCATTTCTTGCACTTTAGTTGCTCTGTTAACCCTGATAACGCTAGTTCAGTTTGAAAGGACATTAGTTTCATTTTTCTTGAGTTTCAAAAAAAAAAAATAATAAAATAAAATAAAATAAAATTAGAAATTGGTGCTCCTTTGTTCTTGGGGTGGAAAGAGCTACCACCTATTCTGTATGCAGCTACTCTCATAAGTCGGATACTAGCTATGCTTTAATGAGAGAAAGAGCTATCTAATAGGTTGTGTGAAAGCTAACACCCCCGGGTGGAAAGAGCTACCACCTCGAAAGGGTGAAAGCCGCCTAGGAGGCATCTTGGGAAATGGCTACCGTTGAGGTTGTGTACAGCTACCACCGATTCATTTTTCCCTAAATAAGTCCTTGTTTTAATAATGTTCAAGTGTAAACTTGGGGTTGGCATGAGTAAGTGTACACACACACACGCTTTCAGATTTTATTTTCTTCGTAATTTGAGTTTTTGCTAGAGTTTTGGTTTTTATCTATCTATGTTTAAATTCTCCCTTTTTGAGAATACTATCGTTGTACACTTTTGGTGAACTTAAGGCCAAGCATTTTCATCACTCAACCTTTAATTCTCATGGTATGAACTTTGCTTGAGGACAAGCAAAAGCTTAAGTGTGGGGGAGTTTGATAAGTGCTTGCATGTATATAATTTTGGAAATGTTTTCCACGCATGAGCATCACATTTTTCAGGCTTTATCGCTAATTTCGTGTGTTTTGGTGTTCTTTCATGCAATTAGGGTTGTGGAGACATGGTACGTGAATAAAGGCAAGATTAGGTCATAATGGTGCCAAGTGGAGCTCTTTTATGCAATTACGAAGTTCAAGACACAAATCGGGTTCCAACGAGGGGGTATGTGCCAACTTCTAAAGAATTCAAGACAACTCTTGTAGAAGGACACGAAGGCAGTCATGCTCGTTTGTTCCGATTGTTTCAAAGATTTCAAAAGCTCTCCAAGGTTTTCTCATTATCAAGAAATGCCGCATGACGTTTCACATGGGCGTGTGTCCGTCCATGTGACCTCAGGAGAAGAAACGGGCGAAATCGGGGACTAATATGAAGTTTCCACAGGGCAGATAATCCACATGGGCGTGTGGAATTTCCACACGGCCGTGTGGCTTATCCACACGCCAGTGTGGATCCTCGAGATGGCCAATTATAAAGCCGTTCTAAAGCGTTATTGGGAGGAGCTTCTTCCAACTTTGAGAGGGAGTGACGGCTAGGGTTCAGGAGGTTCTTGCTACACTTTGGGGGCGCTTCTTCACCGATTTCATCATTAATACCTTCCAAGGAGAGCTATTGGGGGAGCCTTCGACGACTCGATTCGACGAGGTGTGCCTTAGGCTTGGAGGAAGGAGTTCTTTGGAGAAGAAGGAGAAGTCCCCATAGTCTATCAACACAAAGCTTAAGGGGGTTTTCTTTATGGATTTCTTGCACTTGTCTTCATTTATTTTGATGAACTTGTATTGCTCCATGGAGGGCTAAAACCCTAGTGGGTACTTGGACTTGTAAACCCTAGATTTCCTATGTTCATTGGCTTTAATGCTTTTATTCAATTTGAGTTTGAATTTGAGTTTCAATCTTGTATGCTTAATTGTTTCTCCCTTAGAGTGACACTAGGGTTGAGTGCTAATCCAATCATCCTCTTGACGAGTGACCATCACCATTAGGATTAGATTAATCAAGATCGGAGGGGGTTAAGAGGGTGAGTTGAGAGGTAGCGACACGTCCCCTTTCCCCTCCGGTGTGGTTTTCCCTACCTTCTTATTCCAAGTTTTACCTTCGATCTCAAAGAGAGTTAGGAGTTGAGAGAGGCCTTTCCGCCGGGACTTATTTGTGATTAGGGATCTTTCGCCTGGACCAAAGGGAATGATCTATAGTTGGGAATAGGGTTTATCACTTGGAATCCCTAGAGCATAGCGCAGTCATACGTGGTGTGAGGCGTCGAGAGTCTTCTCTACGCCGGGACCTCGTAGGGGGCTAATCAGGGTTGACCTTAAATTTGGGACCTTGTATATTTGGATTCCACGCCTCTTGAAATCTCTATTGAATAAGAGTAATTGAAGTCTTGCACTTGAAACAAGGATTCTAGGGGGAGCTTCGTCCGAGTACCCCATCCTCTTATTGATCTATTTCTACACCCTAACCTTTATTTTCAGCACCCTATTTTTACTTCTTTCCTATTTTATTTTCTTTCACAACAACAATTGGTTTATCTTTGATTACTTAACAAAGTGTGATTGTTCTAACGTCTACTCCCTGTTGATTCGACTACCCACCCGTCCGGGTACTTTATTACTTCAACACCCGTGTACTTGCGGAACACACGCGCAAGGGTGTGTCATGGTTGTACCTAGTTTGTGCTTCAACCCTAATTTGAGAATCTCGTGCCTTTAATGCAATCGTAGGAGGATTTGGGCTTAATGAATTCCGTATCAATACTCGTACTGGATTTGGGGTCAACTGCCGTGACCATCGGGTTGGCCTGCCTTAGGATTCTCCTGGCCAAGAACCACCAGTACCTGTGTAATTCTAGCTTTCTACTAGCTTTAGTAATCCCGAGGGGAATCTAGCTCGGGACCTCGTACTTTCATTGCTAATTGCCTCCTTGATATGCTTATTTGGTGTGCCTTAGTCCAACATGTTTATAGTTATCTTTGTTAGTTTTCTTATCTTGTTTTAATTCTCTATCTTAGTTAGACTAGACAGTGCCGTCTAGGGGGAAGTAATTGCAGCTCTTGGGACCCCAGGGAATACGACCGTCTCACGCGTGCTTGAGAGGTATTACTTGACGACCCGTGCGCTTGCGGACAATCATCACTCACCCTCTCAACCCTCTTTACTCTTGGTAATTCTAAACCTAGCGGTGAACTTTCTCTTCATTAGATTCAATAAAACATGCAAGGCAATTAATAATGGAATCAAAAGCACAAGCAAGCTGGTACGCCCCTTGCGTAACCGCAAGTGCACGGGTCGTACAAGTAGTATAATGTACCCAAAAGGTCGGGTAGTCGAATCCACAGGGACTGGTATAGCTTCTAATACTAACGTCCTACTCAATATCTAACCAAATCGAGAATGAAGGAGTTGACTTTGGACTGACTTCGAGGAAGTTGAGGGAGTGGAAAGTTCACCAAGGGAAGATTTAGGATTGAATCGATGGAGGAGATGGGGCCCCGGTGTTGGGTTTCTGACGTTCACTAACTCAGTCTTTCTCTGTAATTATCAGGGATGTCTTCAGTTCTAAACCTAGTTATGCTATAAGCATGTGGTTTCTAGCGCTGCTGAGCCCTAAGTTGAACTCCCTCTGCTTGCAACAATCAATAAAGATTCACAAACCTAGATAGGAGAACCAAACTACCAAGCATCAAGCACTAAACAACATACAAGATAGCCAATAACCTTGATTTATTGAAATGAACAAGACAATCATAAAAACTGCAAGTAAAGACTACGGGTTCGAGCTACAACGTCATACAACCACCCCCGGGGCTCCCTTAAGAGTTTAGCCCCTCATGATAACAACCAACAAACACAATGCCAAAGAAATTACAAGACAAGGAATTGAAAACTCCCTAATTTCTTGCATCCTTGAGGTTGTCGAAGGATCTACGCTGTCGTGTAATCTCCCTCCGATCGGCCTACCATACGCTTGGCATTCCCTTGATGAAGTAGAGGATCAACCCCCAAAGCTCTCCCTTTCTTTCTCCCAAAGTTCGCCCACCAAAAGTCCCTCAAAAACCTAAGTTTTTAGGGTTTTAAAGTTTTCCCGATATGAGCACGGGCGTGCCGAAACCGTGCTTCAAGCCGTGCAGATTACGGCCAAATAACTCTTCAGAAAACTCACAAACCTGTAATCTGCACGGGGAATAGCACGGGCGTGCTTAGACCGTGCTGAGGCTTTGCACGACCGTGCTCAGCGAACTCTGGCTGTGCTGATCTATGGCTGCATTCTCCTGTAATTTTCACTGGAAGCAGCACGGGCGTGCTTCGACCGTGCTGAGGTTTTCACACCCGTGCTCAGCGGACTCAGGCTGTGCTGAATCGCAGTTGAATTCTTCTGCATTTTGCACGGGGAACAGCACGGGCGTGCTCAAATCGTGCTGGGCTTAATGAGGTTTCTTCTAAGTCCTTTAGCTTCTAAAATTGTTCCAAAAGCGCTTCTTTTTACTTCAGGACTTTGATATCTGCATGGCGAACAACGAATACCTCAAATAGCACCGTACTTGGAGAATTATAGCCAAAAACATTCAATAATGATGAAGGTACAGCATGCAATATATATATATGAAATGCGTTCATCAAATACCCCCAAACTTGAATTGTTGCTTGTCCTCAAGCAACCTTATTCCCCTAATAAAGTGATGAGTGCATGACCTCTGATCTCAACAAGTTAAATGAGTTACTGAAGCTTTAAGGAGTTTCTGAGAACTAGTGACTTAGTCAATTGAAGGCTTGTGAAAGATTTTACTCCTACTCCGTACTACCGTGTGTGTGTGTCGCCTCCTGAAGTATGTCAAAACTGTTCTTGAGGGGGCTAGTACAAGCTCTTTCTTCTCAAATTTTCACTATTGACTCCTAAATTGGGTAGTAGCTTCATACACCCTAGAGACAGCCATTTCACTTGGTAGGTTATCAAAAATGACATTTGTGATGCCTAAAATCCGACTACTCAAGTGCGGCTTTCGCTTTTTCTAAAGTGATAGCTCTTTCTACCATCTTTCACACAAAAATTGACAGGGCATCCCAAAAATGGAATCCGACTTGTCACGCAATTCTAGCTTTTATTTATTTTGAGTTTGGAGTCAACTTCTAATTTTTCAGCCTTATAACTAGCCCTTCCTCTAACAGAGTAACAACACAACAGAAGACTAAGTGTTAGCATTTGGGTTTCCAAAGTAAGAGCAAAATGAAACTTTAAGTTCAACAAAAGTGCACTAGCATACCCAAAAACTCCTAGCTTAGCAATTCTCAACCAAAATAACTTTCATAGATCGTCCTAAGTCATGCACAACATCTAGGAGACAAATGCACAACTCTCCCCCACCCTTGAATGAAACATTGTCCTCAATGTTTAAAGATGTAAGCATGCAAGCAAAGAAAATAGGTGCAAGTAAAAGTGAGGGTTGGGAATTTTCACCAAGTTAAAGGAGAGGTGCCGACGAAAAATTCGATGGCACACAAGGGCGGGTGTTGATCGCCAATTAGGGATGAGTCGTTTGAGACAACCATCAAGAAAAACAATCAATGAAACCTGAGATACACATGCAAGCATTAGAGAACGAACATAAACAAAAAGATAAAAATCACACTAAAAAGAGATCATTTTAGTAGGGGACTCCCCTTGCTAACTGACTCAAGAAGACAGACGACAACAGAAGTAAAAACAAAGAACACAAAATAAAGCAAAACAACAACAAAAACAAGAACATCAAAACCGGGCGCTCTCAGAATCGGAGTCAGACTCCGATGACAGGTCGGTGGTGTCGACGCCGACACTCCGGGACGTAGAAGGTCTAGCGGCACGACGAGGAGGTGGAGACAGGGTGACGTCGAGATGAGAGGCCAACCGCTGCATGCTCCGGACCATCCACCGCCGGAAAGAAGGAGAGCCTGCTGGAGGAGAGTCCTGAGCGTGGGTGGAAGCGCGAGTGCGTGGGGTGCGAGGGGACGATGGGCCGGCGGCAGGTGGAGAATCAGGGACACTGGTGGCGGGCGGGACCTGGTGTCTGGTGCCATGAGAGGTGGACGTGGATCGCAGCATCCCCATCGCCTGGAGTGTGTCCACTGAGACGGGAAGGACGCCACCGACCATCCGCATCGCGCGTGTGGCTGCCTGGAGTCCCATCCCCCGAATCAGCTGTGTGATGTAGGATCCGCAGAAGATGGTGCCGACTCGGGAGTCCTGTTCCTGGTGCTGGATGCTAAAAGCCACCTCGTAGCCGAGGTGCATCTGGAATCCATCCAGCATGCTCAGCAAGAAGTCGAAGTCGAGGCGACTAACGACTCCGGTGCTGTCTCCCCGCCCTGTGATGGAGTGACTGAGAATGAAATGGATGTACCTGATTGCTTGGAGACGAAGAGAGGAGGCCTTGGACCGGCGGGGATTGTACTCCCGGTCCGTGCTCAGACGCTGCCAACAAGCCTCCTGGGACTCGCCGGGTGGTCGGGCTACGAGGAGGGCATCGTACTCTGGAGTTCTGGTGAACTCCTCATCGTACAAGCCCAGTCTGACAGAAAACTCTGTCAGACTCATCCGATGTAGCTCGCCGAGCGCCTGGAACGGTACTGTGCCGACGCGGTGGTAGCTGATGGGGCCTCTGGAAAGCTCGAAGGTCGCAAGGACCTCCAGAGACAGCTCCCGGTAGGCGGGGTCGGTGATGGACAACAGCCTCGTCCAAGCGCTCTCGCCGAGGTAGCGGCGCACGTCAGTCACGAGGCCCACCTCGCGGAGGACCTCCCAATCTATCGCTCGCAGCTCGCCAAACCGCTTCGCGCTCAAACGGTCGTGGCGCTCCTGGTGGATGGGAGTACCGAGGGTCAGCGCAAGGGGGACGGCTGGGGTCGACGACTCCCCTCTAGCCCTCTTCGAAGAAGGGCCAGACGCAGTAGCCTTCCTCGGCATGATCTGTTGAGAGAAAAACACAAAACAGTTAAGGTCAACAGTGAAACACGGGCGTGCTTCAAATCGGCACGCCCATGTTATTCAAAATATAGCGTTTCTCACGAGCACGACCATGCTGAACAGGCACGCCCGTGCCTCCATGCAATTCCAGATCTAGAATAAAAGCACGGTCGTGCTTGAGTGAACACGGCCGTGCTGACAAAACCCAGCTTCGGCACCGACGGCTTCTAACTCAAAAATCAACGGAACAATTGTATTTAAACTCAATCAAAAGCACCCTAGAGGTCTCTAACAGGAAACTTAGATGTTTTCGATAAGAATAATAGCATAAGAACAAAGATTTATATAGAAAGCACAAATCTAGGGCTCGTCGACTTACCAAAAGTGTTGAAGAAGGAGTAGAAGCGATGAAACTCCGAAAAACCACGACAACCACCCGTAAAATCGCGAAAACGCAAGAAAATGAAAGCACAAGGGAAGAGAGTCGCCGGTAAGAAGAAAGAAAGGATGAACGGCGCGTTTAAAAAGGAGAAAATCGCAGGAAGAGGGATAGTCGCGCTGAGCACGGCCTCAGCACGGCCGTGCTGTGCCCGTGCTTAAGTAAATTTAACGAAAAACGAAGAACTCGGCACGTCCGTGACGCGTGCACGGGCAGCGTGCTCCGGGATTCAGCACGGCCATGGCACGGCCGTGCTTCTCCCCGTGCTGAATGGAAAAGATCAAACCTTGAAAGCCTGTGAATTTCACCCCCATCAGCACGGGGGTGTTATGCCCGTGTTGGGCCTGGAACCAACCTTCATGAAGAAAAACACGCCGGATTCACAACAAAACGCAACAAAAACAGAAAAACACACCAAACAACAACCAAAACAAAGAAATAACAAAGAAATGAAACAAATCGGGTTGCCTCCCGATAAGCGCTCTTTTAACGTCACTAGCTTGACGGGTCTAGTCACAACTTAAGATGGTTCAAAAACATACATTTCCTCTTGGTGCCCTGCAGAAGAATATTCAATGAAAGGACAAAAAGAATTGATCAGAAATGCCTCACCAAAGCTGAGGTCATGAGTGAGACTACATTTCGGGGCAGAGGCTTGTTGTTTCTTCCTTTCCTCTACCTTTTTCCACCAAGTATGGGCCTTTGACCCCCTGTCTTTTTTATTTTTGGCCTTCAATTCTGGTTGACCAATGCTCGAGGGTGTAATAGCGATGGTTTCCTCTTGGTCTATGAGCTCTTCATCTGGGGGTTCCTCACCTAGTAAATCAGTAAGATGATCCTTTCGCCAGATTTCCTGCACACAATCACAAATAATGTCATTAGTAGTGTCTAAGAAATAGCAAGAATCATCAAATGCCATGGGGTGTCTCATAGCCTCCTTCAGCTTGAAAACAACTTCTTCATCCCCCACTCTTAATGTTAGGCGACCATCCTTCACATCTATGGTGGCTTGTGAAGTAGCGAGGAATGGACGCCCAAAAATTAAAGGTACCTCAGCCCGTTCGTCTAAATCCAGAACAACAAAGTCGACCGGGAATATGAATTTGTCGACTTTCACTAAAATGTCCTCAATAATTCCCAAGGGTTGGCGGATGGAGCAATCAGCAAGCTGGAGCGTCATTTGAGTTGCCTTGAGTTCCCCCAACCCCAGCTTCTGAAAAATCGTTAATGGCATGAGGTTGATACTTGCTCCTAGATCAGCAAACGCCTTTTCATCCATCATCCCTCCAATGGTGCACGGGATGATGAAACTTCCCGGATCTTTTTCCTTCTTGGGAATTTTATTTGAGATGATGGCAGAACATTCCTCACTCAAGGTGACCGTCGAAACTGCTTCCAATTTCCTCTTGTTAGTCAATAATTCCTTGAGGAACTTGGCATACTTTGGCATCTGGGAGAGAGCTTCCACAAATGGAACATTGATGTGCAATGTTTTAAACATCTCCAGAAACTTCTTAAACTGTGCCTCCTGTTGGTCCTTCTTGAGTTTAGCTGGATAAGGCAACGTAGGCTTATAGTCTGCTACCAAGTCTTTCCCTTTGCCCTTATCCTTTCTCCCCGAGCTTGCCCCTGAATCTTGATCCTGAGCTTCTGCTTCTAATTCTTGGGGTGAATCTTGCTGTGGGACTCCCGGGGATTAATTTCTGTATTACTTGGGAGAGCACACTGGGGTCGTTCAGCAAGCGTCTTGGCGATCTGTGCAACCTGACGCTTAAGGTTCTGTAAAGAAGCCTGCTGATTCCTCATCATCTCTTCATGCCCTGTGATTCGGGCATCATTAGCTTGAATGTATTGAACGAGGAGAGCTTCAAGAGAAGGTCCCTTTTGTTCTGGTGGTGGGGGCCTCGAAAATTGAGGCTGAGTCTGCTGCTGCTGCTGTTGCTGAGAGGGGCGCTGCTGCCCCTGATTCTGGTCTTTCCAAGAGAAATTAGGGTGATTCCTCCACCCTGGGTTGTAGGTGTTGCTGTAGGGGTTATTGGTGTACCGCTGATTCTGACCAATGAAATCCACCTGTTCAGTGGCACTAACTCCCTCAGAAGAACAACTGGGCCCTGCTTGGTTCGCCCAACTATCATTATTCATGTTCATTGCTGGAGGTTGGACTTGCATTGTGTCCAGCCTTTTAGAGATGGCTTCCACTTGTGCTGCCAAAGTAGTGAGCACATCAACCTCATAAAGCCCGGCAGTCTTCACTGGCTTATTTCTCTCATAACTCCACTGGTAGCCATTGGAGGCCATGTTTTCAATCAAATTCTGAGCCTCATCAGGTCTTTTGCTACACAAGGAGCCTCCTGCTGCGGGATCCAACATTTGTTTAGTGGCCACATTCAATCCATTGTAGAATATCTGGATTTGCATCCATTCCACAATTCCATGCTGCGGGCACTTCCTCAACAATTCCTTATACCGCTCCCAGGTATCATACAGTGTTTCAGATTCTGCTTGCCGGAACGAGGAGATATCACTTCTAAGCTTAGTGATCTTGGCTGGTGGGAAATATCTGGTCAAAAATTTCTCGGCCAACTATTCCCAGCTCGTAATAGAACCCGCTGGCAAGGAACTTAGCCATTGCTTGGCCCTCCCTCGCACAGAGAACGGGAACAATCTCAGACGAACCGCATCGTCGGACACATTGTTCGCCTTAAAAGTATCACAAATTTCCAGGAAAGTTGCAAGATGAGCATATGGGTCCTCATCTTGGAAGCCATCAAATTGGCACATCTGTTGCACCATCTGAATAAAATTGGGCTTCAACTCGAAATTATTGGCTGCGACTGGGGGTCGCACAATACTAGACCCAGATCCTTCCAGATTAGGCCGAGCATAGTCAGAAATGCTTCTCTGATTTCCAGCCATGTTTTCTTCTTGGTCTACTTCAACGCTTACTTCCACTGACCCGGTTTCTCTTAAGTGAATCTGTCGCTGTCTCCGATGAAATGTCCGCTCAATATCTGGATCTGGAGAAGCAAGATGGGAAGAATTCCCCCTGGTCATGCACTGCACCTGCACACACACCAAAAGAAACATATTAGATATGGATTTTTAAGCTCAAAGCGAAAAGAGAAAAGAAAAATAAACAGCTCAAGAAAAACAAAGAAAAAAAACCAAAGAACATAAACAAAGAATACAAGAAAAATAAAATAAGAACAAAAGAAAATGAATTAACAGCAAAATAAACGGTTAGAGTACTAAGACTATCCGTATTCTTAGAAGTTGCCAATCCCCGGCAACGGCGCCAAAAACTTGGTACGCCCCTTGCGTAACCGCAAGTGCATGGGTCTTACAAGTAGTATAATGTACCCAAAAGGTAGGGTAGTCGAATCCACAGGACTGGTATAGCTTCTAATACTAACGTCCTACTCAATATCTAACCAAATCGAGAATGAAGGAGTTGACTTTGGACTGACTTCGAGGAAGTTGAGGGAGTGGAAAGTTCACCAAGGGAAGATTTAGGATTGACTCGATGGAGGAGATGGGGCCCCGGGGTTGGGTTTCTGACGTTCACAAACTCAGTCTTTCTCAGTAATTATCAGGGATGTCTTCAGTTCTAAACCTAGTTATGCTATAAGCATGTGGTTTCTAGCGCTGCCGAGCCCTAAGTTGAACTCCCTCTGCTTGCAACAATCAATAAAGATTCACAAACCTAGATAGGAGAACCAAACTACCAAGCATCAAGCACTAAACAGCATACAAGATAGCCAATAACCTTGATTTATTGAAATGAACAAGACAATCATAAAAACTGCAAGTAAAGACTACGAGTTCGAGCTACAACGTCATACAACCACCCCCGGGGCTCCCTTAAGAGTTTAGCCCCTCATGATAACAACCAACAAACACAATGCCAAAGAAATTACAAGACAAGGAATGGAAAACTCCCTAATTTCTTGCATCCTTGAGGTTGTCGAAGGGTCTACGATGTCGTGCAATCTCCCTTCGATCGGCCTACCATACGCTTAGCATTCCCTTGATGAAGTAGAGGATGAACCCCCAAAGCTCTCCCTTTCTTTCTCCCAAAGTTCGCCCACCAAAAGTCCCCCAAAAACCTAAGTTTTTAGGGTTTTAAAGTTTTCCCGATATGAGCACGGGCGTGATGAAACCGTGCTTCAAGCCGTGCAGATTACGGCCAAATAACTCTTCAGAAAACTCACAAACCTGTAATCTGCACGGGGAACAGCACGGGCGTGCGTCGACCGTGCTGAGGCTTTGCACGACCGTGCTCAGCGAACTCTGGCTGTGCTGATCTATGGCCGCATTCTCCTGTAATTTTCACGGGAAGCAGCACGGGCGTGCTTTGACCGTGCTGAGGTTTTCACACCCGTGCTCAGCGGACTCAGGCTGTGCTGAATCGCAGTTGAATTCTTCTGCATTTTGCACGGGGAACATCACGGGCGTGCTCAAACCGTGCTGAGCTTGATGAGGTTTCTTCTAAGTCCTTTAGCTTCTAAAATTGTTCCAAAAGCGCTTCTTTTTACTTCAGGACTTTGATATCTGCATGACGAACAACGAATACCTCAAATAGCACCGTACTTGGAGAATTATAGCCAAAACATTCAATAATGATGAAGGTATAGCATGCAATATATATATATGAAATGTGCTCATCAACATAATGTGTCCCCATCAGCTTAAACTGCAATGCTCCAGCAGCGTCCCATGAGAACTACCTGCGTTTCTTCTAAAAGGTGGCTAAACATTCTGCGGTTAATTCGTGATAGGCCGGGTCAGTAATAGTGAAAAGCTTGTGCGAGGATCCCACACGTAGTAAACGACGAACATCATCAGCTAAACTGGATGCTCGCATAGCACTCCAATCAATAGTCGGGACGTTCCCAAACGGTCGATGTAGGAAGTGTTGGTACCACTATTGATGGGCCGATGATTCAAAAAGAGGGTATGGAGGGGCTTGTTCATCGGTCGCTGTCGTGCGTGAGTGCTTGGATGAAGGCTTGGTGGCAATCCGCTTCTTGGGTATGAGGTCGGCACAAGGAGTGATGCCAAGAAGTGGAGGGTTGCGGCTGAGGGGCAAGAGGTGGCGCTCTGGTTGGAAAATAGGGTATGTGAAAAATGGAGACGTTGTACTAAAACTCCAAGTCATAAAAAGGAAACATGACCATGCTTACAAAGGAGCACCGCTGTGCTTATGACTCGACGAGTGAACAAAAATCCTGCAAGTTGCACGGGTTGGAGCATGGGCTGCTCGATCTGTGCAGAAGTCAGAAAGCTGCAAAACGTTAATTCAGAGGAACATCGGAAACAAAAATTTCAACCGGATTCAGTCCGAATGCAACTGCCTACAAGATCGCACGTAAAACAAGGTTTAAAGGAAATGACAAAAAAAAAGAAAATAAATAATAAATAAAAATGAGTGGAATCAAAATAAAACGTAAGAAAGAAAGAAGGGAAAACAATAAACTAAACATCATGGGTTGCCTCCCAACACCATTTGTTCAATGTCACGTGCTTGACATACCTGCTATTACCTCATGGAGGTTGTGCTAATTGCCAACTATGAAGGCATTCTTTTACTAGCGAATCATCCGTGCAAGTATAACTCTTCAAACGATGGTCATTAACTTTGAAGGTGCCCTTGCTTGTGTGGGAGATTTCAACAGTGCCATATGGGTAAACTTGAGTAACTCGGCAAGGACCTGACCTTCGCGATTTGAGCTTCCCGGGAAATAACTTCAATATGGAGTTGAATAACAGAACTTGCTCTCCTATATTGAACTGTTTCTCACTTTTCAATCTCTTGTCATGAAGTCTCCTTACCCGTTCTCTTTATAGACTAGAGTTTTCGTAGGCAGCCTGTCGGAACTCTTCTAATTCATTCAATTGAAATTTGTTTTTCTACCCAACCTTAGTTGTATCGAAGTTTAATCGCTTGGTAGCCCAATATGCTTGATGCTCCAATTCGACAGGTAGATGACAAGCCTTTCTAAAGAACAGGTGATAAGGTGTATGGCCACTAGGGGTTTTATATGCTATTATGTAAGCCCACAACGCATCGTCTAACTGGTCAGACCAGTCTTTCCTATTAAATTGAATAGTATTTTTCAGTATTCGTTTGATTTCTCTATTGGTAACTTCAACCTGACCGCTAGCCTGGGGGTGATAAGCTGTAGCAATGCGGTGGGTCACCCCGAATCTTTTCATAACCCTTTCAAACTGAACGTTGCAAAAGTGTGTCCTACAGTCTCTAATGATAGCTCTTGGGCAACCGAATCGAGCAAATAGTCTTCTTAAAAATTTCACAACCACTCTTGCATCATTAGTAGGGAGTGGTTGGGCTTTGACCAATTTGGACACATAGTCAATGGCCACTAAAATGTATCGGTGTCTATTAGAAGAAGGGAACGGGCCCATAAAATTGATACCCCAGACATAAAAAATTTCACACTATTGGATCGGTGTCTGCTTCATTTCGTCTCTCTTCGCTAAGTTACCGTTATGCTGGCAGAACTCCAAAGTCCATTTGGGTTCTTACAACCCCTTCCTATCCCATTAATGGAAGTGGGATCATGTGACGATGGATTTTGTTGTTGGTTTACCGCAACATCTTGAAGTTTTAATGCGGTGTGGGTGATAGTGGATAGATTGACAAAGTCAGCACATTTCTTAGCAGTGCATACTAAGTACTATTTGGAGAAATTGGCAAAGTTGTGCATTGATGAGATAGTAAGGTTACATGGGGTGCCAACTTCGATAGTTTCAGATCGAGACCCCAGATTCACTTCTCGACTTTGGCCTATGTTTCAGGAGGCCTTGGGTACGACTTTGAAGTTTAGCATTGCCTACCATCCTCAGACAGATGGTCAGTCGGAAAGGACCATTCAGACCCTTGAGGACATGTTATGAGCTTGTGTAATTGATTTCCAAGGGCGTTGGGAGCAACAATTGGCATTAGTGAAGTTTGCCTATAATAATTGCTTTCAAGCAAGCATTGGTATAGCTCCATATGAAGCTTGTTATGGAAGGAAGTTGACACACCCTTGCATGTGTTCTGCAAGTGCACGGGTGTCGAAGTAATAAAGTACCCAACGGGTGGGTAGTCGAATCCACAGGGAGTAGACAATAGAAACAAAAACACTTCGCTAAGTAGTCAAACAAAACCGATTGTTGTTGAGATTAAAAAGTGATTAATAACAGAATTTAAGAACTGAAAGTTAAAGCTAGAGCGTAGGAAAAGATCGATGTGAAGATGGAGTACTCGGACAATGCTCCCCCTAGGATCCTAGTTTCAAGTGCAAGACTTCAATTACTCTTACTCAATCGAGATGTAATGAGTCGTGGAAATCCAAAGCTACAAGGTCCTAAACCTAAGGTCAATCTTGACTAGTCCCATACGAGGACCCGGCGGAGAGGAAACTCTCGACGCCTCACACCACGTATGACTGCACTAAACTCTTGGGATTCCAAGTGATAAACCCTATTCCCAACTATAGATCAAACCCTTTGGTCCAGGTGAAAGATCACTAATCAAAAATAAGTCCCCGCGGAAAGGCCTCTCTATACTCCTAACTCTCTTTGAGATCGATACTAACTCTTAGAATATGGTGGTAAGGTGTATCATACCGGATGGGAAAGGGGACGTGTCGCTACCTCTCGACTCACCCTCTCAACCCTCTTCAAACTTGGTTAATCTAATCCTAATGGTGATGGTCACTCATCAGAAGGATGATTTGGTTGGATTCTCAACCCTAGTGTCACTCTAAGGGAAAATCAATGAAGTACACAAGTTTAAAACTCAAATTAACTCTCAAATTAAATAAAAGCACTAAAGTCAATGAAACATAGAAATCCTAGGGTTTACAAGTTCAAGTAGCCACTAGGGGTTTAGCTCTCCATGGAGCAATACAAAATCATCAATACAAATGAAAATAAATGCGCATAATCCATAAAGAAAACCCCCTTGATATCTGTGCTAATGGTCTATGAGGGTTGCTCCTTCTTCTCCACGGATCCCTTCCTCAAGCCTAGGGCACACCTCGCCGAATTGATGTCGTCGAAGGCTCCCCCAATAGCTCTCCTTGGAAAGAATTGGTGTTGAAATCAGTGAAGAAACGCCCCCAAAACGTAGCAAAAACCTCTCCGAACCCTAGCCGAACTCCCTCCAGAAGTTGGGAAGAAGATCCCCTTAAAACGCTTCAGAATGGCTATTTAAAACACCATCTCGAGGATCCACATGGGCGTGTGGATGAGCCACACGGCCGTGTGGAAATTCCACAAGCCCATGTGGAATTCCAGCCCTGTAGAAATTCGATTGTAGGTCCCCGATTTCGTTCGTTTTCGCTTCTGAGGCCACCTGGACGGACACATGCTCGTGCGGAAGGTCATGAGGCTTTTCTTGATAGTGAGAACCGCCTTGGAGAGCTTTTGAAGTCTTCAAATAATCAGAATGAGCAAGTGTGACTGCCTCTGTGTCTTTCTACAAGAATTGTCTCGAACCTTGTAGAAGTTGGCACATACTTTTTCGTTTGACCACGATTTGTGTCTTGATCTTTGTAATTGCGCAAAAGAACTCCACTTGGCACCATCATGACCTAACCACAAGCATGGTTAGTGATGAAGAATTTTCATAGGCTGTTGATGATGCTATCGATAAAGGATGCCCGCATGTGTTTGATAAGTGTCTAAATATACATATTTATACGTTTTATACTTGTACTATTGTGCATGTATTTTGATGAGTTGATGCCCGTTTCACATTTAAATTAGTTTTATTTGTGTTACAGGCCTTGAAGAACCCAAAATGAGCTCAAGAACGTATTTGGGAAGAAATCCATATCAAATACGACGTTTTCGAGCTTTCATTATTGTAGCAGTACTGCAGAAGGATTTCTGTAGCAAGGCACTGTAGCACCGAACGGGATTTTTTTGAAAAAGGCTGGGACCCTTGCGGGTAAGCTTGCGCACGCAACGCAGCCCGTATGGAAGCCCGGAAAGAGACTTTAAAAGCAAAGTTAGGGCATTCTTTTAGGGACTCTTCTACAACTTCTTCTTCTCTTCTTCTTGGGCCGCCACCCCACCCTCGCCGGCGGCGTTTTCCGGCGATCCACCGCGCCATTTTTCACCAAGAGGGAGGCAAACATCGGAGGAGGAGATAGGGGGGAGATCCAAGGCTTTAAGGCGTCGTTTGAGGCACGATCTCGGCGACATTGACGATCTTCTTCCATCCAAGGCAATCCAAAGCTAGAGGGAGTGTTCTTTGCTTTTTTTTATGCTTGTTTGTTCATTGGATTTGTATGAGTGTTCCTCTTTCATGAGGAACTAACTTGTATGTGATTTGGGCATGATGAACCCTAGGGTAGCTTTGTTGGAATTAAGGATGATAATCATTTGTGATTTAGTGTTGGATGTTGAATTTCTTTTATAAGAATTTCTATGGTTTGCGATTCTCTCTATGTGTGCTTTACTGTCTTGAACGGCATGAGAACTCTACTATTCAATTTCTAGGTTGTACTTGGAGCGTGACCATCACCCTTGTACTAGCTCACATAAATTGAAAGGGATTCATGTACCGATACACACCGAGGGATTCGGGTATTAGGTACCCCTCCGAACGTTAGGCTTAGACCCAGAACGGTATCTAGTCATGATAAGGGATTCTCATAGCGCACTGCAATCGTAGGAGCAATTGACTGGAAGGGATTCCGGTCAATACTCGTATGGGATTAGGGCTAATCACCGAGGGATTTGGGATTAGCTTAATTTAGGAATCTCTCGGTCCAAACCACCATCACAACACATCATCCTTAATTCGGGCCTTAATGACAACCCTAAGGGGATTCTCTGTCCAAATCACGCCTTCTCCTGCTTGTCCGTCCCTTGAATGCTTATTTGGCGTGTAGTGGTAGCTTTATTCTTTTATTCATAGAGTTTTGTAGATGTACTATTCACTCGTATTGTTAGGCTAGGAAATAGACGAAGGGGAAGTAATAGTAGCTCCTTGGCCCTGTGGAATACGATCCCTGTGTCACACACAGGGTATTACTTGACGACCCCGTGCACTTGCGGGACACACATCACGTTTTTGGCACCGTTGCCGGGGACACAATGGATTCTTGGAAAACCTGTAGTCTATTGCTCTAGCCATTTTTTTTCTTATTTTTTGTACATTCTACTTTATTTTCTTGTTTTCTTCTTATTTATTTATTTGACTTTGTTCTTTGGTTTTTCTTTGGTGCGAGGTATATGACGCATCCTTGCGTGTGTGTTCCGCAAGTGCACGGGTGTCGAAGTAATATAGTACCCAAACGGGTGGGTAGTCGAATCCACAGGGAGTAGACGCAAGAGCAGTAACACTTTGCTAAGTAGCCAAGGACAAATCAATTGTTGTTGTGATTGAAAATAAAACAAGAAAAACAGAAATAAAGTATTGAAAGTAAAAACTAGAGTGTAGAATAAGACCAATATGAAGATGGAGTACTCGGATAATGCTCCCCCTAGAATCCTAGTTTCTAGTGCAAAACTTAAGTTGCTCTTCTTAAAATGAGAATTAATGAGTCGTGGAAATCCAAAGGTAAAGGGTCCTAAACCTAAGGTCAACCCTGACTAGCCCCCTACGAGGTCCCGGTGGAGAGAAAGACTCTTGACAACTCACACCACGTATGACTGCGAAAAGCTTGTGGGGATCCAAATGATAAACCCTATTCCGAAATATGGACCAACCCCTTTGGTCCAGGCCGAAGATCCCTAATCACAAATAACTCCCGACGGAAAGGTTTCTCTCAACGCCTAACTCTCTTTGAGATCGAAGTTATCTCGTGGAATGAGAAGGTAGGGTAAATCAAACCGGAAGGAAAAGGGGAAGTGTTGCTACCTCTCAACTCACCCTCTCGACCCTCGTCAAAAGGATGATTAAATGTGATTCTCAACCCTAGTGTCACTCTAAGGAAAATGCAAGAAGCATACAAGATTGAAACTCAAATTAAAACTCAAATTAAAGAACATCAATAAAGTCATAGAAACATAGTAATTCTAGGGTTTACATGTCCAAGCATCCACTAGGGTTTTAGCTCTCCATTGAGCAATACAAAATCATGAAAGTAATGGGAATTAAATGCAAACAATCCATAAGTAAAACCCCCTTAAGCTCCGTGCCGATGGTCTATGAGGGCTTCTCCTTCTTCTCCAAAGAATTCCTTCCTCCAAGCCTAGGGCACACCACACCGAATCGAGTCGTCGAAGGCTCCCCCAATAGCTCTCCTTGAAAGGAATTGATGTTGAAATCGATGAAGAAGCACCCCCAAAGCGTAGCAAGAACCTCCTGAACCCTAGCCGTCACTCCCTCTGATGTTTTGAAGATGTTCCCCCAAATAACGCTTCAGAACGGCTTTATAATTGGCCATCTCGAGGATCCACACGGGCGTGTGGATGAGCCACACGGCCGTGTGGAAATTCAGCCCTGTGGAAACTTGCGTATTGGTCCCCGATTTCGCCCGTTTCTTCTCCTGAGGTCACACGGACAGACACACGCCCATGTGAGAGGTCATGTGGCATTTCTTGATGATGAAAAACCCTTGGAGAGCTTTTGAAATTGATAAGTGCTTCCATGTATATAATTTTGGAAATGTTTTCCACGCATGAGCATCACATTTTTAAGGCTTTATCGCTAATTTCGTGTGTTTTGGTGTTCTTTCATGCAATTAGGGTTGTGGAGACATGGTACGTGAATAAAGGCAAGATTAGGTCATAATGGTGCCAAGTTGAGCTCTTTTGTGCAATTACGAAGTTCAAGACACAAATCGGGTTCCAACGAGTTGTATGTGCCAACTTCTAAAGACTTCAAGACAACTCTTGTAGAAGGACACGAAGGCAGTCATGCTCGCTTGTTCCGATTGGTTCAAAGATGTCAAAAGCTCTCCAAGGTTTTCTCATCATCAAGAAATGCCGCATGACCTTTCACATGGGCGTGTGTCCGTCCATGTGACCTCAGGAGAAGAAACGGGCGAAATCGGGGACTAATATGAAGTTTCCACAGGGCAGAAAATCCACATGGGCGTGTGGAATTTCCACACGGCCGTGTGGCTTATCCACACGCCCGTGTGGATCCTCGAGATGGCCAATTATAAAGCCGTTCTGAAGCGTTATTGAGGGGAGCTTCTTCCAACTTTGAGAGGGAGTGACGGCTGGGGTTCAGGAGGTTCTTGCTACACTTTGGGGGCGCTTCTTCACCGATTTCATCTTCAATTCCTTCCAAGGAGAGCTATTGGGGGAGCCTTCGATGACTCGATTCGACGAGGTGTGCCTTAGGCTTGGAGGCAGGAGTTCTTTGGAGAAGAAGGAGAAGTCCCCATAGTCTATCAACACAAAACTCAAGGGGGTTTTCTTTATGGATTTCTTGCATTTGTCTTCATTTAGTTTGATGAACTTGTATTGCTCCATGGAGGGCTAAACCCCTAGTGGGTACTTGGACTTGTAAACCCTAGAATTCCTATGTTTCATTGACTTTAATGCTTTTATTC
Source organism: Dioscorea dumetorum (assembly GCA_902712375.1). Classification (NCBI taxonomy): domain Eukaryota; kingdom Viridiplantae; phylum Streptophyta; class Magnoliopsida; order Dioscoreales; family Dioscoreaceae; genus Dioscorea; species Dioscorea dumetorum. The sequence continues at coordinate 632,100 of CACTHL010000132.1, forward strand.
AATTTGAGTTTGAATTTGAGTTTCAATCTTGTATGCTTAATTGTTTCTCCCTTAGAGTGACACTAGGGTTGAGGGCTAATCCAATCATCCTTTTGACGAGTGACCATCACCATTAGAATTAGATCAACCAAGATTGAAGAGGGTTGAGAGGGTGAATTGAGAGGTAGCGACACGTCCCCTTTCCCCTCCGGTGTGGTTTTCCCTACCTTCTTATTCCAAGTATTACCTTCGATCTCAAAGAGAGTTAGGCGTTGAGAGAGGCCTTTCCGCCGGGACTTATTTGTGATTAGGGATCTTTCGCCTGGACCAAAGGGATTGATCTATAATTGGGAATAGGGTTTACCACTTGGAATCCCTAGAGCATAGCGCAGTCATACGTGGTGTGAGGTGTCGAGAGTCTTCTTTCCGCCGGGACCTCGTATTGGACTAGTCAAGGTTGACCTTAGATTTGGGACCTTGTATCTGTGGATTCCACGACCCTTGAAATCTCTATTGAATAAGAGTATTTGAAGTCTTGCACTTGAAACAAGGATTCTAGGGGGAAAATCGTCCGAGTACCCCATCTTCTTATTGATCTATTTCTACACCCTAGCTTTTATTTTCAGCTCTTTATTTCTACTTCTTTCTTATTTCATTTTCTTTCACAACAACAATTGGTTCATCTTTGATTACTTAACAAAGTTTGATTGTTCTTATGTCTACTCCCTGTGGAATCGACTACCCACCCGTTTGGGTACTTTATTACTTCGACACCCGTGCACTTGCGGAGTACACACGCAAGGGTGTGTCAGAAATCTTCGAACAAATCCGAACAAGCGAGCATGATTGCCTTCGTGGCCTTCTACAAGAATTGTCTTGAAGCCTTTAGAAGTTGGCGCATACCCCCTCGTTTGAACCCGATTTGTGTCTTGAACTTTGTATTTGCACAAAAGAGCTCCACTTGGCAGCATTATGACCTAATCTTGCCTTTATTCACGTACCATGTCTTCACAACCCTAATTGCACGAAAGAACACAAAAGCACACAAAATTAGCCATACAACCTGAGAAATGTGATGCTCATACGTGGAAAACATTTCCAAAAAATATGTACATGCAAGCACTTATCGGTATAATTTTCTGAGCCAATGCAGGGAGCTTGTTATTTGAATGATCAAGATTCAGCTTTAGCCGCTACTATCGATGCACTTGAAGAAAGGCTTAACAAATTTATTGCCGAGAGATCACTTTAAAGCAGTCCATGCACCAACTCATACAATTCACATTGGGGTGCACCGAGTCATTTTCGTGGACAACAACTGGAATGCCCCCAAAATGGGATCATAATTTGCGCCACACCTCAAGGGCAGTGGTACAAGCCTCCTCCAAGTCCTCAGCCTCAAAAGCAGCAATTTACTACAGAGGATGTACTTGCCAGATTTATGGTTCAAACATAAAGAAAATTTGCTGCCATTGACAGTGCACTTTTGGAGGTACAAACGTCTCTTCATAGGGTGAAGAAACAGATGGGAGATCTTTTCAAGGTATTGGCTGACATACCACCAGCTCCTGAACCAATAAGTGAAGTCCCATCTGAAAATCATCATGGAGAAGAAAAGAGTAAAATTGAAAAGGAGGTGGAAGATGAAAAGGGAGAAGAAGTGGCACCATTACAGCTGGAACAAGCTCTCTACATGGAAGTTAATTTTTGTACTGAGCATAAACAAGAAGTGTCTGGGATTGTTGAAGATGTGGGTAGAAGACTGATACCAGTTAAGAACCCACCTATGCCTTTCCTGGTCAATTCCCAGCCAAAGATTTTTCCTTGTAGACCAAAACATTTTTTGTGGGCAAGTACAGTTCATCGAATTAAGGTTGAGAAACGAAATGTGGAGAGGATGTTACAGCCACCAAATACCCACCCATGGCAAGATTAACAAATTCTCAACAAAACTTGTTTCCCTGGAGGCCCAAACAACTTTTCTGGGAATTTCGAACACTTCCAATGATGGTTGAGGAAAACGATGTGGGTAGAAGATTGAAGCTGTCCAAGGACTCACCCATGCCATGTTTAGATAGTTCTCAACCGAAGTTATTTCTATGGAGGCCCAAACATTCTTTGGGATTCCTGAAACAGACTTGGTTGAGGCTAAAGAAGAACTGGGGAGGAAGCTCAAGCCATCAAAAAATTCTCCCAAATTGAAATTGCATAACGCCAGACCAAAGCTTTTCCCGTGGAGGCCAAAAGATAGTTCATGCATATCCTCCACATTGGCATTAACCCGGAAAGTAATTTCCTTTTTATGTGGTAGCTCTTATGCCCTTTGTAGCTGGGAGGAGCACACCATTTTCAAGCCTCCCTGAGGTAATAAAAAGGTTTGTTGAGCTAGTGACGTTAAACAAGGGCTTCTTGGGAGGCAACCCAACTTTTAAATTTTTTGCGTTTCAATTTTTCGTACTCGTGTTGTTTGTTGTGTTTGTGGCTTTCGATTTCATATTTGTGTTGTTTATTTGATCCATGCTTGTCTTAAATTTTAAGGGTTCGTTCATTTATTCAGTCTAGTTCAAGTGTGTTTAATTGTCTATTTCGGCGAGAAGATGTTGTATATCCATTTTTTCTTGAAGTTACAGGGGTGACCATACCGAAATTTTGAATTTTCACGACCTTACGGGAGTCTAAAAGCCCATAAAAAGCATGGTAAAATGTCTAGGGAGCCTCATGGGCACCTTCGTGCCCGCGATGAAGGCCGCGAGAGCCCCAGCCTTGCAGGCTGGGAGCCATGCGCCTGCAAGGAAGCCCGCGACGCTGCAAGCCTCGCGGAACGCATGGGGGCAGAGCCACTTGCGGGCAGCCTTGCGGGCGCAAGGCTGCTTGCCTTGCGGGCTGGGAGGCTTGCTAGCGCCCATACGCCCACATGGGCACCCACAAGCCTGGGCTGCCCACCCTTCATTAAATGGTTGATATCGAGGCAAGTAATTTCTTGAAACGTGGAAGCTGGGGCCTCCTCTACTTCCTCACATATGTCTATAGCCATGATGACCTCCTCATTGTTTTGCTTTACCCCATCTTCCAATTGTTCCCCACTCATGAGATTGATATCAAGGAGGAAATTAGCAATGAAAGTACCAGGTCCCGAGCTAGGATCCCCTCGGGATTACTAAAGCTAGTAGGATGCTAGAATTACACAGGCACTGGTGGTTCTTGGCCAGGAGAATCCTAAGGTAGGCCAACCCGATGGTCACGGCAGTTGGCCCCTAATCCGGTACGAGTATTAATACGGGAATTCCTTCCGCCCAAATCCTCTTACGATTGCATTAAAGGCACGAGATTCTCAAATTAGGGTTGAAGCACAAACTAGGCACAATCCTAATACCGGAGGGGTACAAAATACCCGATGGTCACGGCGTATTTGTACATGTATCCCTTCCAAGCTTGGGAGTCTAAAAGTAGGGCGATGGTCACGCAACCTACTAAAACCTAGAAATCGATACACAGAGTTCTCATGCATACCAATACATCAAAGCACACCAAGCATGAACCACAAAACAAACCAAATACCATGAATGTAAATCTAAGCATCCATACAAAGCAAGTTCATCCCAAGGTTCACAGGATGCCCGGCGACCTTGGGAGTCTAGTTCATCATCAACAAAGGAGTAAGCAAGAAATACAAAGAATACAAGATAAAACTCAAAGCAAACTCCCTCAAGATGAAGACTAGAAGGTGGTGATGAGAACTTGTCGGATCCCCGCCGGCAAGCTCCTAGATCTTCTCCTTGATAGCAAAACCTCTTCTCCCCTTGATTTCCACCTCAGATCTGCCCTCTCCACCTGCCTTGAAACCCTAGAAGATGATGGTGGAGAATGGTGGCCAAAAGTCTCCTCAAAAGATGCCCTAGAGAGCCTTTTAAACACCCAAATCCCGATGGGTAAACGGGTTAGCATACAGCCGGTATGCTGACCCCTCGGGATTTTTACTTTTCTGCCGAGAAACCCGTGATGAGCTACAGTAACTGCTACAGTAAAAGCTAAAGTACTGTGCTACAGTATCCCGTCTCGAAAACACTGCTTTGATTTTGAATTCGTTCCCCATCTCGTCGTCGAGTCCCCAGGGCTTCTGGCATGCCTGAAATAGAAAGATAAAGAGATTTAGACCGAAAAAGGGCATCAGCTCATTAAAAAGATAATAAAATAATTTACACAATTACGTATAAAATACGTATATTTAGACGTTTATCAAACATCCCCACACCTAAACGTTTGCTTGTCCCCAAGCAAACAAACATGAAGAACAGGGGCAAGAAGATTAACGGCTAAATATACGACCTCAAGCTCAAATGTACAGGACTTCACTAGCACAGACGGTTAGAAATCAGGAAGTGAGTTGTTCAGTGTATAGACAAGCAATATCAGCTCTGTTTCATCCAAAGTGTTCTTGTGAGTGTGTGCTGACTCCCACACTGACCTCCACTCCCTAGATTACCCCAGGATGTCCATTCACCTCACACAAATTGAAGTTAGTGTTAGAGTGCTAAAGACCCTCTCAATAGTCAGTTAAAAATCTTCTGGTCTCCAAAACGGAACTTTAACAACAAGTGAAGATAGAACAGGTTTCAGGCGCCCGAAAGGTCAATTTTCTTTTTTTTTTGTTTTTCGAGTCCGTCTAACGTAGACTGCATAGAAATCTTTCAGCAGGATGCACATGCTGGCCAGGCACAAGAGCCACCCAACTTACTTGACTACAGATCTACGTATACGCATTCATGCTTTCACAAGCAGAGGAATACTGACATAGACTCTTTTTTTTTTTTTTTTTTTTGATTTTTTTTAAGACACCTGATCAAAAGCCTGCTAAAAACCTCACTTAAAAACCTCACTTAGGGTTAAAGCAAAAACAGGAGACTCAAAAGTTTTTAAAGGACTATTAAAAGAAGAATTTAGCATCCTAACACTAAATCAATAAGATGGGTTAGAGTGTCCGAAGTGGAAGTTATAGTGAGCACGTATCAATGTGCACTAAAGATGAAACAGAACTACATTCAAGCACATGTAAAGGACAACTCACCACTATCATTCTACCAAGCTAGGAAATCCTTAACAATAAGATCATAGCTATCATAGGTGAGTCAAGCATGCAATTTAATACAATTCCAAAGTTCATGAAATTCCACCCCCCACTCAAAGATGCACATGGTCCTCAATGTGTCTAAATCAGCATTGCATAAAAAATATAGGCAATAAAAGCATAATAAGAGGGTTTCATGAACTTCCCCGAGTCTCAAAACATGAGTCTTGAAGTACATGAGATCGGGGTAGCCACCAATGATGCAAGTAAATGATCGAGAAAGAAGGCGTGCTTGATGCCCTACTTCCATCCTACAAGATAGAAAGGAACATCATATCAAGGCATCTAACACACACCAAAAGAAAAAAAACACAAACAAAAGCAAACAAAACAAACAACTAACACAACACAACAATCAAGCAAAACAAAATCAAAGCAAATTCTTTGTTCATCATTATCATGGTGTCCAAAGCTCAATAATGCAAGCATGGCTAAGGGTTTACAAATATGATTCAAGATTAAGTCACATACAAGAGAAGCAATGGTTCAACATGATGGGAATGTGAAAGAATTCAAGAATTGCTACAGTAATTCCCAAAAGATTTTGCAAGACCTTCTCTTGTAAATGGAGCATAAACATTTTTACAAAGCTTTGAAATTGCTCCCAAAACCCACAAAAACAACAAACAACAAAACTCCATGAAATTTCATCCACAAAAATAAGAAAAACTCAAGGTTTTGAGTGAGAGATCAAACCCTTGCCCTAGAGTAAGATGAGTGAAACCAAGGGCTAGATCCGGCCAAAAGCTTGCTCAAACTCCAAATTTTTGTCACCAAGATGGAAAAGAGGAGGAGGAGAGCAAACTAGAGCAAAAACAATGAGTAAAAATGATGGAGAAATGAGGGAGAAAAGGTTGGAAGAATGGGGAAGAAGAATGAATAGTGTAAAAAACCCCAAAAGCTCTCTTTAAAACCTTCTATCGGGTGGTCTTGCCGACCATCCTTACGGCCGTAAGGATGGTCGGCAAGACTTTCAGTTTGCACCGATTCATTCTCCACACTTTCGACACATCAACCATCGATGAAACCTTGAAAAATATGGCCGGAAACATCATTTAAACACTCAAAACATCAACATGCATGCATCTAGAACAAGAATTCTTCAAAAACCACATGACAAACAAGTTAACAAAAAGGCGAAAGAATCAAGAAAAACGACGAAAAGCACAACTACACACGAACCACTACTAAAAACATAAGTAAAAAATGACAACACAAACAAGAAAATGAATGCAACAAATGAAAGGAAGCTTGGGTTGCCTCCCAAGAAGCGCTTGTTTAACGTCATTAGCTCGACGTACCTCTTTCTTACCTAGGGAGGCTTGAAAATGGTGTGTTCCTCCCCGCTAGTGGTGGCATAAGAGCTACCAAAAAATATGAACTTTACCTTCCGGGATGATGCAAGTTTGGAGGTCATGCTTGAGTTACCTTTTGGCCTCCATGGGAAAAGCTTAGGCCGAGCATTATTCAATCTTGGCAACGGTGGGTCCTCGAATGGCGTCAACCTCCTACCCACATCTTGCTCCTCGGCCATTGTCAAATCGCCTTGAAGTACCCATAAGTGTTGTTTGGGTTTCCAAGGGAACAAGTTGGGTTGAGAACTTGTCAAGCTTCGCATAGGTAGATTAATTGGACGCTTTAACACCCTTTTCACATTTCTTTTCTCAACCTTTCTTGAATGATCAAAAGTGGCCCATAAAATTTGCTTGGGCCGCCATGGAAAAAGTTTTGGTTAGGAATTGTTCAAGCCCGGCATAGGTGGGTTCAAGGATGACATTGGTTTCCGCCCCAAATCTTCAAATACAATTCCCAAATTTCTTTCTCTGCACTTGAAGATTATTGATTGGTTCATTGAATGGTTGATATCGAGGCAAGTAATTTCTTGAAACGTGGAAGCTGGGGCCTCCTCTATTTCCTCACATATGTCTATAGCCATGATGATCTCCTCATTGTTTTGCTTTACCCCATCTTCCAATTGTTCCCCACTCATGAGATTGATATCTACCCGGTTTTCGCTTGGGTTATTTTCAATATTGCTCATTGGGCTACCCAAAGAAGGCTCGGAATTTGCCCTAACAAGTTTCTCAACTTGGTTCTCAAGTGCTTTGATTGAAGCTTGGATATTCCTTAGTATTGTACCAAATTCATCAAGTCGTCTGTCCATTATTGCAAACCTTGCATCTGTAGCCAGCATAAAACTTGCTAGAACATCTTCAGTAGTGTATTTCCTCTCTTGCCGATGTTGCGGCTGAAATTGGGGAACTTGGGATTGTTGAGGTCTTGGTTGTTATGTAATGCCTTGGCTTGCTTTCATGGCAAAGAGACATTCCATGTTCTCAAGATCATAGACTTTTGTGGAAAACCAGTTATTTTGTTCTTCAAGTGCATAGATTTTGGCGGCCAACATATTTTCCTGAAAATCCATGGCCCTGTATAAATAATTAGACTAAAAACAAAGTAAACAAGAAAGAAGGAAAATAAACAAATATGAACAAAATGGTGAAAGACACAAACAAAAACAAATATTCAGAAAAAGAAAGATAAATGACTAGAGCAGTGAGCTAGAGGTTTTCCTAGCATTCTTGTAGTTCCCCGGCAACGGCGCCAAAAACATGGTCGATTGTCCGCAAGCGCACGGGTCGTCAAGTAATACGTCTCACGCACGCGTGAGAGGGTCGTATTCCCTGGGGTCCCAAGAGCTGCTATTACTTCCCCGGCAACGTCGCCAAAAACTTGGTCGATTGTCCGCAAGCGCACGGGTCGTCAAGTAATACCTCTCACGCACGCGTGAGAGGGTCGTATTCCCTGGGGTCCCAAAAGCTGCTATTACTTCCCCCTAGACGGCACTATCTAGTCTAACTAAGATAGAGAATTAGAACAAGATAAGAAAGCTAACAAAGATAACTATAAACAGGTTGGACTAAGGCACACCAAATAAGCATATCAAGGAGGCAATTAGCAATGAAAGTACCAGTTCCCGAGCTAGGATCCCCTCGGGATTACTAAAGCTAGTAGGATGCTAGAATTACACAGGCACTGGTGGTTCTTGGCCAGGAGAATCCTAAGGTAGGCCAACCCGATGGTCACGGCAGTTGGCCCCTAATCCGGTACGAGTATTGATACGGGAATTCCTTCCGCCCAAATCCTCTTACGATTGCATTAAAGGCACGAGATTCTCAAATTAGGGTTGAAGCACAAACTAGGCACAATCCTAATACCGGAGGGGTACAAAATACCCGATGGTCACGGCGTATTTGTACATGTATCCCTTCCAAGCTTTGGAGTCTAAAAGTAGGGCGATGGTCACGCAACCCACTAAAACCTAGAAATCGATACACAGAGTTCTCATGCATACCAATACATCAAAGCACACCAAGCATGAACCACAAAACAAACCAAATACCATGAATGTAAATCTAAGCATCCATACAAAGCAAGTTCATCCCAAGGTTCACTGGATGCCCGGCGACCTTGGGAGTCTAGTTCGTCATCAACAAAGGAGTAAGCAATAAATAAAAAGAATACAAGATAAAACTCAAAGCAAACTCCCTCAAGATGAAGACTAGAAGGTGGTGATGAGAACTTGTCGGATCCGCGCCGCCAAGCTCCTAGATCTTCTCCTTGATAGCAAAACCTCTTCTCCCCTTGATTTCCACCTCAGATCTGCCCTCTCCACCTGCCTTGAAACCCTAGAAGATGATGGTGGAGAATGGTGGCAAAAAGATGCCCTAGATAGCCTTTTAAACACCCAAATCCCGATGGGTAAACGGGTTAGCATACAGCCGGTATGCTGACCCCTCGGGATTTTTACTTTTCTGCCGAGAAACCCGTGATGAGCTACAGTAACTGCTACAGTAACTGCTACATTGGTATGCTACAGTATCCCCCGTCTCGAAAACGCTGTTTTGATATTGAATTCGTTCCCCATCTCGTCGTCGAGTCCCCAGGGCTTCTGACAGGCCTGAAATAGAAAGATAAAGAGATTTAGACCGAAAAAGGGCATCAGCTCATTAAAAGGATAATAAAATAATTTACACAATTACGTATAAAATATGTATATTTAGACGTTTATCAGATGTCAGGGTATTTACAAATCCCAATTGTACCTGAAGATCAAGAGAAGACTACTTTCACCTGTCCCTATGGCACTTTCGCATATCGTCGTATGCCTTTTGGTTTATGCAACGCTCCTGCCACATTCCAGCGCTGTATGATGTCCATTTTTGACGAGTTCATCGAGGATTTTATGGAGGTATTCATGGATGATTTTTCGTTTTTCGGCAATTTATTCGATAACTGTCTGTCCAATTTGAAGAAAGTATTAGCTCGATGTGAAGCAACAAACCTGGTACTCAGTTGGGAAAAATGTCATTTCATGGTCCAGGAAGGAATAGTGTTGGGTCACAAGATTTCACAATCCGGAATCGAAGTAGACTAGGCGAAGATCTCCACAATTGAAGGATTAGCGATTCCAACCACTGCGAAGGATATTTGAAGTTTCTTGGGACATGTAGGGTTCTATAGACGTTTTATTCGAGATTTTTCAAAAATTTCAGCACCCATGACCAAACTCTTGGAGAAAGATGCCCCTTTCAACTTTGACGCAAAGTGCCAAGCCGCTTTTGAATTGCTGAGGCAGAAGTTAGTGGAGGCTCCAATTTTAAAGGCACCTCTCGGGATCGGCCCTTTGAATTGATGTGTGATGCTAGTGATAGAGCCGTAGGAGTGGTCCTCGGGCAGCGGTACGATAAGCAATTTCACCCGATCTCTTATGCAAGCAAAATGTTGACTTCAGTCCAAGAAAATTATACGACAACGGAGAATGAGCTGCTAGATATTATTTACGCTTTTGATAAGTTCCTTCAAGATTCGGTTCTCTCTAAAGTGATAGTATTCACCGATCATGCAAAGACTGCGATACTTGATGACTAAAACGGATGCTAAGCCAAGGTTGATACGATGGATTTTCTTGTTGCAGCAATTTGATGTGGAGATACGGGATAAGAGAGGCATTGAGAATGTAGTGGCGAGATCATTTATCCCGCTTAGAGCATTCCAATAATACTTGGGAAAATTCTGATACCGTAAATGATTCTTTCCCAGAAGAGCACCTATATCTTGCAGAAACGAAAGACCCTTCAGATGCTTCAGTTCCATGGTTCGCGGACATTGCAAACTATCTTGCAGCGGGACCAATCCCTGAAACTTTCTCTTATCAACAAAGAAAAAAATTCCTGTCAGATGTCAAGCATTATGTTTGGGATGATCCGTATTTATATAAGCTCTGTGCGGATGAAATGGTGAGAAGGTGTGTTTCAAGAGAAGAAGGATGGCATATTTTATCGAAGTGCCATGTGGGGATGCTTAGGGGGCATTTTGGGCAGAACAGAACAGTTGAGAAGGTGTTATCAGCCGGTTTCTTTTGGCCTTCGCTTTTTCGAGATGCCAAGGCTATGATCGAATGTTGTGACGCTTGTCAGTGGAGTGGCAATCTGTCTAAACGGGATGAGATGAAACAGACACCAATTCAACAATGTGAAGTTTTTGATGTGTGGGGTATTGATTTCATGGGCACATTCCCTTCCTCAAATGGGTGCCGATATATATTAGTTGCAGTTGACTACGTGTATAAATGGGTAGAGGCCCAAGCGCTTCCTACTAATGATGCTAGGGTCATTGTGAAATTTTTAAGAAAACTTTTGCTCGTTTTGGTTGTCCAAGAGCTATTATCAGCGATCGAGGGTCTCATTTTTGTAATGCTCAATTCGAGAAAATTTTACTGCGACTCGGCGTTACCCATCGTATCGCTGCAGCATATCATCCTCAAACGAGCGGACAAGTGGAAGTCACCAACCGGGAAATTAAACGAATTCTGGAAAAGCTAGGAAGGAGTGGGCAGACAAGTTAGAAGAAGCTTTGTGGGCATACAGGACCGCATATAAAACTCCTACGGGCCACACACCATATCGGTTAGTCTATGGTAAAGCTTGCCATTTGCCTGTCGAACTGGAACATCGAGCCTATTGGGCCATTAAAAAGTTGAATTTCGATCCGAAAAAGGTAGGAGACAAGAGGAAATTCCAGTTAAATGAGTTAGACGAATTCAGACAGGCTGCATATGAAAATTCCGTGCACTACAAAGAGCGGGTCCGGAATTTACATGACAAGCGGTTATGGATTGATAAACATTTTGAGATTGGAGATCAAGTCTTGTTGTTCAACTCCCGTATGAAGTTATTCCATGGGAAATTGAAATCGCGCTGGTCAGGCCCATATCAGGTTAAGTGTGTCTACCCATATGGGGCCATCGAAATATCTCATCCTGACTATGGCACTTTCAAGGTGAACGGGCATCGATTGAAGCACTACATCAGCCCCACTGTTTTATCCGATATCGAGGATGTGTAGAGCATCCTGCTTATTCCACCCCCTTGAATTCCAGATCAGTCAAGCATACTTTCTTTTTGTTGCATTTCTTTTTGTGTTTTCTATCTTTAACTTTCTTTCATGGTTTTCTTTCTGTAAGCACGGGGAGAACACGCCCGTGGTGCTCCCCGTGCATTTTACAGGTTTTCATTTCGTTTCGTTCTGTAGAACATCAGCACGGGCATGCTCCACATGAAGCACGGCCGTGCTTCTTTCTTTTTGCAGGTTTCCAGATGTCATTTTAAACTGCACATTCCTGATAACCCTAAGTTTGGCTAGCCGTTCTCCACCGTCTCTCCTGGCTATCACTCCGGCCATTTTCAACTCTCTTCCATCATGCCCACGAAACGTGAAGCTTCAAGACAGTCATCTCGCCATTCTCGACCCACTCCCACCCCTAGCTTTCCACCATTTTCCTCCGGCTTACAAAGGCAACGATTTCAGAGGCTTCTTCAACAGCCATTTGGGGATTTTCGCACACTTGACTGGCAAGCCCTTCGGGAAGCAAATTTGGCCAACGAGATTGACCGGCTACTCCACGTGGGATCATGGTACAAGTTTTTTTTCCATTACTGACCCTGCGTATCGTGAATTAACAGCTGAGTTTCTAGCTACGTTTGAACTGAAACGGGGGCAAATTAGTTGGGAGGATCCCACTGCCTTGCGATTTCAATTGATAGGGAGGGCGTTTACTATGAGTTTTACCGAATTTGCTATCCGGATGGGGTTATATGACGAGCAATTCACTTTATCTCCGGAGTATAAATCTTCGATGTTTTATCTTCCCCCTGGTGAAGCTCAACAGGAATGTTGGCGGCGGGTGAGCTCTGACTATCGTGTGTTTCAACCGGCTCGATCTCGAGCTTCAACGCTCAAATCTTCTGCGTTGCGAGTAATTCACTTCCTCTTGAGTGGAACCCTCACTGGCCGGGGCGAAAGCACGGGTGTCATCACCAACGTTGAATTCAACTATTTGGTCAGTATGTGGGATGGCATTCCATTTCATATGGGTTATGTGCTCGCTACGGCCTTTCAGCATCAGTCTAAGGATCGCCGCACGAAAGCCATTTTTGTCGGACCCTACATCACTCACTTGGCACATCGCATGCATTTGTTGCCAGCTACTTGCTCGTTCACCGTTAGTGGTTTGTTTCCACCCACGTCTGCAACATCTCCGCCGACCACACCTCCAGACACATCTCTCCCGTCCAATTCTGATTCGGATTCCTCTAATGTTTCATCTGACCGTGAATTTTGCCAGTAGATGCTGCGGAGTTTTCAGAAAATCATTGACCATTGTCCTCCTCGCTGTGCTACTGGACCCTCTACATCTTGGAGTGTGGGAGTCGACACCACCGATCTTCCATCGGAGTCTGATTCCGATTCTGAGAGCACTGGGTTTTGATGTTCTGCTTTGTTATTTTGTTTTGTATTTGTGTCCTTTGCTTTTATTTTTGTTGTCTTTTGTTTTTCTTGAGTCAGTTAGTAAGGGGAGTCCCTTACTAAACTGATCTCTTTTTAGTGTGACCTTTGTCTTTTTTTTATTTCCTGTCTCTAATGCTTGCATTTCTACCTCAGGATTTATGAATATTTACCTTGCTGGTTGTCTCAAACGGATCCTCCCTAACTGGCGATCAACATCTATCCTTGGGTGCCTTGGAATTCTTATTCGGCACCTCTCCCTTAACTTGGTGAAAATCCCCCAACTCTCACTTTTACTTGAAATCATTTTCTTTGCTTTGCATGTTGAATCTTTTAACATTGAGGACAATGTTTCATTCAAGTGTGGGGGAGGGTTGTGTACTTGTGTTTTAATATGATTAGATGTTGTGCATGACTTAGGACGATCTATGAAATTTTTGGTTGAGAATTGCTAAGCTAGGAGTTTTTGAGCATATTAGTGCACTTTTGTTGAACTTAAAGTTTTATTTTGCTCTTACTTTGGAAACCTTAATCGAACACTTAGCCTTTGTTGATTTGTCACTCTGTTAGAGGAAAGGCTAGTAGCAAGTTTTTTTTATAAAACAGTTAGTTTCTGACTCCAAACTCAAGAAATAATATGAGAAAAAAATAAAAGAATATTGTGACAAGTCGGATTCCTTTCAGGGATGCCCTGTCAAAATTTTATGAGAAAGATGGTAGAAAGAGTTATCACTTTAGAAAAAGCGAAAGCCGCACCTGAGTAGTCGGATTTTAGGCATCACAAATGTCATTTTCGATGACCTACCAAGTGAAATGGCTGCCTCTAGGGTGTATGAAGCTACTACCCAGTTTAGGAGTCAGCAGTGAAAATATTGAGAAGAAAGAGCTTGTACTAGACCCCCTCAAGAACAGTTTTGACATGCACCAGGAGGCGACACACACACACGGTAGTACGGAGTAAGAGTAAAATCTTTTTCAAGCTTTCAATTGACTAAGTCACTAGTTCTTAGAAACTCCTTAAGCTACAGTATCCCCCGTCTCGAAAACGCTGTTTTGATATTGAATTCGTTCCCCATCTCGTCGTCGAGTCCCCAGGGCTTCTGACAGGCCTGAAATAGAAAGATAAAGAGATTTAGACCGAAAAAGGGCATCAGCTCATTAAAAGGATAATAAAATAATTTACACAATTACGTATAAAATATGTATATTTAGACGTTTATCAGATGTCAGGGTATTTACAAATCCCAATTGTACCTGAAGATCAAGAGAAGACTACTTTCACCTGTCCCTATGGCACTTTCGCATATCGTCGTATGCCTTTTGGTTTATGCAACGCTCCTGCCACATTCCAGCGCTGTATGATGTCCATTTTTGACGAGTTCATCGAGGATTTTATGGAGGTATTCATGGATGATTTTTCGTTTTTCGGCAATTTATTCGATAACTGTCTGTCCAATTTGAAGAAAGTATTAGCTCGATGTGAAGCAACAAACCTGGTACTCAGTTGGGAAAAATGTCATTTCATGGTCCAGGAAGGAATAGTGTTGGGTCACAAGATTTCACAATCCGGAATCGAAGTAGACTAGGCGAAGATCTCCACAATTGAAGGATTAGCGATTCCAACCACTGCGAAGGATATTTGAAGTTTCTTGGGACATGTAGGGTTCTATAGACGTTTTATTCGAGATTTTTCAAAAATTTCAGCACCCATGACCAAACTCTTGGAGAAAGATGCCCCTTTCAACTTTGACGCAAAGTGCCAAGCTGCTTTTGAATTGCTGAGGCAGAAGTTAGTGGAGGCTCCAATTTTAAAGGCACCTCTCTGGGATCGGCCCTTTGAATTGATGTGTGATGCTAGTGATAGAGCTGTAGGAGTGGTCCTCGGGCAGCGGTACGATAAGCAATTTCACCCGATCTCTTATGCAAGCAAAATGTTGACTTCAGTCCAAGAAAATTATACGACAACGGAGAATGAGCTGCTAGATATTATTTACGCTTTTGATAAGTTCCTTCAGTATCTGGTTCTCTCTAAAGTGATAGTATTCACCGATCATGCAGCACTGCGATACTTGATGACTAAAACGGATGCTAAGCCAAGGTTGATACGATGGATTTTACTGTTGCAGCAATTTGATGTGGAGATACGGGATAAGAGAGGCATTGAGAATGTAGTGGCAGATCATTTATCCCGCTTAGAGCATTCCAATAATACTTGGGAAAATTCTGATACCGTAAATGATTCTTTCCCAGAAGAGCACCTATATCTTGCAGAAACGAAAGACCCTTCAGATGCTTCAGTTCCATGGTTCGCGGACATTGCAAACTATCTTGCAGCGGGACCAATCCCTGAAACTTTCTCTTATCAACAAAGAAAAAAATTCCTGTCAGATGTCAAGCATTATGTTTGGGATGATCCGTATTTATATAAGCTCTGTGCGGATGAAATGGTGAGAAGGTGTGTTTCAAGAGAAGAAGGATGGCATATTTTATCGAAGTGCCATGTGGGGATGCTTAGGGGGCATTTTGGGCAGAACAGAACAGTTGAGAAGGTGTTATCAGCCGGTTTCTTTTGGCCTTCGCTTTTTCGAGATGCCAAGGCTATGATCGAATGTTGTGACGCTTGTCAGTGGAGTGGCAATCTGTCTAAACGGGATGAGATGAAACAGACACCAATTCAACAATGTGAAGTTTTTGATGTGTGGGGTATTGATTTCATGGGCACATTCCCTTCCTCAAATGGGTGCCGATATATATTAGTTGCAGTTGACTACGTGTATAAATGGGTAGAGGCCCAAGCGCTTCCTACTAATGATGCTAGGGTCATTGTGAAATTTTTAAGAAAACTTTTGCTCGTTTTGGTTGTCCAAGAGCTATTATCAGCGATCGAGGGTCTCATTTTTGTAATGCTCAATTCGAGAAAATTTTACTGCGACTCGGCGTTACCCATCGTATCGCTGCAGCATATCATCCTCAAACGAGCGGACAAGTGGAAGTCACCAACCGGGAAATTAAACGAATTCTGGAAAAGCTAGGAAGGAGTGGGCAGACAAGTTAGAAGAAGCTTTGTGGGCATACAGGACCGCATATAAAACTCCTACGGGCCACACACCATATCGGTTAGTCTATGGTAAAGCTTGCCATTTGCCTGTCGAACTGGAACATCGAGCCTATTGGGCCATTAAAAAGTTGAATTTCGATCCGAAAAAGGTAGGAGACAAGAGGAAATTCCAGTTAAATGAGTTAGACGAATTCAGACAGGCTGCATATGAAAATTCCGTGCACTACAAAGAGCGGGTCCGGAATTTACATGACAAGCGGTTATGGATTGATAAACATTTTGAGATTGGAGATCAAGTCTTGTTGTTCAACTCCCGTATGAAGTTATTCCATGGGAAATTGAAATCGCGCTGGTCAGGCCCATATCAGGTTAAGTGTGTCTACCCATATGGGGCCATCGAAATATCTCATCCTGACTATGGCACTTTCAAGGTGAACGGGCATCGATTGAAGCACTACATCAGCCCCACTGTTTTATCCGATATCGAGGATGTGTAGAGCATCCTGCTTATTCCACCCCCTTGAATTCCAGATCAGTCAAGCATACTTTCTTTTTGTTGCATTTCTTTTTGTGTTTTCTATCTTTAACTTTCTTTCATGGTTTTCTTTCTGTAAGCACGGGGAGAACACGCCCGTGGTGCTCCCCGTGCATTTTACAGGTTTTCATTTCGTTTCGTTCTGTAGAACATCAGCACGGGCATGCTCCACATGAAGCACGGCCGTGCTTCTTTCTTTTTGCAGGTTTCCAGATGTCATTTTAAACTGCACATTCCTGATAACCCTAAGTTTGGCTAGCCGTTCTCCACCGTCTCTCCTGGCTATCACTCCGGCCATTTTCAACTCTCTTCCATCATGCCCACGAAACGTGAAGCTTCAAGACAGTCATCTCGCCATTCTCGACCCACTCCCACCCCTAGCTTTCCACCATTTTCCTCCGGCTTACAAAGGCAACGATTTCAGAGGCTTCTTCAACAGCCATTTGGGGATTTTCGCACACTTGACTGGCAAGCCCTTCGGGAAGCAAATTTGGCCAACGAGATTGACCGGCTACTCCACGTGGGATCATGGTACAAGTTTTTTTTCCATTACTGACCCTGCGTATCGTGAATTAACAGCTGAGTTTCTAGCTACGTTTGAACTGAAACGGGGGCAAATTAGTTGGGAGGATCCCACTGCCTTGCGATTTCAATTGATAGGGAGGGCGTTTACTATGAGTTTTACCGAATTTGCTATCCGGATGGGGTTATATGACGAGCAATTCACTTTATCTCCGGAGTATAAATCTTCGATGTTTTATCTTCCCCCTGGTGAAGCTCAACAGGAATGTTGGCGGCGGGTGAGCTCTGACTATCGTGTGTTTCAACCGGCTCGATCTCGAGCTTCAACGCTCAAATCTTCTGCGTTGCGAGTAATTCACTTCCTCTTGAGTGGAACCCTCACTGGCCGGGGCGAAAGCACGGGTGTCATCACCAACGTTGAATTCAACTATTTGGTCAGTATGTGGGATGGCATTCCATTTCATATGGGTTATGTGCTCGCTACGGCCTTTCAGCATCAGTCTAAGGATCGCCGCACGAAAGCCATTTTTGTCGGACCCTACATCACTCACTTGGCACATCGCATGCATTTGTTGCCAGCTACTTGCTCGTTCACCGTTAGTGGTTTGTTTCCACCCACGTCTGCAACATCTCCGCCGACCACACCTCCAGACACATCTCTCCCGTCCAATTCTGATTCGGATTCCTCTAATGTTTCATCTGACCGTGAATTTTGCCAGTAGATGCTGCGGAGTTTTCAGAAAATCATTGACCATTGTCCTCCTCGCTGTGCTACTGGACCCTCTACATCTTGGAGTGTGGGAGTCGACACCACCGATCTTCCATCGGAGTCTGATTCCGATTCTGAGAGCACTGGGTTTTGATGTTCTGCTTTGTTATTTTGTTTTGTATTTGTGTCCTTTGCTTTTATTTTTGTTGTCTTTTGTTTTTCTTGAGTCAGTTAGTAAGGGGAGTCCCTTACTAAACTGATCTCTTTTTAGTGTGACCTTTGTCTTTTTTTATTTTTCCTGTCTCTAATGCTTGCATTTCTACCTCGAGGATTTATGAATATTTACCTTGCTTTGGTTGTCTCAAACGGATCCTCCCTAACTGGCGATCAACATCTATCCTTGGGTGCCTTGGAATTCTTATTCGGCACCTCTCCCTTAACTTGGTGAAAATCCCCCAACTCTCACTTTTACTTGAAATCATTTTCTTTGCTTTGCATGTTGAATCTTTTAACATTGAGGACAATGTTTCATTCAAGTGTGGGGGAGGGTTGTGTACTTGTGTTTTAATATGATTAGATGTTGTGCATGACTTAGGACGATCTATGAAATTTTTGGTTGAGAATTGCTAAGCTAGGAGTTTTTGAGCATATTAGTGCACTTTTGTTGAACTTAAAGTTTTATTTTGCTCTTACTTTGGAAACCTTAATCGAACACTTAGCCTTTGTTGATTTGTCACTCTGTTAGAGGAAAGGCTAGTAGCAAGTTTTTTTTATAAAACAGTTAGTTTCTGACTCCAAACTCAAGAAATAATATGAGAAAAAAATAAAAGAATATTGTGACAAGTCGGATTCCTTTCAGGGATGCCCTGTCAAAATTTTATGAGAAAGATGGTAGAAAGAGTTATCACTTTAGAAAAAGCGAAAGCCGCACCTGAGTAGTCGGATTTTAGGCATCACAAATGTCATTTTCGATGACCTACCAAGTGAAATGGCTGCCTCTAGGGTGTATGAAGCTACTACCCAGTTTAGGAGTCAGCAGTGAAAATATTGAGAAGAAAGAGCTTGTACTAGACCCCCTCAAGAACAGTTTTGACATGCACCAGGAGGCGACACACACACACGGTAGTACGGAGTAAGAGTAAAATCTTTTTCAAGCTTTCAATTGACTAAGTCACTAGTTCTTAGAAACTCCTTAAGCTTCAGTAACTCTCTTAATTTGTTGAGATCAGAGGTCATGCACTCATCACTGTATTAGGGGATCAAGATTGCTTGAGGACAAGCAACAGTTCATGTTTGGGGGTATTTGATGAGTGCATTTCATATATATATATTGCATGCTTTACCCTCATCATTATTGAATATTTTGGCTTTAATTCTCCAAGTATAGTGCTATTTGAGGTATTCTTAGTTTGTCATGCAGATATCAAAGTCCTGAAGCAAGAAGAGATGTTTTGGAATACTTTTAGAAGGTAAAGGACTTAGAAGAAATCTCATCAAGCTCAACACGGCTTGAGCACGCCCGTCCTGTTCCCCGTGCAGATTACAGGAATGTGAGTTTTGTGGAGTTTTATTTGACCGTAATCTGCACGGCTTGGAGCACGGCTTCAATACGCCCGTGCTCACATCGGGAAAACATTAAAACCCTAAAAACTTAGGTTTTTGGGGGACTTTTGGTGGGCGAACTAAGGGAGAAGGAAGAAGAAAGCTTTGGGGGTTCGTCCTCCTCTCCATCAAGGGAATGTCATGCGTATGGTAGGCCGATCTGGAGGAGATTCCACGGCATTGTAGATCCTTCAACAACCACAAGGATGCAAGAAATTAGGGAGTTTTCAACTTCGTGTCTTACAATTTCTTTGGCATTGTACTAGTTGTTTGTCATCATGAGGGGCTAAACTCTTAAGGGAGCCCTGGGGTTGTTTGTATGACGTTGTAGCTTGAACTCTTGACCTTTACTTGCGGCATTTATGAGTATCTTGTTCTTTTCATTAAATCTGAGCTATTGGTTATTTTGTGTGTTGTTTAGTGCTTGATTGCTTGAAAGTTAGGTTCTCTTATCTAGGCTTGTGAATCGCAATCGATATTTACAAGCATTAAGATTGCAATTTAGAGCATCGGCAGCGCTAGAAGCAACACCCTTTTAGCATAGCTAGGTTTAGATCTGAAGATACCTCGGATAAGCGCCGAGAAAGTCGAGTTAGTGAACGTCAGAAATCCAACCCCGGGGCCCCATCTCATCCATCAAGTCAATTCTCAAGCTTTCCCTTGGTGAACTTCCCTTTCTTTAATCTCCTTGAAGTTAACCCTAAGTCAACTCCATCATTTCTGTTTGGTTAGATATTAAGCAGGACGTTAGTATTAGAAGCTATACCAGTCCCTGTGGATTCGACTACCCGACCCGTGCACTTGCAGTACGACCCGTGCACTTGCGGATACGCAAGGGGCGTACCAGCCCCCAAGGTTCCCCTACATCTGGTGACCTTGGGGTTTAGTTGTTCATGTTCAACAAATCAACCCAATAATCCATGCAAACAACTAAAATAAACATGAGGAACACTCCCTCAAAAGGTGAAGACCGAATGACGCTTGAATCCCCGGAGAAAACCTTCCGAAATTGCCACTCGAAGGGGTGGCTTCCCGTTGTCTTCAACCTCCAAGCAATGAAGTCCTTGAAGTGGATCCTCCTAGATCTTGGTCTCCCCACCGAAGAATGGCCGGATTTCCTCTCCTTTTGCCCTCCTAAATCGTGTGGAAGAGATGTCCAAACCCTAGCCTCCCTTCTCCCCCCAAAAACTCCCCCAAAGATGATCAAAAAGTCCTTTAAAAAGATGCCCTACATAGCCTTTAAACACCCAAATCCCGATGGGTAAACGGTTCAGCATACAGCCGGTATGCTGGCCCCTCGGGATTTCTACAGTAACTGGTACAGTACCGCTACATTACTGTGCTACAGTATCCCGTCTCGAAAATGCTGTTTTGATGTCGAATTCGTTCCCTGTCTCGTCGTCGAGTCCCCAGTGCTTCTGACTGGCCTGAAATACAAAGATAAAGCAATTTAGACCGAAAGGGCATAGATTTAACAATAAAATGTGAAAATAATACACAACACATACATGCAAAATACATACTTTTAGAATCCATCAACATCATCATCCACATCGAGAATCACGAAGTCTACAGGAATGATGAGTTTGTCAACTCTGACAAGGACATCTTCGACTACTCCCCGAGGTGTTCGCACTGACCTATCTGCAAGCTGTAATGTCATTCGTGTAGGTCGTAGGTCTTCTAATCCCAGCTTCAAGAATAAGTTGTATGGCATTACATTTATGCTAGCCCCAGAATCGGCTAGAGCATGCTCTGTTACTCCTTCACCAATTACACAAGGAATCACAAAACTACCTGGATCCTTTAACTTTTGTGGAAGTTTCTTCTCTAGAATGGCTGAGCAATTCCCAGTAAGTGCAACTATGCCTTGTTCCTCTAACTTTCTCTTATTGGTGAGAAGCTCCTTTAAAAACTTGGCATACTTCGGCATTTGAGCTAGTGCCTCAATGATTTTAATATTTATGTGGAGTTGCTTGAAGATATTGAGGAACTTCTTGAATTGGGCTTCATCTTTGTCTTGTTTGAGTCTTGAAGGGTAAGGTACCACTGGCTTGTATTCGTGCTCCTTTGAAATGTTAGAATTGGGAGAGTCTTCACCAGTTTTCCTCCCATTCTCCTTGCCTGCATCTTCACTCAAATTAGGGTCTTCCCGGATGGCTACCCCATCATTAGAAGCACTTGGGATCCCTTTTTCCCTTACTTCCAACTGTTTACCACTTCTCAAAGTTACTGCTTTTAATTGTTCCCTTGGGTTGCTTTTGGTGTTGCTTGGCAAACTCCCCGAGGGTCGTTCAGATTGTCCACGAGCAAGCTGTCCCACTTGGTTCTCTAGAGATTGGATGGATGCTTGAACATTTCTCAATATGGTACCGAATTCATCAATTTTCTTTTCATTATTCACAAAACGTGCCTCCGTGCTAATCATGAATCTGGCCAAAACATCCTCTGTAGAGTATTTCTTCTCTTGTGGGGGAGGAGCTTGGTATTGGCTTCCCTGAGATGGTGGAGGTCTATACTGAGATTGGCCTTGAGTCCAAGAAGGATTTGAAGAGCCCCTCCATCCATAATTGTAAGTGTTGCCAAACTGATTCCCCTGGTCCTCTTGGTACACCCCCGACATAATCAACTATTTCCATCAGCGGTGATGGGGCAACAACAATAGGGCATTGTGATGCTGCATGCCCTGCCCCACAAGTATCACATGACATAACAGCCTTGGACCCTGAACTGGATCCTAACATGAGTTGATCAACTTTTTGTGCTAGGGCGTCATACTTCGAACTATTCTCCATGACATGTTTCGTTAGGGCATCAATCTTCGTAGCCAAAGCTGTGGATTCAGTCACCTCATACAGCCCTGCAGCTCTTGGAAGCTTCTGTTGAGTGCTCCAATGGCACTCATTGCTGGCCATATTCTCAATTAATTCCTCAGCCTCTTCAGGAAGCTTGTTGCTCAAAGAACCGCCTGCTGCTGCATCGATGAGTTGCCTAGTAGCATAATTCAACCCGTTACACAACATTTGCACTCTCATCCATGAAGGAAAACCGTGATGAGGACACTTGCGGAGAAGGTCCTTAAATCGTTCGTGGGCTTCAAAGAGTCTCAGTATCACCCTGCCTGAAAAATGATATTTCCTGTCTCAGTCTTGCAGCTTTGCTTGGGGGAAAATATCGGGCTAGGAACTTCTCAACCATTTCCTTCCAAGTGGTGATGGACCCAGGAGCGAAGGATGTGAGCCATCTGTATGCTATTCCTCTCGAACTGAACGGGAATAATCTCAGTCTGATGGCATCGTCTGATACTGAGATGATCTTAAAAGTGGAGCATATCTGAAGGAACCGACCAAGATGGGCATGGGGGTCTTCATCCGCTAGATCGTCAAACTAGACTGAATTCTGAATCATCCCTATGGTACTCGCCTTGATTTCAAAGTTATTAGCCGGAACAGTTGGTGCTTGGATACTAAATTCTTCTCCGGTGAACTGTGGCCTTTCATACTCATATAGGGTCTTCCTAGGTTCCACCATGATTGATGGTTCACTCGACTCAACCTGAATCTCTTGTTGTCTAGAACTTTTTGCCACTTCTTTCAATCGTTGACGCAAAGTTCTTTCTATCTCGTTATCGGGTTCAACCAAGTTTGCTTGACTCGCTCGTATCATAAGATGGGTACCTACACGGATTGAGGAGTTACGATGTTAGCTAACAACAAGAAATACAAAAAGAGCAACAAAAAAAACACAAAGATAGAATATTTACGAAAGGTCAACAACCAAAAACAACAAAACACAAAAACAAAACAAACTAATTAACAAAAAAAAAAGTAAACAACAGAAAAAGATAAGGCTAAATCAACAAGCTTAAAGCTTTCCAAATATCCCTCGGTGATTCCCCGGAAACGGCGCCAACAACTTGATCGACACAAAGTGTGAACACCCGCAAGCGCACGGGGTCGTCAAGTAATAAACCACTCGTGCACGCACGAGTGGATCGTATTCCCAAGGTGCCCGAGGAGCTACTTTACTCACTTCTCACTTGTTGTTTAGCACACCGATTCGATTTCAAGAGAATAATTAGGAAAGAAAAGAAATAATCAACAAGAGAAATTGTTTAAATAAATGCGACGAAATCAAAACGTGGGAGATGCTCAAGGATGGAAAACGGCCATGGATGAGGATCTCCAAGAGGGCTACTTAAGTGAGTATGATACTTGAGAAATTAAACACGTGGCTAGTTGGACAGAGAAAACCTAAACTTAGGTCAACCCGATGGTCATGGCAATTGAACCCTAACCCGGTACAAGAGTTGAATAAGGAATTTCTTCCACTCAACCTCTCACACGGTTGCAAGGAGAATGATGGTTTCCTCAAGTTAGGGTGGAAACACTAGTTAGTTTTCAACCCTAGAAATGGAAAGGTACAAATACCCGATGGTCATGGCGTATTTATACAATAATCCCTTCCAAGTTCGGTGGAGTCTAGCACTAAGGCAATGGTCAAGCTACAAAGTGCTACTATGAATTTGAAACATCAATTAATCACATGTACCAAAACAATCAAGAACACCAAACAAGGATCACAACAATCCAATCATACAAAAGATAACTCAAATAATCCAAAATATCACAAGTTGGCCCCCAAGGTTCCCCTACATCCGGTGACCCTGGAGTTTAGTTGTTTATGTTCAACAAATCAACCCAACAATCAATGCAAACAACTAAAATAAACATGAGGAACACTCCCTCAAAAGGTGAAGACCGAATGACGCTTGAATCCCCGGAGAAAACCTTCTGAAATTGCCACTCGAAGGGGTGGCTTCCCGTTGTCTTCAACCTCCAAACAATGAAGTCCTTGAAGTGTATCCTCCTAGATCTTGCTCTCCCCACCAAAGAATGCCCGGATTTCCTCTCCTTTTGCCCTCCTAAATCGTGTGGAAGAGATGTCCAAACCCTAGCCTCCCTTCTCCCCCCAAAAACTCCCCCAAAGATGATCAAAAAGTCCTTTAAAAAGATGCCCTAGATAGCCTTTAAACACCCAAATCCCGATGGGTAAATGGGTCAGCATACAGCCGGTATGCTGACCTCTCGGGATTTCTACTTTTCTGCCGAGAAACCCGTGATGAGCTACAGTAACTGCTACAGTACCGCTACATTACTGTGCTACAGATGGCTCACATCCTTCGCTCCCCGTCTCATCGTCGAGTCCCCAGGGCTTCTGACTGGCCTGAAATACAAAGATAAAGCAATTTAGACTGAAAGGGCATAGATTCAATAATAAAATGTGAAAATAATACACATATATCATCTGAGCAGCTTCATAGAATTTCTATAGAACAACATCGAAGTAATCCATATTACTTCTTATATCATCTGAGTAAAAGATTCTACCCAAATATCTCATGGAATATGGACAGTCAACAATGGGAAACACCTCTAAAAGAATTTTAAGTGGATGACCCACTTGAAGAGGATGTAACTCCGTTGGAAAATGCATTAGCCCAATTCATCCAAGCATCTGATGCCCGTTTCCAAAATATGGAGGACACTTTAAAATTGTCAAGAGATCTCCATCAAGAACCTTGAGCATCAAATAGGAAAGATTCTTGACATACTTACTAAGGAACAAGAGGAAGAATTTGAGCGAGCATTTCAAGTTCCTTACGGAAATGATGACACACCGAATATTAATGATGTTGTGGAGCTGAATGATTATGATGTTGCAGAAATTAAAGAAGGGGAAGAAGAACTTTTCTTTGAGAGTGAGGACTGCTTGAATGGATAATGTGTTCATGGGCATGAGATTGCATGAAGCGGGCTGCTGAAATCATGGTCTTTCAAAGTTGAAATGGTATGAGAGGAAGCAAGTCCCATGGTTATGGAACACACACTTTTATTTGGAATTGGTCAACCTACCAAATGCAAGAAAGAGATTTTGGGAATTATAGAAGAAGTGGGTAGAAAATTTTAACCATCCAAGGACCCACTTGTGCAAAGTCTGGACAATTCCCAACCCAATCTATTTCCTTGGAGGCCTAAAGTAAGATGGGTGGAGCCTCCAACAAGTGTTTTTCCTCTGCAAGTAAGTTTTTACTTTAATGGGAGTGGTGGTAAGTGCTTATATGTATAAAATAATTGAGATGCTTTTCATGCGTGAGCATTACTTTTACATGGTTATATCACTCATTTCGTGTGCTTTTGTGTTCTTCCGTGCAGATAGGGTTGTGAAGAGTCTTATTTGGGGATTCATGCAAAAATAGGTCATAATGGTGCCAAGTGGAGTTCCTTTGCGCGATTAGAAAGATCAAGACACAAATCGGGGTCAAACAAGAAGTATGTGCCAACTTCTATAATGTTCGAGACAATTTTTATAGAAGGACACAGAGGTAGTCATACTTGCTCGTTCTGATTTGGTCGAAGACTTCAAAAGCACTCCAAGGGGGTTTTCACTATCAAGAAAAGCCTTATGACCTTCCACACGAGAGTGTGTCCGTCCGTGTGGCCTCAGAAGCGAAAATCAGCAAAATTGGGGACCTACAAGTGGATTTCTACAAGGCTGAAATTCCACATGGGCGTGTGGAATTTCCTACACGGCCGTGTGGCTTATCTATAGGCCCGTGTGGATCCTCGAGATGATGTTTTAAATAGCTGTTCTGAAGCTTCTTAAGGGGGATCTTTTTCCTATCTTTTGGGGAGAGTTCGGTTAGGGTTTGAGGAGGTTTTTGCTACGTTTTGGAGGCGTTTCTTCACCGATTTCAACACCGATTCCTTCCAAATAGAGCTATTGGGGGAGCCTTCGACGACTTCGATTCGGCGAGGTGTGCCTTAGGCTTGAAGGAAGGATTAATGGAGAAGGAGCAGCATCATAGACCATCAGCACGGATCTTAAGGGGGTTTTATCTATGGTTTATTTGCATTTGTTTTCAATTATTTTGATGAACTTGTATTGCTCCATGGAGAGCTAAACCCCTAGTGGGTACCTGGACATGTAAACTCTAGAATTCCTTTGTTTCAATGACTCTATTGCTTTTATTTTAAATTGAGATTTATTTGAGTTTCAATCTTGTGTGCTTAATTGTTTCTCCCTTAGAGTGACACTAGGGTTGAGGGCTAATCTAATCATCCTTTTGACGAGTGACCATCATCATTAGGATTAGATTAACCAAGATTGAAGAGGGTCGAGAGGGTGAGTTGAGAGGTAGCGACATGATAAATGTCTAAATATACGTATTTTATACGTAATTATGGAAATTATTTTATTATCATTTTAATGAGCTGATGCCCTTTTTCGGTCTAAATCTCTTTATCTTTGTATTTTAGGCCTGTCAGAAGCCCTGGGGACTCGACGAATTCAACATCAAAACAGCGTTTTCTAGAGGGGATACTGTAGCACAGTAATGTAACAGTTACTGTAGCAATTACTGTAGCAAATGACGGGTTTCTCGGCAGAAAAGTAAAAATCCCGAGGGGTCAGCATACCGGCTGTATGTTGACCCATTTACCCATCGGGATTTGGGTGTTTAAAAGGGGCATTAGGGCATCTTGAAAGAGGACTTTTGGCCACCATTCTCCACCATCATCTTCTTGGGTTTCAAGGCAAGTGGAGAGGGCAGATCGGAGGTGGAAATCAAGGGGAGAAGAGGTTTTGCTATGAAGGAGAAGATCTAGGAGCTTGCCGGCGCGGATCCGACAAGTTCTCATCACGACTTCTAGTCTTCATCTTGAGGGAGTTTGCTTTGAGTTTTATCTTGTATTCTTTGTATTTCTTGCTTACTCCTTTGTTGATGATGAACTAGACTCCCAAGGTCGCCGGGCATCCGGTGAACCTTGGGATGAACTTGCTTTGTATGGATGCTTAGATTTACATTCATGGTATTTGGTTTGTTTTGCGGTTCATGCTTGGTATACTTTGATGTATTGGTATGCATGAGAACTCTGTGTATCGATTTCTAGGTTTTAGTAGGTTGCGTGACCATCGCCCTACTTTTAGACTCCCAAGCTTGGAAGGGATACATGTACAAATACGCCGTGACCATCGGGTATTTTGTACCCCTCCGGTATTAGGGTTGTGCCTAGTTTGTGCTTCAACCCTAATTTGAGAATCTGGTGTCTTTAATGCAATCGTAAGAGGATTTGGGTGGAAGGAATTCCGTATCAATACTCGTACTGGATTAGGGGCCAACTGCCGTGACCATCGGGTTGGCCTACCTGAGGATCCTCCCGGCCAAGAACCACCAGTGCCTGTGTAATTCTAGCATCCTACTAGCTTTAGTATTCCCGAGGGTATCCTAGCCCGGGACCTCGCGCTTTCATTATTATTTGCTTCCTTGAATATGCTCATGTGGTGTGCCTGAGTCCATGTGTTTATAGTTATCTTTGTTAGTTTTCTTATCTTGTTTTAATTATCCTTCTTTGGTAGACTAGACAGTGCCGTCTACGGGGAAGTAATAGCAGCTCTTGGGACCCCAGGGAATACGACCCTCTCACGCGTGCGTGAGAGGTATTACTTGACGACCCGTGCGCTTGCGGACAATCGACCACGACACGTCCCATTTCCCCTCCGGTGTGGTGTACCCTACCTTCTTATTCCAAGCATTATTGTCGATCTCAAAGAGAGTTAGGCGTTGAGAGAGGCCTTTCCGCCGGGACTTATTTCTAATTAGGGATCTTTCACCTGGACCAAAGGGTTTGATCTATAGTTGGTGGTACGCCCCTTGCGTAACCGCGAGTGCACGGGTCGCACAAGTAGTAAAGTGTACCCTTTAGGTCGGGTAGTCGAATCCACAGGGACTGGTATAGCTTCCAATACTAACGTCCTGCTTAATATCTAACCAGATAGAAGGTGATGGAATTGACATAGGATTGACTTCAAGGAGGTTAAGGGAAAGGGAAGATTTGAGGTTTGACCCGATGGAGGAGATAGGGCCCCGGGGTTGGATTTTCGACGTTCACTAACTCGGTCTTTCTCAGTATTTATCAGAGATGTCTTCAGTTCTAAACATAGTTATGCTACAAGCATGTGGTTTCTAGCGCTGCCGAGCCCTAAGTTGAACTCTCACTGCTAGCAACAATCAATAACGATTCATAAGCCTAGATAAGAGATCCTAACTACCAAGCATCAAGCACTAAACAACATACAAGATAGCCATTAACCTTGATTTATTGAAATGAACAAGACATTCATAAACACTGCAAGTAAAGAAAATGAGTTCAAGCTACAACGTCATCCAAACAACCCCGGGGCTCCCTTAAGAGTTTAGCCCCTCATGACAACAACCAACAAATACAATGCCAAAGAAATTGAGAGACAAGAAGTTGAAAACTCCCTAATTTCTTGCATCCTTGTGGTTGTCGAAGGATCTACCATGCCGTGTAATCTCCTCCCGATCGGCCTACCATATGCTTTCCATTCCCTTAATGAAGTGGAGGATGAACTCCCA
Source organism: Dioscorea dumetorum (assembly GCA_902712375.1). Classification (NCBI taxonomy): domain Eukaryota; kingdom Viridiplantae; phylum Streptophyta; class Magnoliopsida; order Dioscoreales; family Dioscoreaceae; genus Dioscorea; species Dioscorea dumetorum. The sequence goes on from CACTHL010000132.1 coordinate 660,917, forward strand.
AAGCTCTCCCTTTCTTTCTCCCAAAGTTCGCCCACCAAAAGTCCCTTTAGAAACTGAGTTTCTAGGGTTTTAATGTCTTCTCGATGTGAGCACGGGCGTGTTGAAGCCGTGCTTCAAGCCATGCAGATTACGGCCAAATAAATTTCCAGAAAACTCACATTCCTGTAATCTGAACGGGGAACAGCACGGGCGTGCTTAGACCATGCTGAGGTTTTCACGACCGTGCTCAGCGAACTCAAGCTGTGCTGATTTGTGGCTGAATTCTCCTGCAATTTGCACGGGGAACAGCACAGGCATGCTTCGACCGTGCTGAGGTTTTCACACCCGTGCTCAGCGAACTCAGGCTGTGCTGATTTGTGGCTGAATTCCCCTGCGATTTGCACGGGGAACAGCACGGGCGTGCTTAAGCCGTGCTGAGCTTGATGAGGTTTCTTCTAAGTCCTTTAACCTCCAAAAGATGTTCCAAAACACTTCTTCTTACTTCAGGACTTTGATATCTGCATGACAAACAAAGAATACCTCAAATAGCACCGTACTTGGAGAATTACAGCCAAAATATTCAATAATGATGAGAGTAAAGCATGTAATACATATATATGAAATACGCTCATCAGTTGGGAATAGGGGTTATCACTTGGAATCCCTAGAGCTTAGCGCAGTCATACGTGGTGTAAGGCGTCGAGAGTTTTCTCTCTGCCGGGACCTCGTAGGGGACTAGTCAGGGTTTACCGTCGGTTTGGGACCTTGTGTCTCTGGATTCCATGACTATTCAAATCTCGTTTAAGTAAAGGTAATTAGAGTTTTGCACTTGAAACAAGGAACCTAGAGGGAGCATTGTCCGTGTACCCAATTCTTATCTTCATACATTCCGTACCTCTAGTCATCACTTTTAATCTTTATTTTCTGTTTATTCACTTTTAATTCAATCTCTTCACACATTGAGTTTTCATTTACTAATTGGCAAAGTGTATTTGTTTCTGACGTCTACTCCCTGTGGATTCGACTACCCACCCTTTGGGTATTTATTACTTCGACACCCGTGCACTTGCGGAACACACACGCAAGGGTGTGTCAAGTTTTTGGCGCCGTTGCCGGGGAGTTAGCCGTTTTAGGAATATCTTTAGTTTGTTACTTTAGTCATTCACCACTTATTCTGCTTCACACTTCTTTTACTTCCATCCTTCTGATTTTGGTTTATTTTCTTGATTTCAGCTCCAGATTATGACCCGTGGACACCCTTCGACATTAGTTGAAGGCGATCCAGAAATTGAGAGAAGACTACACAGACGGGGAAGTCAACCTGAACAAGAACAGTCCAATCAAGCTGAAATAGAAATTGAAGAATCCGCAAATATGGCTGTACAAAATGAGCAACAGCGGACACTTTCAGATTTTGCTAGGCCGACTATCCGTGGCACGCAATCAAGCATAGTCAGGCTGCCAATTGCAGCTAACAACTTTGAGCTTAAACCGGGGTTCATTCAGATGGTAAACAGTCCGCACAGTTCAATGGGTTGGGAAATGAAGACCCGAACAATCATATAGAGAACTTCTTAGAAGTGTGTGACATGTAGAAGATAAATGGAGTCACAGATGATGCCATCAGATTAAGAGCCTTCCGATTTTCCTTGAAGGGGAAAGCAAAACAGTGGTTGCAGTCTCTACCCAGGGCATAGATCACTACATGGGAAGAAATGGTTGAGGCCTTCCTTGCCCGATATTTCCCTCCTGGGAAGTCGGCGAAGTTGAGAAACGAAATTTCCTCGTTCATGCAGTTGGAATTGTAGTCTATTTTTGAGACATGGGAAAGGTTCAAGGATCTTCTGCGCAAGTGTCCTCAACACGGGTTCCCCGAATAGATGATCATCCACACTCTCTACAATGGGCTGAACCCAAGCACAAGACAGTTTCTTGCTGCCGCAGCAGGATGTACCTTAGGAAGCAAGACCGCCGAAGCTGGCCACCAACTGATAGAAGAAATGGCCATGAATATCTATCAGTGGAATGCTCGAGACAAGAGGAAAGTGGCGGGTATTCATGAAGTTGATGCAGTGACATCTCTGGCTGCTCAGGTTGAAGCATTGAGCAAGAAGTTAGATACTTTGGCAGGCCCTTCCAGAGTAGCTACAGTGATGAGTTGTGATGGTTGTGGAGGAGGGCATGCTTCATCTGATTGCCCTATCTCCGTTGTTGGTGCTGCACCTGTTGAGCAGGTGGATTTTGTGGGGAACACTGGACGGGGTCAAGGGAACCCCTATAGCAACACATACAATCCGGAGTGGCGAAATAACCCAAACTTTTCGTGGAGCAACCAAGGGAAACAAAGGCCCTCTGCACCCCCCGGATTTCAGCAACCCCAACAACCAAACATGGAGGGCCGAGTTTCAGGGCTTGAGAGCCGAATGACGGACTTGGAGAAAGCATTAACCAAGTTCTTTCAGTCTGCAGACACGCGTTTCCAAGGCGTGGAGAGTACACTTCGTAACCACACGTCCTCACTACATAACTTGGAAAATCAGGTGGGGCAGATTGCGAAGTCATTATCTGAGAGACCTCAAGGAAGTCTCCCGTGGAATACAGAGACAAACCCAAGAGAGCAGCTGAAGGAGATCACTCTGAGGAGTGGTCGTGAGGTTGAGGGTAGACTCCCTGCTGAAGAGGTTGTTCATGTTCTTGCTAAGGAGGGAGATAAGGAGAAGGGTAAGGAAATGGTGGTAACACCCGCACCATACAAGCCAAGAATTCCTTACCCTTCAAGGCTGAAAAGTGATCATAATGATGAGTAGTACAAGAAGTTTTTGGGTCTTTTCAAGCAGCTGCACATTAACATTCCATTTGTGGAGGCTTTGTCTCAAATACCTCGTTATGCAAAGTTTTTGAAGGACCTCTTGACCAACAAAAGGAAATTGGAAGAGGGAGCAGAGGTGATTTTAGATGCATCTTGTTAAGTTATTTTGCAGAAGAATCTACCGAACAAGATGAAAGACCCCGGAAGCTTCATCATCCCATGTAACATTGGGAATTTGGGAGAAGAGAAGGCATTGGCAGACTCAGGAGCCAGTATCAATGTCATGCCTTACACCTTCTTCAAGAAACTGGGACTGGGAGAGCCAAGACCCACTCGGATGACTTTACAACTAGCTGACCGGTCCGTTCGTCATCCTAGAGGCATCATTGAGGACGTCCTATTGAAAATGGACAAATACATCTTTCCTGCTGATTTTGTGGTTCTTGATGTGGATGAGAATGTCGACGTGCCTCTGATACTTGGAAGACCCTTTCTGCGTACTTCCAAGGCTCTTATAGACATGGACGGCGGAGAGATGACGTTAAGGATTGGAGATGAGAAGGTGACCTACCACCTTGCTGAAGCCATGAGACATTCCTTTGCCTTTGATAACACTTTGTATTTTCTTGACACTACTGATGAGTTAGTTGATGATTTTGTGCAGGAAATTTTTTGTCCTGACCCGCTGGTGGGATGGCTAGACCAAGAGGTAGAGAATGATGAGAGTTCCTCAGTTGCTCTAGAGGACAAGAAGGAACCTCCCACGGGCATAGTAAATAAATTCATCAAAAAGCTGAAGAGGGCGAGTGATGCGTCTCCGCAACAACACAACAGGGTGATGTGTGTCAACCCCTTGCGTTACCGCAAGTGCACGGGTCGTCAAGTAATAAAAGTGGACCCAAAGGGTCGGGTTGTCGAACCACAGGGAACAGAAGTACTATTAATAGCCCCTCTTTTGTTATCTAGCCTAATGAATGTAGTCTGTGATGATCTAATGGCCAACACTAAGAGTGTCACCACAAGTGCGCAGGAAATAAAAGGAAAAGTGTTCTCAATCAATAAAAGTGAGGTAACCGGACAATGCTCCCCCTCGGATTCGGGTGTTGGATGTAGATTACAAGTATTTCTAAATGAAAACGATGAGTCGTGGGTATCCAAAGGTATAACGGCCCCTGCCTCCAGGTCACAGATAACTAGTCCCCTACGAGGTCCCGGCGGAGAATTCTCTCGACGCCTCACACCACATATGACTGCTTAAAACTCTAGGGATCCCAAAGATATAACCAATTCATAAAAGTAGATCTAACCCTGCCTCCAGGTGAAAGATCCCTAACCCCCTACGAGGTCCCGGCGGAGAATTCTCTTGACGCCTCACACCAGATATGGTTGCTTGACACTTAGGGAATATGGAGATAGAAAATGTCTATCGGAAGGGAAAGGGGACACTCCGCTATCTCACGGCTCACCCTCTCAACCCTCTTTACTCTTGGTAATTCTAAACCTAGCGGTGATCTCTCTCTTCACTAGATTGAATAAAACATGCAAGGCAATTAATAATGAAATCAAAAGCACGAACAAGCATTAAGAACTCAAGAGTAAAACTCAAACTGATAAATTCAAATAGAAACACAATGTAAATCTAATGAAAATAAGAATCCTAGGGTTTACATGTCCGAATACCCTATAGGGGTTTAGCTCTCCATGGAGCGAGTCACAAAACAAATAATAAATTCAGAATAAAGTTCCAAAGACATAAAGAATAACCCCCTTAAATCCGTGATGATGGTCTTGATGGGTAGTTTCCACGTCTGGATTGAATCCACTACGAAGCTAGGTCGCCGATGGCTTCCTTGACGCTATGACGGAGGAGGAATCGATCCAAGTTGGTGAGGAAAGCTTCCCAAAGCCGCCAAGAACTCCTTCCAAGCCCTACCCGCCTTGTCTCTCGAAAGTGGCCGAAAAGATCCCTAAACATTATCACAAGGCGGCTTTTATAATTTGAATTCGGGGCTTTACGCGGGCATCCACACGGGCATCCACACGCCCGTGTAGAATTACACACGGGCGTGTGAAGTCTGTTGCTACAGTACTGCTACAGTAAACTACTACAGTACTTTTGCTACAATACTTCGCTGCAGTAAATGCTACAGTGATTCCCCCCCGGAAGTCTTCCTTGGAGTCCACACGGTCGGGCACACGCTCGTGTGGTAGGGTGTGTGGCTTTCTATGCTTTGAAACCCTCATGAACCTTCTTCTGCTTTGTACGGAAGCTGGGACATGGGCGTACTACTGCCTTTGTGCCCTTTCGGTTTGTGTAATGACTTGTACTCCTTCGAAAGTTGGCAACACCCCCATGCATATGAACACAGCTTCTGATTGTGGCCTTGAAACGTGTCATCACACCCTATCTTTGCTTCTTCCTGTACGTCATGTCTCCAAAGCCCTGTTTGCACAAAAGAACACAAAACACACCTTGTTAATGCTAAAACCTGATAAAAGTGATGCTTAATGCATGTAAACTGATATTATAAAATATATATAATCAAGCACTTATCAGCGAGACATCGCCGCAAGAGACAACCGAACAATTCTGCGGATGGACACTCAGAGATTAAGAGTGATACCTCTTTTGTTGGTAACAATTTCTATTACTCACCCTCTAATTTACAAAAGTTTGGCTCATCATGTTTGAAGAGTGCAGGCAATGGAGGAGTCCCGCTCTATGACCCCCCTTGATTTGAAGGGCAGGTACGTCAAGCTAGTGGCGTAAAACAAGCACTTATTGGTAGGCAACCCAATTTTTAATTTCTTGGCATTTGTTTTAGTTAGATTTTAATTTCTGCAGTTGAGTTTTTTGTTTGTTTTTGTTTTATTTTGATTCATCTCCGTGTAGTGCAATTTTTGTTTCAGATGCGAAAAATCATGGTTTCATCATTTCTGGTAGTTTGAGAGTGTTTCCTATGAATTTGGTGAGACTTGAGCCACATTCTTGTTTGATTTCAATTTCTGTAGTTTTCCATGTGTTTTCAATGAATTTGGCAGAGTTTGGAACAATTTTGGGAAAAAAAATGGAAACACATGGCCATGTGGCTGGATTTTTGTGGGTTTTCTATCATCCAAAGAATCCACATGGCAATGTGAAAAATTTGGAGCTCATTTGGCAAAGATTGAATTTCCACATGCCCATGTGGAAATTCCACATGGACATGTGAGTACTATTCATGAGTTGCAGATTTCTAATCCAGAGAATACACATGGCCATGTGGAATTTCCACATAGCTATGTGGATTTGTTAAGAATTTTTTCAAGCGATCCAGAGAATCCACTCTCTTCATATTCTCCTTCGCGCCCTTTCATCTCCAAACAAAAAACTCCAAAGATCGCGACCAAACCGCTTCTCCTTCCATTTCCTCACCTATTTATAGGATTTGTGGGCTTTCTCCATCAGTATCTTGTGTGATTCATCATCATCTTCTCTATTAAGCCCCCTTCTCTCTCTTCTTTCCATGAATTTTAATCCTTCGATTTGGGTGGTGAATCTTGTGTTTTAGCATGTTGTTTTCATGGATAATAGTTAGTTTCATGTTTTAAACACTTTTGCTCAAAGTTTCATGTGTTTATACTGCCCGATGTGGATCAACCATATCCTTTTGGCCATGGTCGAAGATCCACACGGCCGTGTGGATTTTCGGGCTTGCTTGTTTTGTGTCCCAAGGGTACAAACGGCCATGTGGAATTTCCACACGGCCATGTGAACTTCTGGGAAGTTGTTTTGAGCCCCGAAATTACTCTTTTGCTTCTCTTATGCGCAGGAATGGCTCCAAGGACAAAGAAAGTCGCACACAAACGTCCTCGTGAGCTTCGTGACTTCTCGCCCGAAGTTTTGGAGTTCGCCGTGCCCGAACATCAAGTCCGACTTGACCGTCTCTCAAAGCTCAAGTTTGGCCAAACGCGAACCCCGGATTTACAAGCACTAGCGACGATAGACCATGCCCAAGCGGAAGAGTTGGCAAACGAGGTTCAAGAGTTGATCACCGTGGGGGGTTGGAACAAATTGTTGTGAATCAAAGACCCGGCCACTCGCGACATCACTCTTGCGGTCCTTGCATCCTTCGAGTTCGATCGCTCACACACGGACTACCACCGGGCCGACACCATCCCTTTCCGCGCCTTTGCTCAGTACCATAGCATGAGCATGACGGACTTCTTCGTCACCCTCTGGTACGCATCTTGCGTATCCGCAAGTGCACGGGTCGCACAAGTAGTAAAGTGTACCCTTTAGGTCGGGTAGTCGAATCCACAGGGACTGGAATAGCTTCTAATACTAACGCCCTGCTTAATATCTAACCAGACAGAAGATGATGGAATTGACTTTGGATTAACTTCAAGAAGGTTAAGGGAAAGGAATTTCACAAAGGGAAGATTTGAGGTTTGACTCGATGGAGGAGATGGGGCCCGGGGTTGGATTTCCAACGTTCACTAACTCGGCTTTCTCAGTATTTATCAGAGATGTCTTCAGTTCTAAACCTAGTTATGCTATAAGCATGCGGTTTCTAGTGCTGCCGAGCCCTAAGTTGAACTCTCACTGCTTGCAACGATCAATAACGATTCACAAGCCTAGATAAGAGAACCTAACTACCAAGAAATCAAGCACTAAACAACATACAAGATAGCCAATAACCTTGATTTATTGAAAGGAACAAGACATTCATAAATACTGCAAGTAAGGAAATGAGTTCAAGCAACAATGTCATCCAAACAACCACGGGGCTCCCTTAAGAGTTTAGCCCCTCATAATGACAAACCACAAGTACAATGCCAAAGAAATTATAAGACAAGAAGTTAAAAACTCCCTAATTTCTTGCATCCTTGGGGTTGTCGAAGGATCTACTATGCCGTGTAATCTCCTCCCGATCGGCCTACCATAAGCTTGGCATTCCCTTGATGAAGAGGAGGATGAACCCCCAAAGCTCTCCCTTTCTTTCTCGATGTGAGCACGGGCGTGTTGAAGCCATGCAGATTACGGCCAAATAAATCTCCAGAAAACTCACATTCCTGTAATTTGCACGGGGAACAGCACGGGCGTGCTCAAGCCGTGCTGAGCTTGATGAGGTTTATTCTAAGTCCTTTAGATTCTAAAATTATTCCAAAACACTTCTTCTTGCTTCAGGACTTTGATATCTGTATGACAAATAACGAATACCTCAAATAGCACCGTACTTAGAGAATTAAAGCCAAAATATTCAATAATAATGAGGGTAAAGCATGCAATATGACACACATTTGCGTGTGTGTTCCGCAAGTGCACGGGTGTCGAAGTAATGAAGTACCCAAACGAGTGGGTAGTCGAATCCACAGGGAGTAGACGTAAGAACAGTAACACTTTGCTAAGTAGCCAAAGACAAATCAATTGTTGTTGTGATTGAAAATAAACCAAGAAAAACATAAATAAAGTACTGAAAGTAAAAGCTACAGTGTAAAACAAGACCAATATGAAGATGGGGTACTCGGACAATGCTCCCCCTAGAATCCTAGTTTCTAGTGCAAAACTTAAGTTAGTCTCCTTAAAATGAGAATCAATGAGTCGTGGAAATCCAAAGATACAGGGTCCCAAACCTAACGTCAACCCTGACTAGTCCCCTACGAGGTCCGACGGACAGAAAGACTCTCGACACCTCACACCACGTATGACTGCGAAAAGCTCGTGGGAATCCAAGTGATGAACCTTATTCCGAAATATGGACCAACCCCTTTGGTCCAGGCGGAAGATCAGTAATCACAAATAAGTCCCGGCGGACAGGCTTCTCTCAACGCCTAACTCTCTTTGAGATCGAAGTTATCTCGTGGAATGAGAAAGTAGGGTAAGTCACACCGGCGGGGAAAGGGGACGTGTTGCTACCTCTCAACTCACCCTCTCGACCCTCTTCAATCTTGATTGATCTAATCCTAATGGTGATGGTCACTCGTCAAAAGGATGATTAAATGTGATTCTCAACCCTAGTGTCACTCTAAGGGAAAATCCAAGAAGCATACAAGATTGAAACTCAAATTGAAACTCAAATTAAAGAACAGCAATAAAGTTATAGAAACATAGTAATTCTAGGGTTTACATGTCCAAGCACCCACTAGGGTTTTAGCTCTCCATGGAGCAATACAAAATCATGAAAGTAATGGGAATTAAATGCAAACAATCCATAAGTAAAACCCTCTTAAGCTCCGTACCGATAGTCTATGAGGGCTTCTCCTTCTTCTCCAGAAAATCCTTCCTCCAAGCCTAGGGCACACCTCGCCGAATCGAGTCGTCGAAGGCTCCCCCAATAGCTCTCCTAGGAAGGGATTGATGTTGAAATCAATGAAGAAGCACCCTCAAAGCGTAGCAAGAACCTCCTGAACCCTAGCCGTCACTCCCTCTGAAGTTTGGAAGAAGATCCCTCAAATAACGCTTCAGAACGGCTTTATAATTGGCCATCTCGAGGATCCACACGGGCGTGTGGATGAGCCACACGGCCGTGTGGAAATTCCACACGCCCATGTGGAATTTCAGCCCTGTGGAAAATTGCGTATTGGTCCCCGATTTTGCCCGTTTCTTCTCTTGAGGTCACACGGACGGACACACGCCCATGTGAAAGGTCATGTGGCATTTCTTGATGATGAAAACCCTTAGAGAGCTTTTGCAATCTTCGAACAAATCCGAACAAGCGAGCATGACTGCCTTCGTGTGCTTCTACAAGAATTGTCTTCACAACCCTAATTGCACGAAAGAACACAACAGCACACGAAATTAGCGATACAACCTGAGAAATATGATGCTCATGCGTGGAAAACATTTCCAAAAATATGTACATGCAAGCACTTATCACAATACATATATATGAAATGCACTCATCAAATACCCCCAAACTTGAATTGTTGCTTGTCCTCAAGCAACCTTATTCCCCTAATAAAGTGATGAGTGCATGACCTCCGATCTCAACAAATTAAAAGAGTTACTGAGGCTTAAAAGGTTTCTGAGAACTAGTGACTTAGTCAATTGAAAGCTTGTGAAAGATTTTACTCTTACTCCGTACTACCATGTGTGTGTGTCGCCTCATGGAGCATGTCAAACTGTTCTTGAGGGGGTCTAGTACAAGTTCTTTCTTCTCACTGTTTTCACTGCTGACTCCTAAACTGGGTGCTAGCTTCATACACCCTAGAGGCAGCCATTTCACTTGGTAGGTCATCAAAAATGACATTTATGATGCCTAAGATCCGACTACTCAAGTGCGGCTTTCGCTTTTTCTAAAGTGATAGCTCTTTCTACCATCTTTCTCACAAAATTTGACAGGGCATCCCAAAAGGAATCCGACTTGTCACAATTATTTTCTTTTCCGCGTTTCAAAATTTCTTTTCATGATTCTTTTTATTGCTAGAGTTTGGAGCCAGAAACTAACTTTTTCAAGAGCCTTGCAACTAGCCCTTCCTCTAACAGAGTAACAAAACAACAAAGGCTAAGTGTTCAGATTAAGGTTTCCAAAGTAAGAGTAAAATAAAACTTTAAGTTCAACAAAAGTGAACTAATATGCTCAAAAAAACTCCTAGCTTAAGTTCATATATCGTCCTAAGTCATGCACAACATCTAATCATATTAGAACACAAATACACAACCCTCCCCCACACTTGAATGAAACATTGTCCTTAATGTTTAAAGATTTAATCATGCAAAGCAAAGAAAATGAGAGTTGGGAAATTTTCACCAAGTTAAGGGAGAGGTGCCGAAGAAAAATTCCATGGCACACAAGGGCGGGTGTTGATCGCCGGTTAGGGAGGAGTCGTTTGAGACAACCAGCAAGATAGATATTCATAAATCCTGAGATACACATGCAAGGATTAGAGACAGAAAATAAATAAAATAACAAAACTCACTGAAAAGAGATCAGTTTAGTAGGGGACTCCCCTTGCTAACTGACTCAAAACGAACAAAAACAACAAACTAGAAACAAAGTACGACGATAACAAAATAAAACAACAAGATAAAACATCAAAACCCGGCGCTCTTAGAATCGGAATCGGACTCCGATGGAAGGTCGGTGGTGTCGACGCCGACACTCCGGGATGTAGAAGGTCCAGCCGCACGGCGAGAAGGACAATGATCAATGATTTTCTGAAAACTCTGCAACATCCACTGGCAAAATTCACTGTCGGATGAAACATTAGAGGAATCAGAATCCGAATTGGACGGCCGAGATGTTTCGGGAGGTGATGTCGGTTGAGCTGATGCAAACACGGATGGAAACAAACCCATACTCCGCAAAGTGCGCGCATTTATAGGCTGGATCCGACCGCTAACGGTGAACGAACAGTTAATCGGCAACAAATGCATGCGACTTGCCAAATGTGTGATGTAAGGTCCGACAAAATGGTTTTCGTGCGGCGATCCTTAGATTGATGCTTAAATGCCTTAGCAAGTACATAACACATATGAAATGGAATGCCATTCCACATACTAACTAAGTATGTGAATTCAACGTTGGTGATGACACCCGTTGATAAACGTCTAAATATACGTATTTTATACGTATTTGTTTGTATTATTTTATTATCTTTTTGATGAGTCGATGCCCTTTTTATGGTCTAAATCCCTTTCTTTTGTGTTGCAGACCCTAAATAAGCCGACATGAGCTCAAGAACGTATTTAGGAAGAATTCGACACCAAATACGACGTTTTTGGGCTTCTTCACTGTAGCAGTAATGTAACAAAAATACTGTAGCACCGATGTGAAATTTTCTGCAAAACTCTCTGGATTCCTCACGGGCAACCTCACGGCCGTGAGACAGCCCGTGAGGAGTCGCGACTTTCACCCTTTTTAAAGGCTTTTAGGGCATGGAAAAGGGGACTTTTGCCTCTTCTTGGAGCTCCACACCCTCACTTCCAAATCTGACCAAGAAGGAGAGCTTGGAGGGCATTTCCACGGTGGAAGCGGCGAGGAGAGCGCGATCTTGAGCGGGATCTACTTCTAGGGCTTCCAATTTGGAGGTTGAAGACGACGGGAAGCTACCTCTTCGAGTGGCGTCTTTGGAAGCTTCTTCGACTTGTATCTTTGGAGGGAGGTCTTTTATGTTGGGTTTAGTTGTTTTCATACTTTTATTCATGTATTTTGAGACTATGAGCAACTAAAACCCCAAGGTCACCGGATGTGGGTGAACCTTGGGTGAACTTGTGATGTTTGGATGATTTGGTTTAATTCATGCTTGTTAGCTTGTTTGTGATTCATGTTTGGTGTTTTTGAATGCTTGGGTATGCATGAGAACACTGTGTATCCATACTTATCCAATACTAGGTTGCATGACCATTGCCCTAGTATTAGACTCACCAAGCTTGGAAGGGAAATACGTACAAATACGCCGTGACCCTCGGGTATCTGTACCCTGCATTCTCCTGTAATTTTCAAGGAAAGCAGCACGGGCGTGCTTCGACCGTGCTGAGGTTTTCACACCCGTGCTCAGCGGACTCAGGCTGTGCTGAATCGTAGTTGAATTCTTCTGCACTTTGCACGGGAAACAGCACGGGCGTGCTCAAACCGTGCTGAGCTTGATGAGGTTTCTTCTAAGTCCTTTAACTTCTAAAATTGTTCCAAAAGCGCTTCTTCTTACTTCAGGACTTTGATATCTGCATGACGAACAACGAATACCTCAAATAGCACCGTACTTGGAGAATTATAGCCAAAATATTCAATAATGATGAAGGTAAAGCATGTAATATATATATATGAAATGCGCTCATCACATTCATGTATTTTGAGACTATAAGCAACTAAAACCCCAAGGTCACCGGATGTGGGTGAACCTTGGGGTGAACTTGTGATGTTTGGATGGTTTGGTTTAAGTCATGCTTGTTAGCTTGTTTGTGATTCATGTTTGGTGTTTTTTAATGCTTAGATATGCATGAGAACTCTGTGTATCTATACTTAGCCAATACTAGGTTGCATGACCATTGCCCTAGTATTAGACTCACCAAGCTTGGAAGGGAAATACGTACAAATACGCCGTGACCATCGGGTATTTGTACCCCTCCAATTCTAGGGTTAATTACTCATGTGTGATTCAACCTTAGTTTGAGAAAACCACCTTGCCCTTTGCAATCGTAGGAGGAATTGTACGGGTAGAGCCCGTATTCAATACTCGTACCGGATTAGGGGTCAATTGCCGTGACCATCGGGTTGACCTAATCTAGGGTTTTCTCGGTCCATCAAGCCGCTTGCATGTTAATCCAACATCCTTCGCACTTTAGTAACCCTGAGGGGATCCTCATCCGTTACCATCTTCTTACCCTGATTTTCCTCCCGTTTAACGCCCTTGGTATTTAGTAGTTTAATTGCTTTTGTTTTACTTCATTACTTTCACATTCCAAATCTCAAGTCTGATCGGCTAGACAACATTGTAAAAAGGAAGTAAGAATAGATTCTCGGGCCCTTGGGAATACGACCCACTCGTGCTTGCGCGAGTGGTTTATTACTTAACGACCCCGTGTGCTTGCAGGGTAACCACCATGAGGATAACCAGAAGAGAGACAGGGTTAAGGTGACAAGAGATCTAAACAAAAGAGTAGCGTCCCGGAGTACTCCCTTGGTGTCAATTATACTCGAATTCTCGCAAGGTTTATCAGGTGCGTCACAAGATCCCTATGTTCTAGAGTCTTGTTGCCCTAATGTGGATAATGTAAATAGTGGGATTGAGAGTAAGAGCCAAATTTCACTTCTTGTATCAATCAATGAGATATACAAGCTAAGTGGGAATCTAACAAAGAGAATTAGAGACTCCATAAACATTGCAATAAAAGCATTCAAATACAACAACTACCAAGTTCTTAAACCAGGGCACCAAAGAACGATTAGCCCTTCATGATTCTACAAGAAACACAAGGTAAATAACAAGAGAATGAGAAGAAATTCATCAACTCCCCTCTTGCTTCACAATCTTCGTCCGAGAGTGTCCGATGATGATCTTGCCAACGTTCATGCACTCATACGATGATATCTTGGTCCGGATCTAGCCCTTGAAGGTACCTCTTTACTACTCCGCCGCCTCCCCCAAAGGGGAGAAGAAAAATCCCCCAAAAAGCCCCCAAACGAAACCCTAAATTCGGCCTTAAAAAGTCATTCCCGATGCAAGCACGGCCGTGCTTAAGTCAGCACGCCCGTGTTGAGGCCATACTTCAGCCCATGTAGATTGCGGGTTTCTGAGTTCTCTGTGCTACGGTACTTTGCTACAGTATGTGTGCTACAGTGATTTCCCCAAAAATTCGCCGGCCTGTAATTTGCACGGGGTGGAACACGCCCGTGTTGAGCCCGTGTTGGCATTGAACGACGTGCTTAGGGCATTCTGACCGTGCTTCCTCGTGCTTTCCAATTCCTGTGAACTACACGGCTAAGAGCACGCCCGTGTTGAGGCCGTGCTTGGCTTGACAAAATTCCTTTTAGGTCCTTTTGATGTGAATTCTCCTCTAAATACCTTAAATAACACCGAACTAAACAAGTAATAGCAAAAGGACAAGTAAATATCGGGTGTAATGCATATGAAATATATATAAATAATGCACTCATCAAATACCCCCACACTTGAATCATTGCTTGTTCTCAAGCAAAAACTTAACTTACAATAAAAGGATCAGTGCATGACCTCTGATCTCAGCAAGATAAGGAGTTTCTATGATTAAAGGAGATTCTAAGTAGCAAGTGTATATATCACTTCAAGGCTTATGTAAATTTTCACTCTCACTTTGTACTTCCCGTGCGTGTGTAACCTAATAGAGTGCGCCCCCTGTGTTTTTAAAGAGATCTAGTTATGAAGACTCTTAATTTTTGGCAATTGACTCTTAACCTGGGTAGTAGCTTCATACACCCTAAAGGTATCCTTTTCACCCAGTAGGTTATCAAATATGACATTTGTGGTGCCTAGGATTCGACTACTTAGATGCGGCTTTCACTTCATTTAAGGTAATAGCACTTTTTACCATCTTATATGTTATTATCCAAAATTCGATAGGGCATCCCAAAAGGGATCCGACTTTTCGATTATTCTTTCTTTTTTTTTCTTTTTTTGTTTAATATAAGCTTTCAGAGTCAAAATTTTCAATCTTCAAAGGTCTAGAACTAGGCTCTCTTCTAAACAAAATGGCTGCACAAAATTAGGTGAAGTGATAGAACTTCGGTTTCAAAAGTAAGAGTGAATTTATCCTTAAGTTCAAAGAATGCATACTAACATACTCATTGTCACCCTAACTTAGAAATTCCTATCCAAGAATTCATAGATCGTCCTAAGTCATGCACTATTATCACAATAAGCACAAAGATAATCCTCCCTCACACTTGAACATTACATTGTTCTCAATGTAATTAATACATAGAAAAATAAATGCCAAAAAGGATAATTTGAAGAAAATTGAGGAGAGTTAATGAGGGCTTTCCTGGAACCAGAGAGTGATGATGCCATTCTCAATGTGAATAGTTCACTCATTCCCCATTTAGCATACATCCTGTAAAGCAAAAAGGTTACACAAGTGAAGCTCAAGAAACAAAAAATAAAAATAAACTAAGCAAAAGAAAATAACAGCAAGAAAGGACAGTAGAACAATTTCACAAGGGGCTCCTCTTGCTAACTGTAAGCGAAGAACTCATTGCCAGCGGCGCTCAATCGAACTCAGATTTAGTGGTGTCAAGGTCATCAGAACTGGCATATTAGTACCGCTCTAAAGGCTTCCCTTCCTCTTTGCGTCATCTTCTTCTTCTGTGTCAGAGGCATCAGATCCTCTGACTCCTAATCAGCAGCACAGCGACTGTTCCTAAAAATAAAACAATGGGTTTGAAAGGGAAGGAAGCACAGGCGTGCTTTGGCCCGTGCTTCCACTCATGCATCTTAAATGAATTCAACAACGAACAAGAAAAGAAGAGCACGGGCGTGTTCTGGGGAACATGGTCACTAGCACGGGCGTGCCCATGCCCGTGCTTCTTCCTAGACCTCTATTTTAACAATTCCTGCAAAGTGCATGCCCATAAGCACGGGCGTGCTTTGCTTGTGTTCAACCCAGGAAAGTCTTTGAACACCAACTATCCTCAGATAAAATGAAATTACCACCAGCCAACAACAAGATCAATGAAACAAAAAGAACTAACTAAAAGAATATAAGAAAACACAACAATCAAAATTACTTGGGTTGCCTCCCAAAGAAGCGCTTGTTTAACGTCACGAGCTTGACGTACCTTTTTCTTACCTTAGGGAGACTTGAAAAGGGTGTGCTCCTTCCGGCTGTAGCTTGCATAACTACTTCCCATAAACATTTTTTTATCTGGCCGGGGATGTACTTCAGTTGGAGGATTGAACGAGTGAACTTTAGGCCTCCATGGAAATAAGTTGGACCAGGAATTGTTTAAGGTCCGCTCAGGTGGGTCCTTGGATGGCTTGAACCTCCTACCCACATCTTATTCAATTCCCACATCCACATTGTGTTTTGCAGGTTGATGAACTTCAAGGAAGGCTACCCGTGTTATTGCCTTGGGAGTTACTTCGTTTACCTTTTCAACTAAAAAGAGACACGTCTTTAGTAAACCTTCTTCTTCTCTTGCCTCCTCATAAACATGTCGCCCATTCAAACATTCATCATTCTCCAATTTAAGCTCCACTTCCTCCAATTGATTATCTGCAACAACTTGTTCTGCCTCATTGTTAAGGCATGTTTCTTTATCATCTTTAAACGGACCCTCCTCAACAGATTGCTCAGTTTGGATATCTAAGTTGCAAACAGGACCTTGTTGATTTGTAGGTGAAATTGCAAAAGCTTGCAAGCTGGCTTCGGTGTTTTGGATAAATTTAGCCACCACGTCTTCCAAACTCATTTCACCTCCCTGTGATGGTTCCTCTAAAGGGGCCTCAAATCCCTGAGCATAGCTTGCCAATAGGTTTTCTTGGCTTGGCTCTTGCTCTTGTGGTAGATTTCCAAACTCAAAAAGAAATTCGTCCACTTCAGTCATTGAAAATTCTCTGTTTGAGATGGTATTTCTGTTATCATCCTTCCCATCACCCTGTATCACCTCCATTAGCATCGACATGGCTTGTTCCAAACACTGCATCTCTCTTTGATTCACTTCGTATATAGGATCCTATGAATTTACTTCGCATTCCCATTGTAATGATTTTTCTTGATAAGAAGATATGACCTCTTCTAGGCTTGTAGCACCATGGAAACCCTCAGCATTATTGGCATAGTCATTTTGCACATATCGAGATAACAGATCCATCAAATTCTGTTCAGATTGTAGGTAATTCGTATGATGGTCAAAAGAAGAAGAACAATGATGGTGTCCCAAAGCTGCTAGCAATTCTTCCATATCTTACCCCTCCTGAGGTAGAGAGTGCCTGCAAAACCAATTAATCAAAAATCAAAACAAACAAAAGAAGAATAACCGAGTGAAGTATATACAGAAGAAAATAATAAAAATGGCTAGATTACTAGAAATGAAAACTTTCTCAAAAGTTGCCAGTCCCCGGCAACGGCGCCAAAAATTTGATACGTCCCTTGCGTATCCTCAAGTGCACGGGTCGTATAAGTAGTAAAGTGTACCCGTAGAGTCGGGTAGTCGAATCCCCAGGGACCGGTGTAGCTTTCGATACTCGTTGGATTTCTAATATCTAGCCAACTCAATAGTTGGTTTGAGATTTAATTATAAATAAAAATAAAAAAGTGAGGATAACCAGAAGAGAGACAGGGTTAAGGTGACAAGAGATCTAAACAAAAGAGTAGCGTCCCGGAGTACTCCCTTGGTGTCAATTATACTCGAATTCTCGCAAGGTTTATCAGGTGCGTCTCAAGATCCCTATGTTCTAGAGTCTTGTTGCCCTAATGTGGATAATGTAAATAGTGGGATTGAGAGTAATAGCCAAATTTCACTTCTTGTATCAATCAATGAGATATACAAGCTAAGAGGGAATCAAGGAATTAAGCAATCAATGCCACTCAACAACCAATATTCAAGTAAACAACCAAAGATCTAACAGAGAGAATTAGAGACTCCATAAACATTGCAATAAAAGCATTCAAATACAACAACTACCAAGTTCTTAAACCAGGGCACCAAAGAACGATTAGCCCTTCATGATTCTACAAGAAACACAAGGTAAATAACAAGAGAATGAGAAGAAATTCATCAACTCCCCTCTTGCTTCACAATCTTCGTCCGAGAGTGTCCGATGATGATCTTGCCAACGTTCCTGCACTCATACGATGATATCTTAGTCCGGATCTAGCCCTTGAAGGTGCCTCTTTACTACTCCGCCGCCTCCCCCAAAGGGGAGAAGAAAAATCCCCCAAAAAGCCCCCAAAGAAACCCTAAATTCGGCCTTAAAAAGTCATTCCCGATGCAAGCACGGCCGTCCTTAATTCAGCACGCCCGTGTTGAGGCCGTACTTCAGCCCATGTAGATTGCGGGTTTCTGAGTTCTCAGTGCTACGGTACTTTGCTACAGTATGTGTGCTACAGTGATTTCCCCAAAAATTCGCCGGCCTGTAATTTGCACGGGGTGGAACACGCCCGTGTTGAGCCCGTGTTGGCATTGAACGACGTGCTTAGGGCATTCTGACCGTGCTTCCTCGTGCTTTCCAATTCCTGTGAACTACACGGCTAAGAGCACGCCCGTGTTGAGGCCGTGCTTGGCTTGACAAAATTCCTTTTAGGTCCTTTTGATGTGAATTCTCCTCTAAATCCCTTCTACTTGCTCCAGGATCTAAATATCTGCACAATAAAGTCAAAATACCTTAAATAGCACCGAACTAAACAAGTAATAGCAATTGGACAAGTAAATATCGTGTGTAATGCATATGAAATATATATATGAAATGCATTCAAGGTGTAAGGGCAGGCTTCACCCCGTGCACTTTACAGGTTGCCAGAAACAAAATCCAAAACATCCCTTAAAGTGCACGGTCAAAAACACAGTCACAAGCACGGCTATGCTTACTCTGGAAACGGCATTTTAAGTCTAAAATGACTAAAAACTCGCGAAGACTCAAGACACAACTATTGTCTAAACAATTTAGACAATGACACAAGCTCAGAAAAGCCGAAACACCACATTAACACCACGAGAAATGAACTTAAACCAAAAGATTCAAACAAAGAGAGATCGAGAAAGTAATTCTGAATAAAATCAACTCATTCTAAGCTTCGCAAGCTCAAGTACCCACAAAAAAGGTTTAACTCCTCATGGAGCAATACATCTCATTCGTAAAAGTTCTAGAATACATGCTAAAACTTATAAAAATGAAAAACTCCCTTATTTAAGACTGCCGGATCGATGTCCGATGTTGAATGGTTGCTTCATTAACTCCTCCCATAACAATGAGCCACCCTGTCTATGTTGATGAACATCTCCTCCTCCACTAGGGTTCTAGCCGCCGCAATGTCCTCTCCTAGTTACCTCTTCTCTATAAAAAGAGGGTTTTATAACCCTTGCTCGAGTAACTCCACAGTTGTGGATAGTGATTGCCACGGTTGTGGAGTGTTCTGCTCATAACATCTCAACAGTTATAGACTTCCCACAGGCATGGACAGGCCATCCATGGCCATGGGTACCATTTACATGTTAGCACCCATGGGTGTGGATGATAAGTGTCTAAATACACCGTTTTGTAACGGTGTATTACTTATACTTTATACATTATTTGAATAAAACCGGTACCCTTTGATGTGTTTTCGTGTTTTTTTCTATTTTAGGGCATGTACAAGCCATCTACATGAGGATGAGCATTTAGATGATGAAAATCGAGACCAAAGAGCGAAGAAACGAAGGTTAAACAAGCTCCGGGCGTCATTTGGGCACTCCTACATGAAACGGGCCTATTCAAGCCCGTTTTCAGGCCTGTGTGCGGCCCAGTGCGCGGCCATACACCCGCCCACACAGGTGTGCGGCCAGGTGTGCGGGCCCACACCAGCCCGCACACGGCTCGTGTATTTAAGACCATTTAGGGCTTTTTCACGGAGTGTCTTGCCACCGGCGCCTCCAAGCACCCCCACGCTCAAATCTTCATCAAAGGAGGTCATTTTGGAGTGGAATCAAGTGGGAGAAGAGGGAAGAGCGCATAGATCTTCATTATAGGGCTTGCCGACGTGGATTCGACAAGTTGCTCAATGCCTAGTCAACATCTTCAAGAGGGTAGTTTTTGCTTTCTTTGTGATGAATCTTGTATCTTGTAGCTTTCTTTTGCTAATATTTTCCTAGTTCGGTGCTACGTAAGGTATTTTGAGTTTATTGTGCAAATAATTAGGTCTTAGAGCAATTAGGAGTAGTTTAGAGAAGAATTTACAACAAAAGGACCTAAAAAGGAAGTTCATCAAGGCAAGCACAGCCTAAGCACGAGTGTGCTCTTGACCGTGCAGTTCACAAGAATTTGCAAGCACAAGGAAGCACGGTTAGAATGCCCAGATCACGGGTGTGCAGACCTGAGCACAGCTCAAGCACGGGCGTGTTCCAGCCCATGCACTTCACAGCCTGGCGAAAAATGCACACTCGCTGAAGCCGTTTATTTTCCTGCAATCTGCACAGCTTAAGCACGGTCGTGCTCGAGTCGAAAGTTAGGTTTTAAGCACTGAAAGTTATATTTTTGGGGACTTTTGGCTTGGGGGAAAACGGCAGAGACCAAGGGAGAGACTTTTGTACAGCCTTTTTCATCATCAGGAGATGGGAGAGCACTAATTGTAGGCCAATTGAAGGTGGAATCCTATCGACATCGGCACCTTAGATCTCAAGAAGGATGCAAGAAAAGAGGAAGTTCTTGGTTTTTATTGTATTTTCTATTTTTGTTATCCTTCTGTTTGTTGAATTAATGAGGGGCTAAACCTCTTAGGGTGCCCCGGGTTGGTGAATTGTTTGTGTTAAACTCAGTTCAATTAATGCAGCATTTATGGATGTTCTATTTTCTCCTTGTTAGATGTTAGGTTGTTTACTTGAATGTTGGTTGTTGAGTGGCTTGATTGTTGAGTTACTTTATTTTCACTTAGCTTGTGTATCGTAATGATTGATTCATGAAGTTGGAAATAGGCTCATACTCTCAATCCAACTATTTGCATCATCCACATTAGGGCAATAAGATTCCAGAACATAGATTGATTTAGACACGCTTGATAAATTTTACAGAATCTAAGTTTCGAATCTCACCAAGTCACTAACCCGGGGCCCCATACCTTCAATTGAGCAAACCCTAAGCATCTTCTCATGTGGTTCTTCTTCCTCAATTTCTCTCGTTCCCAAGTTTAGAGTCTTTAATCTCAGTTCCAATTAATTAGATATTAAGAAGTGAGAAAGTATGAGGAGATACACCAGTCCCTGTAGATTCGACTACCTGACATTCGGGTACATTGTTCTACTTATACGCCCGTGCACTTGCGGTTACACAAGTGGCATATCACCGGGAAATTTATGAAAGTTGAAGTTAGGGCTTTTGGAAAGAGACGGAGCTACCGCACGATTCCACCTGCTTCTAATATGTATACTCATCGGAGAAGGGCAATTCTAGTCAGGAATCAACGGGAAAAGAGGATGGAAGGCAAGTAGAGCATTTAAAGAACTCAACGCTGTTGATCCGATGAAGTCTAACGACCACCATTTGTCGACAAATAAGAAGTTTTACAATGTTTTTTGATGATTATTTCTCTTATCTTGTATCTTCCATTTTCTTCATGTTGAACTAACCTTCTAAGGCCGTCAGGCAATCTTGTTAATCTTGGGAGGATAACTTGTATGAATGGTTGAATATTTATTAAATTCAATGTTAGTTTGAATTATGTTTTGATTCTAATATATTATTTTGCATGTTCATTCTACAATGGATGTATTCCGTAAAATTAATTTTTGAATGATGTTTGTAGATCGGTATGCTTGCATGCATTAAGTCAACATAGATTATAGAGGGATTTCATGTATCGGTACACCGGATATTCCGGCGCCAATAGCCTCCCGCATTAGGGTATAACCCTAGGTAGAGATTCTTTGCACTCAATGATATTGTAAAGGTATCCAAAGATCATAATCAGTATGGGATTAGGGCTATCAGAAAAGGTTTCGGGGTAATTGGATTTAGAATCTCACGGATCAAAACCCTAACCAGTTTCATGCTATCTTAGTTCATCTTTTATACTTGTTATTCTCTTGAGGGGATCCCTGCCCGAGGCTTTCCCTTTCCCTTGTGTTATCCTACAGGTTTTACACAAGCATTGTTTCTTTTCGTATTTCAGTTAAGTAATTATTTTCTAAAACAACCACCTTCGATTAATCTACTAAATAGTGCTATGAACGAGAAAGTAATAGTACTTCTCATGCCCCAGGGAATGCGACCCTCTCGTGCTTGCACGAGATGTTTATTACTTGGTGACCTGTGTACTTGCTATCGGGGAGTTGTGTGCACGCTCTCTTGCATGTCAAGCGCTCACTCATCATGGAAATAGATGCTAATGATTGCATCTACCCCATATCATGGGCTGTGGTGGAGAAGGAGAACCATATTAACTGGCAATGGTTCTTGGAGTTGCTAGCTGCAGATCTACAAATCAATAATAACCACCATTGGGCTTTCATGAGTGACAGACAGAAGGTCAGTTCATAACAATTTTCACATATGTTTCATTAAATCAATTAAACCAAGCCAAGAACTGATGTGGTGGTTTTTTTCTTGGTTGTTTTTTTTTTGGTTAGGTGTTTGTTTTGCCCTATTTCCTGAACTTGTGCTCCAAAGTAAATATTTGAATAGGGTCTAATACATATAAAAACACTCATTTGTAGAAGGTGGCAACTGTCTAGAGTGCCCTGCCCTTATGCTATTTCTACAATAGATTACAACCAGAATAAGCCATAAATTACGTAGATGATTGTTAGAGGGTGTCCACATTTTTAAGTATATGTAGGAAGATCCTATACCCTACACAGGACAGGACTTGCTGGCCTAAAAGTGCTCAAAGGCCTATGATCCCATCTCATCCAATCAACAAAAGAAAGGGAAAAAGACTCTACTAAGAAGGAGAGATGCAACTGAGGATCCTGGATTCACTATAAAAAAGATGAGTAGGAAGGGTTTAAGAAGTACTTATAGCATATGTGGTGCTATAGGCCACAACAGAAGATTGCATGGAATATAGGTAGTTGAATTTTAGTTGGCTCAATTGCTTTATAGTCAATATTTAATTTTCCGTCGAATCCAAAGTAAAGTATCCAAATTGATACAAATTAAAATTTCGTGCTCAAATGAAACAAGCCCGTAGTTTAGTATCCACCCAACAAAAAATAACCCTAAGGGGGCGTTTGGTTCGTGGTAATGATATATTACCACGGTAATGAGATTACCATGGTAATGAGGTCAGGAATATTATATGCCCGGGAATATTGTGGTAATGTGAGATTACTGTGTTTGGTTGAGAACTTATATTACTAGTAATCTTTCATTACTATGTTTGGTTAGTCATGGTAATCACCTCAGTAATATGTCAAATTTACCTAAATCCCTCACATATAAAATTTTAAAATTTTTAATTTAAAATATTTAGATGAATAAATAATTAAATTATAATATATAATTATATATATAATTAAATAATTAAATATTAAATAAATTTAACTAAATACCCCTATATATAAAATTTTGAAAATTTTAATTTAAAGTATTTAGATAAATAAATAATTAAATTATATATATAATTACATTATATATATATATATAATTAAATAATTATATATTAAATACATTTACCCAAATACCTCTGTTTATATAAAAAATATATATATAAGAGTTTTAATAAAATTAAAATCTTATCCTGATTGGAACAGGATTTTCAAGCATATATATCTAATAAAAAAATTCGGATAAGAATAACACAAAATTTTAAATTCAAAATTTTGAAAATTCGGATTTTCTTATTTTTTTTAAAAAAAAGAAAATTTTAAATTCAAAATTTTAAAAATTCGGATTTTCTTATTTTTTTAAAAAAAGAAAATTTTAAATTCAAAATTTTGAAAATTCGGATTTTCTTATTTTTTTTTTAAAAAAAAAGAAAATTTTAAATTCAAAATTTTAAAAATTCGGATTTTCTTATTTTTTTAAAAAAAGAAAATTTTAAATTCAAAATTTTGAAAATTCGGATTTTCTTATTTTTTTTTAAAAAAAAAATTTTAAATTCAAAAGTTTGAAAATTCGGATCTTTGTTATTTAAAAAAAAAAAAAAAAAATTTAAAAATTTTGAAATTCAAAATTTTGAAAATTCGGATTTTGTTATAAAAATAAAATTTAATTCAAAATTATGAAAATTCAGATTTTTGTTATAAAAAATCAAATTAAATTTAAAAAAGGGATTGGTTGAGGATTTTCGGGAGAAGTGTGAGGAGAAGGTTGGGGGATTTTCAGAGAAAAAAATCATAAGGAAAGAGGAGAGAGAGAAGGAGAAAAGACACAACGGTGAAAAAAGGGGAGAGAAAGGAAAAAAAAAAAAAGAGAGATGCGAGGAAAAAGGCGAGAGATTGTGACCGAGGGATTGTGCCCGTCGGCAAGCAAAGTTCGAAGAAAAGAGACGAAAAACGAGAAGGAAGAGGAAAGACATCAAGGAAAAAAAATCAGGTATTTTACTATTACATTAGAAAATTTTTATTAGAGGATTTAATGTTTTACATAAATTCTATGCCGATTTACCAAGTCTCGTGCTATTTGCCATATTTTTTTTAATTATTATTATTTTGTATGATCATTATTATTCTAGTTATTATTATTATTATTATGTTAGAATAATGTCACCATCATGTTGCTTCATGGATTTATTATTAGTATTATTATAAAAAAAAAAATCAAAAAAATCACGACTCATGCATCGTATTATTTAAATATTATTTTTAAATTTTTGATATTTCATTACTATTTTTATTTTATTATCTTCTTAAAAACCAATTTTTTAAATATTAATTTAATTATTATCACGTTTACGTATACTACTTTTTAATATTATTTTAATTATTATTATAATTTATATTTAAAAAAAAATAATATATCACGGATCTTACTACCCGTGGATATTACTTTAGCTATTATTTTTATTACTAATATGTATTTAAAAATATATATATATATATATATATATATATATATATATATATATATATATATATATATATCTCACCGTTATATGTATATCATGTGGATTTGTTTTTTAAAAGATATTATTTTAATTATCTGATATTTTAAATATATATATATATATCCTACAGATTATTGTTTAATATTATTTTATTAATATTATTATTTATCTATATTTAAAACATAAATATATATCATCATACGGATTTTTTTTATTTTTATTATTATATTTTCTTTTAAAAATAATATGTCACGGTTATGTGTACCCGTGGATTTTTTATTATTTTGTTTTATTTAAATATATATATATATCTCAGCTGTGAATTTTTTTTATATTATTTTAATTATATTATCATTTATATATTTTTTTTTAAATATGGAATGTTCTTCTTTTATTTATTTTATTGATATATTTAAAAAAAAACATGGCGATTGTGTATCGAGATTTTTTACGTATTATTTTAATAATTATTATTTATATATTGTTCAAATATATCAAGTTCATGATTTTTTTAATAATATTACTTTTATTAGTTTTACTATTAAGATTATTTGCTTTAATATATGCATATACACCCTTGCTAGAAAAATAAATTTTTAGGACAAATTTAGGGTTCAGTAGAAATTTTATATTGAAAAACACAAAATTTAAAAAAAAAAAATAGGGCGCATTTGAAAATTTTGACAGAAATATAGAAAACTAAAAACTTCAGGGACGTAGTTGCAAAAATCATAAAAAAATAAAAAATAATAAAAAAAATAAATAAAGTATTACCCAAGGTCTAATATGCAAATCTGATGTACAAAGGACTAATACGCAAAAGAACATAGAACTAGAAATTTTAGTGGAGATTAGGGTTGTATTCACAAAATTCACTAATCCACCATTTGAAGACCACGAAACTTTTTTGTGAATTCAATGTAGTGGAAGACAGCTTTCCTTGTGAAGGCCTCTCCATTGCCGCTTGAAATTCACATGAGTGAGTGGAAAAAGTTGAAGACCACGAAATTTCTTTGTGAATTCAATGTAGTGGAAGACAGCTTTCCTTGTGAAGGCCTCTCCATTGCCGCTTGAAATTCACATGAGTGAGTGGAAAAAGTTGAAGACCACGAAACTTTTTTGTGAATTCAATGTAGTGGAAGACAGCTTTCCTTGTGAAGGCCTCTCCATTGCCGCTTCAAATTCACATGAGTGAGTGGAAAAAGTTGAAGACCACGAAATTTCTTTGTGAATTCAATGTAGTGGAAGACAGCTTTCCTTGTGAAGGCCTCTCCATTGCCGCTTGAAATTCACATGAGTGAGTGGAAAAAGTTGAAGACCACGAAACTTTTTGTGAATTCAATGTAGTGGAAGACAGCTTTCCTTGTGAAGGCCTCTCCATTGCCGCTTGAAATTCACATGAGTGAGTGGAAAAAGTTGAAGACTACGAAACTTTTTGTGAATTCAATGTAGTGGAAGACAGCTTTCCGTGTTAAGGCCTCTCGATTGCCGCTTGAAATTCACATGAGTGAGTGGAAAAAGTTGAAGACCACGAAATTTCTTTGTGAATTCAATGTAGTGGAAGACAGCTTTCCTTGTGAAGGCCTCTCCATTGCCGCTTGAAATTCACATGAGTGAGTGGAAAAAGTTGAAGACCACGAAACTTCTTTGTGAATTCAATGTAGTGGAAGACAGCTTTTCTTGTGAAGGCCTCTCCATTGCCGTTTGAAATTCATATGAGTGTGTGGAAAAAGTTGAAGACCACGAAATTTCTTTGTGAATTCAATGTAGTGGAAGACAGCTTTCCTTGTGAAGGCCTCTCCATTGCCGCTTGAAATTCACATGAGTGAGTGGAAGATGTCAAAGACCATGAAACTTCTTTGTGAATTTAATTATGTGAGAGATCGCGACGTGACAATGCATGAGCCAAAGCTCAAAGGCATAAAAAAAAAACAACTTGAAAAAGCTTAATTTATAGGCAAATGAGCTCAAGGGCTCGAGATATCAAAGTCAAAAAGTCGAATAGCTTCACAAACCCATAATGTGAGAGGCTTCACAAGCATAAAATGCCGAAGTCTTCTAACACCCAAATCGAAAGAAATCAAGTTCGTGATTACAACTTGATATCCACTTTGGAACCAAGCAAGTCAAAGCGATCATGTAAAAAATTATAACTTGATGATGTGCAAGCCAATTCTCAAAGCACAGAAAGTCAAGATATAAATAAAAAACTCAAATGAATGACAAATGAGCTCAACAGTCTCAAGACATCAGAAGTCAAAGACTCGAAGAGTTTCCCAAGTCAAGATTTGAAGGAAGTTTCACAAGCACACGAGCTGAAGCTTTTGAAGAGTCAAAATCTTGTAAAATCAAGTTTGTGATTCATCAACTTAGAGAATCCACACCTTGAGATTCAAATCAAATCCAAAGATACGGAGTCAAATCCAAGATGCAAACTCCAAAGTTAAAGCCATTTCAAAAATCAAAGTCAAAGCAGCCAAGTCAAGATTCGAGATATAAAAGAGTCAAGACTTGAAAATTTATACAAATCGATAAATGAACTCAACAGTCTCAAGACATCAGAAGTCAAAGACTCGAAGAGTTTCACAAGTCAAGACTTGAAGAAAGTTTCATAAGCACGAAAGCCGAAGCTTTTGAAAAGTCAAAATCATGTAAAATCAAGTTTGTGGTTCATCAACATAGAGAATCAACAACTTGAAATGCAAAGTCAAATCCAATATGCAAACTCCAAAGTTAAAGCCATTTCAAAAATCAAAGTCAAAGCAGCCAAGTCAAGATTCGAGATATGAAAGAGTCAAGACTTGAAAATTTATACAAATCGACAAATGAACTCAACAGTCTCAAGACATCAGAAGTCAAAGACTCGAAGAGTTTCACAAGTCAAGACTTGAAGAAAGTTTCATAAGCACGAAAGCCGAAGCTTTTGAAAAGTCAAAACCATGTAAAATCAAGTTTGTGATTCATCAACATAGAGAATCAACAACTTGAAATGCAAAGTCAAATCCAAGATGTAAAGTTCAAAGTCAAAGCCATTCTAAAAAAAAATCAAAGTCAAAGCAGCCAAGTCAAGATTCGAGATATGAAAGAGTCGAGGCTTGAAAATTTATACAAACGACAAATGAACTCAATAGTCTTAAGACATCAAAAGTCAAAGACTCAAAGAGTTTCACAAGTCAAGACTTGAAGGAAGTTTCATAAGCACGAAAGCCGAAGCTTCTGAAGAGTCAAGATATGTAAAATCAAGTTTGTGGTTCGTCAACCTAGAGAATCCGCAACTTGAAATCCAAAACAAATCCAAGATGCAAACTCAAGTGTCCAAGATACATGTTTCCAAATGAATGAATGAGCTCAACAACACCAAGACATCAAAAGTCAATGGATTTTAGAGTCTCATAAGTCAAAGAAGAAAAGAAACTAAAGACTTCACAAGCATGACATGCCGAAGTCTTCAATGATCAAAATTGAAGCAGGTCAAGCTCATCGTTCTCAAAAGTTGTAACTTGATGTTTGGGTGATGCTCATGATGCAAGTCAAAGTAATTTGAAGGAGACCCAAGTCAGTAAAGTCAAAAGAAATATCCAGGCATAATTTTCGGCGAAAAAGTCTGCCAAATCAAAGTCAAAGTGTAAACTTAGATTATGCTAAGTTGGATAAAGATTAGGAAAGTAAAAAAAAAAAAAATATAGTTCTCCTATCCTTTGTTCTGAGTCAAAATCATGTGTTCATGTCATGTTTTTGAAGTAATAAAAGAAATTGATTTTACTTGTTATTTCTCGTTCACGTTTGTTTCTTAATCGGAGGTTCCTGTGACATTGTCCAGGGTAATTAACATTAGGGGCTTGCCCCTAATGGAAGTCGGAAACCCACAATCCCTTGAAAAAAAAAAAATAATCAAAAATCGATTTGTGAACCTTTATTTTGGCCGGTTAATCATATTAAAGGCCGGTTGAGAAAAAGGGCCCCACAAAGTCTGGCACGCCCGGTGGGACATGACTTCCCCTCCCATCTTTGAAATAGTGCGAATGAGAAATAACAAAAAAAAAAAAAATTGAAAAAAAAAAAAATCAAACCACTTATTGTTGCTAATGTGATGTTTTGTTCCAGGTATTTGAAATGGCATCCATGAGCAACAACAACAACAAAAGTACTCCATGCATAATTTTCTTGGGGGAAGGCACTCAAGTGAAGCTGCCTTACACTTCTGTCTGCACCGGTCCTGCTGGAGCTGAGATCAAGTTTGGAACAGTATCGGACTACGTCAACTTCGTGCCAAGCCTACCACCACCACCACCAGAAATACATGCCCCTCTTAAACAACAAGAAGATGAAGAGGAGTCTTCGTTCACTATCACCGCTAAAGGTGAAGCTAGTGGTGTCTTCAAGAAACCCAAGGCTATCCCATTAAACTCCTTTGTAATGGGACACCCAAGAGTGACTAAGAGAAAAATGCCTTCATCCCAAGAGAAGGCGAATTTCATTTCATTTCAAGCCAACTCATCGGGTTCGTTTACAAATTCTTTCGAACCATTGAGAATGGTGAAGGAGAACTCCATGATTGGCGAGCTTCACTCCCAATCAAATAACAAGATGAAAGGGGGCAGGCCGCCGAGGTCTCACTATCAGAAAGAGAGCCTTGGCAAGAAAATTTATAACAACTACGCCTCCTACAAGAAGCTGCAGACTGAAAAAATGACACCAAGGGAGTTCTATTTGCGAAAGAAGAAGTTGATCTCAGAGTCGCGAACTTCTGTGTTTGATAGGCTTGCACAACCAAAAAAGATGATATATAAGAAGCTTAATAGGGGGCAAGTGACCAAACCCTCACCTTGTCACTCAAAATTTCAATGGAAGCGAAAAAATGATGAAGAGATGGAAGACCTCGAAGTGCATACTGTACGAGTGATTACTGAAGGGTCTGAACATCCACCTGAGCCAGAACGCCCCTTCACGAGGCTTAGGAAAAAGACGACAGTTGGCACAAGCACTCTACTAGAAGATGAGCTCAATCAAGCCATGCAAGAAAGGGCAAAAGCCATGGCTCAAGTTGGATTCCAGACTCCACCTAGGAGGAATGATGACTCAAGTAATGAAGATGATAATCTCGTTTTCACATCTAATAAAGATCCTATGCTCGTGAAAATAAAGAAGCAATTAGATCAGTGAGAGAAGGATCATATCTCTATGATGCAAACAGTCACATCTCTGACTGGTGTGATCGCTCGTTTAAGCGATCAGGTACAAAATTTATTTCAAGAAAATTCAAGGAGTAATCGACAAGCACCACCTGTACAAGTCATTCAAGAGGAAGATGATGAAGAGGAAGTTCTCGGGTTGCATGAGCAAGCTGGAACATCGGCAGCGCCTGAGCCAATGATATCTCGAGAAGAAATCCAAAAGATAGTTGCTGCACAATTAAAAGAGGCTAAAGGCAATACAGTTAAAACTGATGGAGATAAACCATACGCAAGCTTTCATGATAAAATTGCTTATCCAAAAGGATATAGTGTCCCCAAGTTTAAGTAATTTAATGGCTTAGGGAATCCTGACCAGCACCTAGCTCACTTTGTGACAGCATGCGGTGATACAAGTAGCAACCCGTCTCTTTTGTTACGACAATTTGCAGCTAGTTTAACTGGTGTAGCCTTTGAATGGTATGCCAATTTACAATCTGAATCCATTCAAACATGGCAGCAGATGAAAGATGCTTTTAGGGTACGATTTGGTGGTGTAACCGATAAGATCACCATTGCAGATTTGGCTAATACAAGACAAAATAAAGATGAGAAAGTGATTGATTATGTGATGAGGTGGCGTAACTTGAGCATCAAGTGTGAGCAACCACTTGATCAAGTGCAAGCAGTGGGACTATTGGTGGGGAACATCGATAATTGGATGGCTCCTTTCCTCAGTTCATCTGAAATCCATACCTTTCAAGACTTGATCTCTCAAGTTAAAAAGCTGGAAACAACAAGCTCTAAGGTGGTGTCTACAATGCAACCCAACAAGGTGGACAAGGAAAAACAACGGAAGCCAGAAGGCGTTAAGCATGTGGCTTTTACAACCGATAAGGTGAAAGAAACCACAACAGTGCCAAACTATAATAGGCCAAAGCCACCAGCACTTGGAAGTGGAAATGAAGCAACGAAACCTTTAAGCTCTCTTCAAGAAAGGATGAGTAAGAAGTATTCTTTTAGAAGAGACAAGGTGATGAAAATATTTAAAGATGTACTAAAGGTGGGTTTGCAACTACCAGAGAGTAAACGCCCGGAAGAAGCAGACAAAAAAGATCACCCAAACTTTTGCCCATACCACAGAATATTGGGTCACTCAACTGAGAACTGTTACGTTTTCAAATACTGGATTGAGCGCCAATATCAAGAAGGTAAAATTACCTTATCTAAAGGTGTGTTACTCGACCAACCAGCTGAGCATGCAAATTATATATCGATTGTACCAGAAGAAGAAGCACTTCATGAGCAAGATGCAAATAACACATTAAAGGATATACAAGCTGGTGCAAGTTTACAAACTCCGAGAAGGCCTGCTCCTTTTGGAGTTCCAGAAGGCTTATGGGAAATCTTTTTCTCAAAAAGGTCAAGAAAAATGTTGAAAAAATTAGGAGAGCTTCCTGGTATCAAGTGGCGGAGAGCTCAAGAACCTGATGAAAAGCCTAAGAAGAAAAACAAGACAAATAAGAAGACAAAAAGTAAGAAGAAGAAGAAACAGAAACAAGTGAAGCCTGCTGAGTTCCATCACAAGAAGTCAATCATAGAAGAATACATTGACTCTTTGGATGATTACCGACAGAAGGAGAGAACTCTGATTACATTAAGGGATTATTTCCCTGATGAAGCTAAAGAGTTACTCGTAGAGTTGGATGAGTCTCACGATGAAAAGTTCCTGATTGAGACTTGCAGAGTCATTACTATCCATGGAGACGTGGTACGAGATGAAGATGAAGATGATGATTATGAAGATGAACTCGAACTCTATTATCCAGATGAAGATGATTCTTTGCCTGAGCAGTTATATGATCGACATGGGAGGCCTTATACAAGTAAAAAGCAAAAAAAGAAGCAAGCTTTTAAAGACAGGGTTAGGATGGCAAATGCAAGACTGCAAGAGCCTCTAACATTGGTTCCTGAAACAAACCAATGCTACCCGAAGCAGAAGCCAAGAAGAGCGCCTAAGTATAGGATTCTCAAAAAGATTATGCCACGGGAAGAGATTCCATCTTTTATCCAAAAGGTGACATATGATCTTACTCATAGGAAGCCTCATATTCCTGAAAATGATACCCCTTGGAATGAGTCAGGAGTTGTGGAAGCAACTTGTGTTTCCCCTAGAAAGAACATGCCACAATTCCATAACAATAAAACTGAAGAAGAAATTATGAGGCAAAATGGTAGACCTAAATCTTTAAGATGTGCGAAGAGTGGAAGCTTCATCGTGAAGGGTGATAAAATTCATGAGTTGTTTCATAAGATGATTGAAGAAGGAGTACTATCTCCAAAGATTGAAGATGGTATAAATCCACATGTGAAGAATCATTCTAAGTATTGCCCTTTTCACTGTCTGATGGGGCATATGTTAGAAGAGTGTCGTGGGTTCAAAAGCTGGTTATATAATGCCATCAAGAATGGCACTATAAGTTTACCTGAAGAATATTTTGAGATGTCAGGTACGTGCTATGCCTTGACAATCAAGGAAAAACATAGTGACGACCACAACCACCAAGATGAGGAAGAGGAGCCTCGAATAATTAACAATGTGCGAAGACTCCTCGAGCAAGCCAGGGACAAAAGACAAAGGAAAGGAGAAGACGATTGACATTAATGAAGATCTTGTGCAGCCACGGAAAAGTCCTACTTCTAAGACACAAGATTATAACATTGCTGCCCACTTGAAGAAGATTCCAGCTCAATTAAGTGTCTTTGACGCATTAATGATGTCTCAAGAGCTCAGAGATACTTTAATCCATGTCTTACAAAACTCAGAAGAATACCAAGCATATTTTGCGGAAGCTCATATGACGGAAGCTCTTTATGCTTTTGGTGCTCCGTCAATCAAGTTTTCTGAAAAAGACTTGCTACTGGGGACAAGAGAGCATAATAGACCCTTATATGTCACCGGATCTTGTGATGGGACTAGAGTCAACAGAATCCTCATTGATCTTGGCTCATCAGTAAATCTGATGACATTAAAAACTCTGCACTCCTTAGCTTTGGAGATATATCACTTATCAGCAGAAAATATTGTTGTCCAAGGCTTTAATCAACACAGTCAAAAGGCTCTGGGATCAATTACACTTCCTTTTAAGATTGGGAAGCTAACATCGGAAGTGAAATTCCATGTCATCAACACTGATGCCTCTTATAGAGCATTATTGGGAAGGCCATGGTTGCATGAGAACTATGTGGTTCCTTCCACTTTACATCAGTGTTTGATGTATGTAAAAGATGATGAAGTGTATCGCATTGATGGAGAGATTCAACCAATTTGGTGTGCACGAAATTCATTATGATGATGCACGTTATTTTGCAGATACACCTAAAAGGGGCAAGCTGAGTGCAGCCAAAGATGATGCCCTTATGAAAGCCACGAAGACTACAAAGTTTACTCAGAAGAAGGTTTCCTTCCTACCTTTGAAGCCGCACTTTGGAAGTGACACTGAGTCCTCAGAAGAAGAAAGGGATGATGAAGGTATACAGGTCACTTACCCATCCGCTCGTCTTTCCAAGAAGAACCAACATTTTGGTAGTGATGACTCTGATGGAGAAGAAGCTTCACTCCCACTAATCAAAATGGAAGAAAAAGATGATGAATTCCCAATTGAAACCTCTCTTCATGTTACAAGGATATCAGAAGGGCTCTATAAAACTCTTGATGATTTGAGTGCTAATCTGGTGGAACGGCTAGTTACTTTCTATGTCCCTTCCCATCATCAAGGAGAGAGAGGGATTCTCTTCTATAAGTTAAAACCCAATGAAATCAATGAGGAAGACTTCTTGATGATCAAGACAATGGAGGGTGAGGAACCTTGGCCCTTAAAATTTCCAGACTATTATTCTCCTACGCTCAGAAGATTAGTGCAACGAGCTGGAGTCGGTTTAAAACACTCAAAGGGTAGACATATTCTCTTTGAAAAACTCTGGCATCCTTTTAAGAAAGCCATGCAAGGCCAAGGTCTGAGTAAAAGTGGACTCAGGTTTCAAAATCAACAGGTATATGAATGTCATATGGTATCAGCTATTAATGTATCTGATGGAAGCGATGAAGATTCAGTTGAACATACAACAGATGAACATCTCACAAAAGATGTAAAATTGAAAGATGCACCTCCTGAGCTTGAAGATGGAGGACAAGCTACAATTGATGAGTTAGTGGAAATCAACTTAGGAAGTGAGGATGATCCTAAACCCACTTTCGTAAGTGCACAATTAAATCAAAAAGAAAAAGAAGCCATGCGAAGCATTCTTATGGAATATATTGATTGCTTTGCTTGGAGTTATAATGATATGCCGGGTCTAGATGTGGAGGTAGCTGTTCATAAACTCGCCATCAACCCAAGTTTTCCACCTGTAAAACAGGCACCAAGAAAGATGAAGTTTGACTTGGAAGAGAAAGTCATTGAAGAAACTAAAAAATTAATTGAAGCTGGTTTCATAAGGGAGGAGAAATACCCTGACTGGATTGCCAGTATAGTGCCCGTTAAGAAAAAGAACGGGCAAATCAGAATATGTGTGGACTTTAGGGACTTAAACAAAGCATGTCCTAAAGATGATTTTCCACTTCCTGTTATGGAGATCATGATTGATAATACATCCTCCTACGAGATGTTTTCTTTCATGGATGGTTTCTCTGGGTACAACCAAATCAAGATGGATCCAGAGGATGAAAAGCATACTGCGTTTCGTACACCGGTAGGCATTTACTGTTACAAAGTTATGCCGTTCGGGTTGAAGAATGCGGGGCCGACATATCAAAGGGCTATGACCAAAATTTTTGATGACTTAATCCACCAAGTTGTTGAATGTTATGTGGATGACTTGGTGGTGAAAACACAATCTAAAGATCAACACCTCGATGACCTGAGAATAGTGTTCGATCGAATTAGAAAATATAACTTAAAAATGAATCCTATGAAATGTGCATTTGGGGTATTGTCGGGAAAGTTTCTTGGGTTCATTGTGAGACATCGAGGAATAGAGGTTGACCCCTCCAAGATTAAAGCAATCATCGAAATGCCACCTCCAAAGACATTGAAGCAGCTGAGATCCTTTCGAGGAAGATTGGCATATATTCGAAGGTTTATTGCTAACCTTTCAGGGAGATGTAAGCCATTCTCAAAGCTAGTAAAGAAGAATGCTCCTTTCAAGTGGGATGATGAATGCCAAGATGCCTTTCAAGAGATCAAGCAATACTTGCTAAATCCTCCAGTGTTGGCAGCGCCAATTGCTGGAAAACCATTGATCTTATATACAACGGCTTTGGAGGGATCTCTTGGAGCTTTGCTTGCTCAAGAGAATGAAGAAGGAAAGGAGAATGCGTTATATTATCTCAGCAGGATGTTAGTTGGGGCTGAATATAGATATACGCCTATTGAAAAGCATTGCCTCTCATTGGTGTTTGCAGTAAAAAAGCTTCGGCATTACTTGCTCTCACATAAAGTTGTTCTCATATCGAGAGCAGACCCACTCTAGTACTTGATGAGCAGACCACTACTCACAGGGAGATTAGCAAAATGGGCATTACTTCTAATGGAGTTTGACATAACTTATACTCCACAAAAAGCAATTAAAGGGCAAGCATTAGCAGATTTTCTAGCTGCACATCCTTTGCCTGATGATTCTCCTCTGAAATGTGATCTTCCTGATGAAGAGACCTTGATTATAGAGGAGGAAAAATGTTGGAAGATGTACTTTGATGGAGCTTCCTCAATACAACCAGCTGTTAGGCCCAAAATTCCTCAAGTTAAAGCTGGAGTTGGGCTCATTTTCATTTCTCCTGAAGGTGGGATCTTGAGATACTCTCTTTCTCTACTGAAGCCATGCACTAATAATGAAGCTGAATATGAAGCTCTTATCGCTGGACTCGAGCTAGCAATTAAGATGAGAATTCAGAGTTTACACATATATGGTGACTCTCAACTCATCATAAATCAAGTTGAAGGAAGTTTCAAAACCCACAAGCAAGAACTTCTTCAATACCATCAAAGAGTTATAGCATTAATGAAGCAAATTCCAGATGTTAAGCTGGAAAGAGTTTCAAGGTCGGTTAATGGAAAAGCGGATAGCCTGGCAAAACTTGCAAAAGAGCTAGCTGATCCAAATATGAAGGAGATTCAAGTCACCATTCAGAATAGAAGAGTCCTAAGTTCATGCCTTGATGAGGACATTGAGAATGAACACCACTTAAAAAGAGAAGAAGCTCTAGCAGTAGTTAAAGATGATTGGATGGGTCCTTTCATTAAATACTTGATGTATTGCGAGCTTCCACAAGAAAAGTCTTTGGCACTGCAGTTAAGAAAGCGGGCAATGAGATTTACTCTTGTAAATGATATCCTCTATAGAAGATCATATGACCAGCTCCTATTGAGATGTCTCTCTAAGGAGGAATCCGAAGAAGTTATGCATGAAGTTCATTCAGGTATCTGTGGTGCTCATCAGTCAGGACCTAAGATGCGGCTGAAGATCAAGCATATGGGATACTATTGGCCAAGCATGATCAAGGATTGTATGGAGTATGCAAAAAGATGCAAGCTTTGCCAAGCCCATGGGGATTTCATTCACCAACACCCAAATCCTCTACACCCTACAATCTCTTCATGGCCTTTTGAGATGTGGGGAACTGATGTTATAGGCCCTATTGAGCCACCATCATCAAGAGGGCATCGCTTCATATTAGCTGCCACCGACTACTTCTCACGTTGGGTAGAAGCTATTTCTCTAAAGGAGGTGAAGGTGGAGAACATTATCAAGTTTTTCAAAGATCATGTGTTATATAAATTTGGAACGCCTCGAAGAATTATTTCTGACAATGGGCGGGCCTTTAGAAGCTTCAAAGTTGGGAGATTTGCTCAGCATCACAAAATAGATTGGAGATATTCCTCCATCTATAATGCTAGAGCAAATGGTCTCGCAGAAGCATTCAACAAAACTCTCTCAAAGTTACTGAAGAAAGCGGTTTCAAAAGGCCAAAGAGATTGGCATGAGAGGCTCCCTGAAGTCCTGTGGGCATACCGCACAACTTACCGAACGCCAACGCAATCAACACCATATTCGTTGGTTTTTGGTACTGAAGCTGTCTTACCACTTGAAGTTCAAATCCCTTCTTTGAGGATTGCCTTGCAAACTGAATTCACTGATGAAGACAGAATTCGTTTGCGTTTAGATGAGCTTGACTCTCTAGATGAGAGAAGACTAGAGGCTCAGCAAAATCTTGAAGTCTACAAGGCAAGGATGGCACGAGCATACAACAAAATGGCTCGTATTCGAACCTTTGAGAAAGGGGAAATGGTTTGGGTGTTAAGAAGACCGATCATCACCAACAAGCATGCAGGGGGCAAGTTCAAGCCAAATTGGGAAGGCCCTTATATCATTGAAGTCGTTTATGAAGGAGGAGCTTATCAGCTAGTTGATGCTGATGGAGGAAGACCTATGCCGCCTATTAATGCTAGGTTTTTAAAGAAATATTATCCATGATGTATTTCTAATCCTTAAAAAAAAAAAAAAAAAAAAAAAAAGAGAGAGACTTGTGTTTGTCTATGACGGAACGTCCAGTGCTCCTGTTTGAGCAATTTGGTCAAGCATTCTTTATGCTTCTCGAGGCAAAACACTAGTTTCACCATATTGTTCCATTGTGTTAAAATGAATAAAAGCATGATGGGACGTCTAGTGCTTTTGTTTATGTAATTTGGTTAAGCATTCCCTATGCTTCCTAAAGTAAAAAAAAAAAAAAAATAACATAAGTTTTATTATGTTATCTATTCTATGAATAAAATCATGTGAGCATGAATTCTCAACTGTTTTTGTGATGAGATATTGATTATCCATCCTACTATTTCATCAAAAAAAAAAATTTATGAAAATAAGCAAATAATTCAAAAAAAAAAAAAAAAAAAAACAGTGGTTATTGAAGTTAAAAATCTGCATGTGCCCTACACAATGGATCTTTTGATCAAGCCCGCCATGGGATATTGAGCTCACCTCCAATTGCCTCAAAATTTTAAGTGGAGGACTATGACATGTCATGCTACAATTTGGACGGTCAGAATTAAATTTGAAGCCCGGACCATTTATAGAAAAAAAAAATCAAAGTTTCAAGCCAAAATTCGGCTTGTCTTTTGTCTAACACTAATGTCAATCAAGGTGTCATCGGACTATGATATTCTCTTTGATATGCCTGAAATTTTTATTAAAGCTTTAGAACATGTCATACTACAATATGGACGGTCATGATTTTGTTTGAAGCTCTTAAAGTCTCAATAAAAATTGGTGAAGCGAAGACAAAATTTGCTGATTATTCTTCTCACAACTAGCTGCCATCAAGTCAATGATCTAATGGTGAAAAGATTTCTGATCTTTATGAAAAGTTTTATACGTGCTTATGACGTCATTATCTTGTACGTGGACGGTGGATATCGCTTTTGAACTTCATTTGGTTATCGAGAAAAATCTCATAGTTTGAAGACAAAATATATCGATTATTTCTCATAATTAAGTTGGTGATCAAGTATCAGAATCATCTTGAGTTTTGGTGAAATTTTTTTCTGGAAACTCATGGATGATTTTCCTGTTATGAGAACGGAGGAGATCATATTTGAAGTTTAATATACAGGTGAAACGAAATAACTATGTCTAAAGCTTGATCAATAAAAAAAAGAAGCTTTATTGATAAAGATGACAACTCTAAGTTATGGACTCTTAGTCCATTTATTACACTAAGCTGAAGATAAAGTGAACGAAATAACTATGACTAAAGCTAAGTAATGAAAATTTCAAAACATAAATCAAACTAAATGTGGAGTTGAACCTTCGCTTTCTCAAAGTTGGCTCGAGCTTCTGCAAGCGACAATGAGAGTTGTATAT
The DNA here is from genome assembly GCA_902712375.1 of Dioscorea dumetorum. Taxonomy (NCBI): domain Eukaryota; kingdom Viridiplantae; phylum Streptophyta; class Magnoliopsida; order Dioscoreales; family Dioscoreaceae; genus Dioscorea; species Dioscorea dumetorum. The sequence goes on from CACTHL010000132.1 coordinate 699,930, forward strand.
CATTGTCCCCTCCTAGCGCTTCAAGCTTCTCTAAAGCAGTAGCTAAGGACTGGTTCACTTCCTCAATAGAAGGAGCAACGGATAGTAACTCTGTCCCTGAGATGATGAGTTGTTCTTGTTCTTTTGCTTGGATTTTCAACTTTTCTAGCTCTTCCGTTATGAGCATGAGCTTATGCTTGGCTTCATTCACACTTTGAGACACTGTTGTAAGGGATAACTTTGTCTCTCTCATATTATCAATACTTGTTAGCAAGTCTCTTCTTTCCTTCATAGTTGGATCATTTCCTCCACTTTCCATGTCATGCACAATTTTTGCGAGATCAAGCACCTCGTATATCTTGTCCCTTGCAGCTGAAATGTCAGTTCCGTGCATCATCAAGTTATTATACAATTTTGCGGTTTCTTCCCTCAAGGATGCATGCTCATGAGGATGCGATGCCCACACTTTCTGAAGAAGCTTCCTTGCCCAAAAAGATTGCAAACTAGAAGTCTTCTTTGTAGCTTGAAAATAAAAAGAACTTGTAGACTCTGTGTCTGTGGATAAAGCTTTCTTATGCTCAGAAGAACTATTAATAGCAACAACCTTCACATTTGGATCTGCTTTAAGTTGAGGTTGATCATCCATGACATTAACTGCTGGAGCTAGAGTTGTTTGTAATTCTGGTGGAGAAGCCATTACTTGGTCATCTATGAAAGTAGCACTTGGAGCTAAAGGTATTTCCGATTTTTGTGGAGATGCCATTGCTTTTTGGCTACCCATAATAGTAGCCTCGGGAGCTAAAATCTCTTCCGGTTGTTGAAGAGGAGGAGTTTCTTCTGCGGATTTCAAAATTTCTCCATGATAAGAAGTTTCAGCAAGAGGATAAGCATCTAGAATGGGGGTGTAATCATCGTCAATTGCGTGATCTGAGGATAAAGAGTCATAGTCTGAAGGATTGGACCTTTGGGGATGAGCTCGGCGAAGGCCTATAGCAAAGAAAAGTAAGAGTAAATCGAGTAAAATAAAAAAGAAGAAAAGTTTAAAGTAATATACCTATCGGACTAGATCCTGTTTTAGAGGCGCTATGTTGATCCTTTTCGTGCTCGCTCATGCTAGGAACGTCAGCTGTAATAAAAGAAAAATTAGTAATGAGATTTTAAAAGTAATGAACAAAGCCATCTCTTTAGAAAGACATACCTTGAATATGTGTCTCATGTGGAACATCTCCCTGCATAGAAAAAGCTTGTGATGATGTGTAATCTTCGCTAGTTCGAGCTTTCTTTGAGGGATTCTTCGATCCTACTGAAACTGGTGATTCAGAAGGTTCTCCTTGGCCTTGTTCAACCCATTCAAACTGAATTTCCTTTTCATGATGGTCCATTTTCTTGGTTCGAGGAGAAGTCGCCCTTTCAAGAGGAGCATTATTGTTATGTTTTTTGTTGGAAGAATCATTCTCGATAAGGCGAACATGAATCGACTTCAACATCGTGTGTAACTTTGTTGACCAAAAGTGTGCATATGTATGTAAAGGATGCCCATCACGATTATGAGAAGGAATATAGAACCTCGATCATGTTCTTCGTTTAGCAAATTGATACCAATAGCTCACCAAAAGACCTATAGATTGAGGACGCTTAGGTACTTGGATATCTGTTGGAAACCCTTGATCATAGCCAAACTGTCTAGCAAAACGGTGTGGGTTGTACTGTTGGGCGTAAAGATCCTTTCCAAGACGCAGAGGAATAATGCTTTGGCGAAAAGAGATGAAGTACTCCGCCTGGTTCTTACTTAGTTTGTTCTTATCATTTGGGTCTTTGTAGTCTTCAAACCACCCTTCACTCTTAAATTCGCCACATGTGAATGGACGCCATATAAGATAATCGTCTCTTCTAAGTATACTCCGAGCTCTTCTTGGGTTAAATGTGCTAGCTGCTACATCTGAAATGTATGCCATATCAGGGATCTCTCTTAGGCCATTTATGTTTTTAATACTGTCACTTGGTGTCTTTCGACGAGCATAAGTTCCTGCAAAATGAGAGTATATCCAAGAAGAGAGAAAGTGATATGGTAAAGAAATTGAAGCACCACATGGTCCTTTGGGGTGTCGAACCATCGCATCTAAGCCGGTACAAATATATGCGAACACTGCGGGAGCTAAAGCAATCCTTGTACCTTTGGCTAGTTTTGTAGCCATCAAGAAAGTCTCTGGGCGTATGTGGAATCCTTTAGTTGGGATGATGAAACGGCATAACCACAAAGATAAGAAAGCTGCTAATTTGCATTCTTCTGAAACAAGAGGTACAGGATGAGTATCAGCGTCTGCAGCTTTATGGAACCCCCTGTGGAAGAAATCTGTCCATTGAGAAAAAGTAATTTTGCTGTTTTTTGAAGCATAAGAATAAAGCCATTGATAGATGTTGAAAAGATCTCTTAAGGTGGCATAAGAGTTGTTTGCAGAATATAAATCATTATTTGGGGGAATATACTCTTCGTAAAATTCTCCTACGATGGGTAACCCTCCTTCGCATTTTAAATCCCACAAGGAAATTCCAATCTCACCAAAAGGGGTGATAAAGGTGTTAGTGTCTGGACACCACATCTCAATGACTCCTTTCATTATACACGGGTCAAAATTATATGACCCCGTGGACACTGCTACAGCTCCAAGGATGCTTGCCTCTTTAAGTTTATCTGATGACTTCCGTAGTGTTTCTAAAGCCCAGTTCTTGTAATCGTTTGGATGAGGGATGTACTTGATGAAAGGGAGATTTTCGGTCCATATGATAGATGTGGAATCAACATTGACTCGGCTACCAAGTGTCTCTGGCTCAAATTTTGGTGCAGTTTGCTCATAAGGGTTCAACAACATCACTTCAAGGCTTCCTATTCTTTCAAAGCTAGTTGATGTGAGCTTGCCAATGTCTCGAGGTCCTCTCGGTATGGTGATCCACTCATTGAAATCGCTTCCTTGATAGGGAATACCTTTTTCTGCACTGATGGGGTAGTGTCGAGAGAAAGATAGCCCATCCGGAGCTTTATCACGATCATCATATGGCCCGTAGAGAGGTTCTACTATTTTGCGCTTTGGGGTCGGACCCATTGAGAAAAGCTAAAAAAAAGGGAAAAGAAAAATTGTCTAAATAAAAAAAAAACAGAAAAATAATTCATGTATATATAGGCCAACCAAATAAAAAAAAATATATAATATGAAAAGAAAAATTTGGTCGATGATAATGATGGTTGGCCTTATTTCAAAGATATTCATGAAATATGCATGCTGATGATGGTGCTGATGATGATGATCGGCCAAAAAAAAATATATCATGAAAACATGTTGATGGTGATGATGCTGATGATGATAATTGGCATGATGCATGTGATGTATGTGATGATGCTGATGATGATAATTGGCATTGATGGTGACCTTCAACATGGAATATCACGATGCATGTGATGCATGTGGAGGCACGATGATGATTGGTTTGTTTTTTTTTATAACAAGTACACAGTGATATTTGATATCTAATACGCAACATTAAACATGCTAATGGTGTTGATGTTGATGATGATGCCAAGAAGGATGATAATTTTATCATCATATGATATGTCAAGACACATGAACACATGCAATATAATGCATCTTGACATACAATAAAAAAAAAAAGAAGACAAATAAATTAGAATTTGACTAACCTTGATTGCTTGAAAATTTCCTAAACCTTTGGATAACTCGTACCTCCCTCCCTCCTTATTGTCTGTGAGGAAGCTACGAGGGGGGCACTTTGTTTATATAAAAAAAATATATATAAGAGTTTTAATAAAATTAAAATCTTATCCTGATTGGAACAGGATTTTCAAACATATATATCTAATAAAAAAATTCGGATAAGAATAAAACAAAATTTTAAATTCAAAATTTTGAAAATTCGGATTTTCTTATTTTTTTAAAAAAAAAGAAAATTTTAAATTCAAAATTTTAAAAATTCGGATTTTCTTATTTTTTTTAAAAAAGAAAATTTTAAATTCAAAATTTTGAAAATTCGGATTTTCTTATTTTTGTTTTTAAAAAAAAAGAAAATTTTAAATTCAAAATTTTAAAAATTCGGATTTTCTTATTTTTTTAAAAAAAGAAAATTTTAAATTCAAAATTTTGAAAATTCGGATTTTCTTATTTTTTTAAAAAAAAAAAATTTTAAATTCAAAAGTTTGAAAATTCGGATCTTTGTTATTTAAAAAAAAAAAAAAAAAATTTAAAAATTTTGAAATTCAAAATTTTGAAAATTCGGATTTTGTTATAAAAATAAAATTTAATTCAAAATTATGAAAATTCAGATTTTTGTTATAAAAAATCAAATTAAATTTAAAAAAGGGATTGGTTGAGGATTTTCGGGAGAAGTGTCAGGAGAAGGTTGGGGGATTTTCAGAGAAAAAAATCATAAGGAAAGAGGAGAGAGAGAAGGAGAAAAGACACAACGGTGAAAAAAGGGGAGAGAAAGGAAAAAAAAAAAAAGAGAGATCCGAGGAAAAAGGCGAGAGATTGTGACCGAGGGATTGTGCCCGTCGGCAAGCAAAGTTCGAAGAAAAGAGACGAAAAACGAGAAGGAAGAGGAAAGACATCAAGGAAAAAAAATCAGGTATTTTACTATTACATTAGAAAATTTTTATTACAGGATTTAATGTTTTACATAAATTCTATGCCGATTTACCAAGTCTCGTGCTATTTGCCATATTTTTTTTAATTATTATTATTTTGTATGATCATTATTATTCCTGGTAATGGCGAAAAACACCCCCAAAGTTTGGGAAATGGCCAAAAACACCCCGTTAATTTCCAAATCCATAAAAACCCCTTCCTTTTAAAGACAATGATTTTCAAACCCCCAAAGTATGAAACGGTGGTTAACGGAGTTACTTTTCAAATTCACGGACGGAATTGCCCCTACCTTGCATGGGAAATCGTGGTGCAATCATTAAGCCGGTTAGAGAGGAAGTGGAGGGTTTTTCGTAATGGGAATCCCAAGAGAGGCAGAGAGCAGTGTTCGTTTTTCTTCTTTGCTTAACTTTCTTCAGCTTTTCCCTCTCCGAAGCTCTCTCGGCTTCGACATCCTCTGTAACTTCAGTCCACCGTGCGCAAGTATCCTGCACTTCCATCAGTTTGCAGCTCAAGGTATGGCAGAAGCTGTGTCTAAAGCAAGGCTTTTATATGAAGTACTCTGTTACACAGAGATATTCGTCGGTTTTGTTTTGCGTGGTTCTAGTGTGCGGGGGAATTTCTCGGCTGGGGTTGATAGGGTTTTGGGTTTTGGTTTAGGGTTAGGGTTTTAGGGTTTAGGGTTAGGGTTTAGGGTTTTCGGTTGTGCACACGATCATTGAAAGAGATATCGGTTGTTGTTGTTTGTGTAATGCTTACAATGTGCGTTTCCCCTTCCATTTGATATGGTTACAGTTTGTAAAAGAGATTTCCGTTTGATAAAATGAGTTCGTGTTTAAAAGAGTTTGTCTCCGTTTAACGGTGCATCTCTCTATTTAAGTGTTGAGCTTTTCGTGTAAAACATTTGTCTCTGTGTAGCGTTTGATGTATCTGTTTAACAAGTGTTGTCATTTTTGCAGTGTTGTGATTATGGCGGTAAACCTAGTCAACGGGAGATGCTACTTGACACCGGTGGTGGAGACCTTGGCCGAATTGAAAGTCCACATGACCTCTCGACATTGGGAGATCATCCAAAGGACACCGTTTGCGGCATTCACCGAGGTGGAAGCCGTATTCCAAGAGAGGGCCCTTCTCGATTCGCTTCGCAGAGGTACGATGGCCGCACCAATAAATTCGGGATCGGGGCGAGCCTCGCTCGCCTTCAGGCCCGAGGATGTGGCTCTCGTTATGGGTCTGCGCCTGCGACGGAGACGCGGTCCTGTTTAAGAAGAAGAAGACACCGTCGCCTTTCGAAGGGAGATACTTTTCGAAAAGCTTCGACAGACACGGGGACGCCATTAGGCGCACTCTTGAGCGTCTTGTTGGACGAGAGGGGGAGAGGAGGATTTTGTGAAACTCTTGATGGCGTACCTCATGGGGACAATCCTCTTCCCGAATACCTCATGCTCGGTGCCCACTTGGATCGTTGATTATGTCGACGATCTACCCGGCATGGGGCGGTACGCATGGGCGCAGCGACGCACAAATGGCTTATGGAGGACGTTCCACAAGCCGCCGCTCGAGTGCAAGCCAGATGCGAGGGGGGGAAGGTAAACACGGGGTACATTAAGGGTTGCTCGATCGCGCTGACCATCTGGTTTTACGAGGTGACCGGAACCGGCAAGAAAGCCCGTTTCGGCAAGACCCCAAGGGTGCTGTGCTACTGCGAAAGTACTTACCGGAAGCATGCGACGATAGAAACCAGTTGGTCAGCTCTCGAAGGAAAAGAGGTAATAAATCAGTGTTAATGTGTTTACAAAGAGCAGTTAATGTTTAACGATAGGCTTATCCGTGTAGGAAATGTAGTTTGTGTTTAACGCGTGGTGTCTTCGCTTAACCTTGTTATACTCCGTTTAAATGTGTGCCATATCGTTTACGTATATATGTCAAATGTTTAAATACGTTTGTTTTGGATCAAATTGAATGATTTGTCTGAGATTGTTTTCTTTATATATGTTAGTTTCCTGAGCTGGTCCCGGCGAATGCTGTGGAGGAGACTTTTGTTGGGGCCAATTGGCGGATGGATGCTGTTGCGCGGGAACCACTTGCACGACTGCAAGCGGAGATGCCAGCCCCTTCCGCCCGTTCGCGCCGACGTGGTTCCCCCCCTTCCAGCCCAACACGCAACCCTCGGCGTCGGATAGGCCCTCACCTACCCCGCCAATTGGCAACACCCGGATCCCCAGAGTCCCCCCGACCGCGGTAGCCCAACCGACGTCATCAGCCGACGACGTGACTACATCCTTTATGCGGGCATGCCAGGTGATGTTGAACGCTTTCCCGCAGATTGTCGCTCGGGTTGAGGCATTGGAGGCAAGGTTTGATTCGTTTGAAAGGGCTGCACCGTCGGGACAAATACGTGACCTGCCCGGGACGGATGAGCCGTTGGAAATTGAGGACGACGACTTCGTCGTGAAGGCCATTCCAAGACGGCCACGTATGACGAGGCCACGTATGAAGAGGCTTGCACAAAAGGCGACGAAAAGTATACCGCCTGTGTGTCCACCACCGGCCGAGGATGAAACAATGGCAGCACCACCGGCGGCCGATGCGGTTGTTGAGACCGTTGCGGTTGATGACTTCACCGCCCGGTGGCGGAGATTGTAGACCCCGTTGGCAATGCCGCGTCTGCGGAAGACTCCGAAATCCCCGTCGCGGTGGAGCCGCGGCAGGCGGCCGACAACGGCGCATCCAGGGTGGTGGCCACTAATTTTGAAGATGAAGAACCACCCGAGGGTGTGCTTCCCCTTGATGAGACTGCCTTGGCCGCGGTTGAGAAGACCGTTGCCTCTATTGTGGAGGAGCTCCTTCCCACGGAGGAACGGCCGACCCACATTGCCACATCCAGTGTGGGCGCGATCCCGCAACAGCAAGAAGCATCTACGGATGATCTCAATAAAGCTGTTGCCGGGGGCGAAGGGAACGTCGCCGAGAAAAAAAAGAAATCGGTCACCTTCGCCAACCAGCAGTATGAAGAAGTGCGGAAAGACTTCGTTCCTTCGAAGAAAAAATACGCTGGTCAATCGCGCCTCGACGTATTCGAGAAGGAGCTGATCAAGATTTTCCTCAACTTCCCCATGGACGAGTAAGTATGATAGTGTAGATGTTAATGTTTATATAGAGATCATCCCATTTACGTTGTTGCGTTTCCGTTTAATTACAGTCGTTACCATATAACATAGTAATATATCGTTTAACTAACGATATTACTGTTTACCCCTATACATTATCATTTACGTATGTGTTGTTTCCACTTAACGTCTACGTGTTATTAATCAATCGCATGTGTTGCCGTTTAACCGCAGTTCCGTCGTCTGGAGGAATGATTATGTCAGCACCACCCGGGCCAACCTATTCGTTCTGATCAACGGGAAAGAGATGGTGACAGATGATGTGTTGGACGCCTTCGTGTGCATCGTACAAGACACACTTAACAGAAAGCCATATCCTCATAAGAAGCGCGCCTCCATCACTCGACCACTGGCGTTGTTTATGTCGAAGGTGGAAGACGCACATGAGACGACTTTGGCTATGATCGGAGATGCCACCAAGGTCGTCAATGACGTTGACATCATCATCCTTCCCATAATCTTGAATGGCCACTTCCATGTCGTGGTGCTCGACAATAACAAGAAAGAGTACAGGCATTACACCTCATGCCCAAGTGAAGAGTACAACAGAGACGCGGTAGCAATGGTAAGCTCTCTGCGATATAGATTTCGATTATCAGAGTGACATAGATGCTTTCTATTCTAACATCGGTTTGTATAATGCGACAATGGGAACTATTCGACACTGTCTCGAAATGGAGTACGGCACGACGGCGACGGCACAGCACCCGCTTGTTCACGATGACGACACACCGCGTCAAAAGAAAGGCACCGTCGATCGCGGTTTATCGAGCAATTGCTCCGCGGTGAAAAGCTCCGGATAGCGCACACGGACGTCCCCTATCTCGCGATTGAAGTACGCTGCCCACATACTTAAGGAAGGACGAGCATCCGGCATCAAGCAACGCGGGTAGGGTCCAACTGTGGGGAAGTAAAACAGTTTTGTCGAAATTCATTTCAATTGATTCAATTCATTCTTTGCCAACGACATGGCGGAAATTTCAATGTACATCTAATAATGTTCGTTATTCTTTCATATTCAATCATTTTTTGCTTAAAATTCCATGGTACCGATTGAGGGTCGTCGCCTTTTATAAAATTAAGTACTTCTGTAAAAAAATGACGTTGTCATTATTAAAACATTGTGTTACACTTTAACAATACGGATCTCCGTGCAATATACACCGTTACCGTTTAACACCAGGGGGACCGGGTTGATCACGTACTCCTTGTTTAGATATTAGTGGTAAGCGTTTAACTCCCTATGTCCCTGTTTAAAACATGGAGGCTGTCGTTAAATGAAAGAGACCGTAATCTACTTCCGTTGTCTGCTTTTAAAGGTGAGCGACCCTATTATACATAACTTATAAATGTCTACATCGACTGCGCTATGGGTCCGTAAGCACGGAATTCTTTTCTCAATGTATGTCGCCTATTACGTGTTGTTGTCTACGTTTAAAATGCAGAGCTAGCAGTTAAACAAGGTATTCTCTGTTTAGCTTTTGTCGTTACATGTTTAATATTACAGTCCCTGTTTAATATTCACTGCTATTCTTCGACGGGTGAGGCCCTATTCTACTTGCGCTGTTTGTTTTTAAAGGTGAGAGTCCCTATTATATGTAACTTTTTAATTGTCTTCATGAACCGCGCTATGGGTCCTCAAGTACGGAATTTTTATTTTTTTCAGTGTGTCACCAATTACGTGTTGTTGTAACCGTTTAAAATTTATAATTATCAGGCCAAGAAGGCAATCTGTGTTTATCATTCGCCGTTACTGGTTTAATATCACCGTTCCCGTTGAATATTACCATTTAAACGTTTCATGATAGGGTTTACTCGCGTCCGTCTCTATTTTAACCGTGCTTGTCATGCGCACGAATGGTTAGAATTTGCTTAAGGAACATTGTTCTCCATTTAAAATTCATGCGTGGTCGTTTAACATGCGTCCGCAACGGTTAACATTTCGAGAGAGTAAGAACGAAGTTAAAATATCACACTAAGCAAAAAGTTCTTATTTGATGGATGAAAACTACACTAAGCGGGTCAAAAACCGTCATTCCGTTTTATACATTTTCGCGTACCGGAGCAGCCTCTCCACATCCCTCTTATGGGATACCACTCGCTCGAGTTCTCGCGGAGAGAGATCTTTTTTCCGTCAAATCCCCGACCAAATCTTCGAGGAACCGCTCCCGGGGATAGGTCATCGCCCCCGCAAAGAAGATATGAACGATTTAGATAAATATTTCTAAAGACGCATAGACATCGGCGGGGACGCACCGCTCGTCCCGAGCTGCGCGGGACATAGCTCGTAGAACGCCACCGAGGCAGCAACGTTACGGGGCCGCCTCTTCCGTTCTCTCGGTTCTGCGACCGGAAAACGTGGTCCCATCCACCGTAACCGTTGCCACGAAAGCGGAGGCGCCCGGGGAGCCTTCCCCGGTTGTGGAGTACGCCGGCGTGGAGCGGTGCGTCTTCGGCAGCACGCGTTGAGAATTGGCACATACATACCGCTAGATCCGGGAGTAATATCTGGGTGCGTTTCTTGTTTCCGATTCTTCTTTAAATACAAATGTATTCAACGGACGTTTGCACTATTTCTCGAGTCCGATGCCAATAACTATGCGACGTTTGAATTCCAAAACAGCGAATTTAATCGTAAGCATAATAACAGTAACGTCCACCGCCGGGTTAACCAATGCACACTTTCCCAATGCTATCTCACAACACTTCGTCGAATGCATGCATTACTCAGAATGTATATCCCCCGTTTACGTATCTGTTTAACTTTAAGACTTAACATTCACATTAAGAATAACGTTTAACTTTCGAATCCGTCGTTTAACTTGTCGCTATTGTTAACGTTTAACGTTGCGGTAAAAAAAATTTCATGTCGTTATTGTCACATATCAGTCATCGACAATAAAATAAGTTTGCGTAATTCATTATCATGTAATTCATCATCCTAACATAAACATATTAGTTGTGCGCTAAAGGTAATAGTATCTCGGTTAGCAATCGGTGTTAACTTTCAAATATAAAGGCCTCGCCAAAATGATTTGCTCTCCGTTTAAACTTCGTTGGCTCGTTCAATTATAGTTCGTGATGTTCACTCTTTAGAGTTCCCTTATAATTATAGGAGTCTCCGTTTGCTATTCGATTCGATGTGACAATAATTGCTTCACAAATATCCGCAACTTACGCTTCTCGCAACGGAAATTACATGAATTTGAAATAGATGTGCGACTGATTTTAGTTTTTATAATTAATGGTGAAAGTAATTAATATTGGCTAATGAGTCACGCCGTGAGTAATAAAAATGACCGTTTAGGTTTGTATGTTTAAATATAGATTAATCTGTTTAAATATTAATGACTACGTTTGGATTCAGACGACTGCCGTTTAAATATAGAGAACTCCATTTAGATGGCGCAATTTACAAACGACATTAACTCGAACATAATCTCACTCCCCCTTTTGTTGTCATTCAAATCTTGGAGCAGCTTTTCCACACGTGCCTTTCGATCTTTTATTCCTTCAAGTTTTGCGTTTAGTGCACGGACCAGGTGTTCGAAAACCCAATCCAACTCTTCACCACTCGGTGTAATCCCCGACGGCTCGTGAAGGCCCCGCAATGAAGAGTTGAAGGTTTACGTATGGAAGGTGGCTCTTTTTTTGTTTTTACACTCAACGGACAAGTCTTACGGTATGCATTACCTCGCGTCGGATACGTCATCGTCAGCAACCGGGGCCTTGGTAATCTCCACGCTGCCCGAAGGGCACACCGCTTGAACGCCACCTCGGCAGCAATGTTCCGCGCCTCCTCGGCGCTTTCCGCAGATGAAGAACCGGGAGAAAGGGGTCCCGTGGACTGTCACCGTGGCCGGGAAGACGGGGTTGGTGTCGGGGCGTTCACGGAGAGTGGTGTACTCCGGCGAGGGCCGGCGTGTCATCCGGCAAAAGTCCGCTAGACGTGACTTAAACATTGTTGTGGGATGTGGATAATATCTCGCGTTCGTATCTTGTTTCGCTTGATGCTTACATACAATCATAACTATTTGTAAAAAAAAGGCATTGGTTTTCGGTGAAATAAATGGAATATAGTAAATGGCATCGGTTACGTTCACGCTTTACCGACTCCCATTTCAACATTAAATTGGAGTAATTAATAATAAATTCACATTGCATAGTTTAGTTGATTACGTTATACCGTAACTAGCCTAAATTCAACTCCATTTATGCATGCGACGTTTCAAGCATTTTCCAATGCAAATTTTCTGGTTTTGAACCTATTTTGTAAACATCAATGAGGTATTTAATCTATGAAACTCGCCATCATTGTTTAAATATAACCGTCATCACTTACCCTTACACTTTACCGTTTAACTATCGATATCTGCGGTTAACTATCGACGAACGAGAACGAGGGTTCTCCCCGTTGAATATTGCATGACACCGCTTATTAGCGTGCGTCTTCACTTAACATTCGATGTTTATGTTTGAATTGTCTTCCTCACACATCGAGGACTCGTGTGAAAACTATTCTCGCTATTTACAAACACTCTCGCTTTTCAAATATTGTGGCCCACCCTTTTACAAGGCGTCGACGTTTATAATTTAGTGCCGATGTTGAAATATACACGTATCGGTGTAAAGATCAAAACGTAACAGGGGAACAAATTTCTTTCCTTGACAAAATTTTTAGATGAAACGGAGTTCTATTACAACCAAGTGTAGGCATACTAATTTATACATCTAAAAACTGAAAAAACATTATCATATCCCCTTCAGTCCCTGGATGAGCTTCTTCACTTGGGCCGTGCGGGTTCTTAGTCGGTCGAGTTTTTCGGAGAGGACGACTTCCTTCTCCGCAAGCTCGACGAGCATGTCCTCCAGAAAGCACTCCAACTCTTCGCCGTTGGAGTGCTCGCGGCTGGAGTGAAGGCGCCGCATCCGAAGGCGTTGCGGTGCGAGGCCCCGCAATGAAGGCTTTTAACAATTTAGAAAATAAATAAATTTCCCGTAACATGGACGCAGAAGTCTTACGGTATGACTTACCTCCACATAGTCGATCGGCGGTAGCAGCGGGACGCGTATTCATCCTCCCAGGGTATGGAATACGGAGATCATTGTACGCCACCTCGGCCGCAGTGTTCTGGGCGTCCTTCGATGTTTTCGCGGGGTAAGGGCTGTAGTAAGTGGTCCCATCAACCGACACCTTGCCTAAGAAGGCGGGGATGTGGTCGGGGCCCTCCCTAACGGTTGAGTACTCCGGCGACGGCCTACGGGTTCTCTGGCAGAGCTCGTTGAGGAGGGACTTGTACATACTTCTTTCTCTGTGTGTAATATGTGGATGTGCCTTTGATTTCCGTTTATTGTTTAAATAGAAGTTTAGGGGTCGCAAGTTCGCCTAACGTACTCCGTGCATTGATGCTTACGTGTGGATTTTGAATTCAAATGTAATTGGGAAAGAGATGGTAATGAATTAGCATTCGTACTGGGATTTCACCGCCGTATCAAATTCCCGTGTCATTAATTCGGACTATCTTACATTCCGGAAGTTCAAATACAAAAGAATGACAACAAGCGATGTGCCTGTTTAGCGTTATTGGTTACCGTTTATTACCGATATTTCCCGTTTAACATTCACTGCGTACGCTTCTATTTGTGTTACCATACAACGTCTCCGTTAAACATTCCGCCGAAGATGTGTAAAACTCGCCGCCGTATCTGTTTAAATATGACGTCTCTGTTTATGCGTCACTATCTTACATTCCTTCCGGAAGTTCAAATACAAAATAATGACAACAAGCGATGTGCCTGTGTAGCGTTATTGGTTACCGTTTATTACCGATATTTCCCGTTTAACATCCCATCGCGTACGCTTCTATTTGTGTTACCATACAACGTCTCCGTTAAACATTCCGCCGAAGATGTGTAAAACTCGCCGCGTATCTGTTTAAATATGACGTCTCTGTTTATGCGTCACTATCTTACATTCCTTCCGGAAGTTCAAATACAAAATAATGACAACAAGCGATGTGCCTGTTTAGCGTTATTGGTTACCGTTTATTACCGATATTTCCGGTTTAACATTCACTGCGTACGCTTCAATTTGTGTTACCATACAACGTCTCCGTTAAACATTCCGCCGAAGATGTGTAAAACTCGCCGCCGTATCTGTTTAAATATGACGTCTCTGTTTATGCGTCACTATCTGACATTCCTTCCGGAAGTTCAAATACAAAAGAATGACAACAAGCGATGTGCCTGTTTAGCGTTATTGGTTACCGTTTATTACCGATATTTCCCGTTTAACATCCAATGCGTACGCTTCTATTTGTGTGTGACTCTTTAAATGTGTCACCATTTAACATTAGGTTTATTCAATTAAAACTTCGGTGCGTACAACGAAATTCGTTTATTCTATGTTTAAATATCGGGCGTCATAACGAAATAAATGTGTGCTCTTTAAAGATTATCCTTTTACGAAGCCTAATCGGCGACACTTTCATTGCAAGTTCTACGATTGTGACCGGACGCGTGGCGGCGGCCTGCAATGTAACTCGCGGACATCAAACGCTTGCGACTCGATCCTCCTTCGTCTAGGACGACCCGGGTTGCCTTCTCGTCACAGGCGGCCGCAAAAGCGGATCTCGATTGTTGTCCGTGGGCCTCTCATTGTCGGGTATGGGAAATATAGCTTCCTTATACGCCAACTTGTAAGTGTCGACGGTGAAGTGATCGCTAATAAAACGATGAACATTGCTGTCCGTCACCAATATCGCAGCGCAAGCGTGTTTGCACGGGATGCCATAAACTTGCCATCTGCGACATGAGCAAGTTCTACTAGCAAGGTCTACAGAGTTACCGCACCGGTCAATCACTTCGTAACGATCAGCGAGACAACGAGCAACGTGAAGACTTCGGCTATCCCGCACAAGCGTCTCAACCTTTGAACGTATGTCCGGGCATAAGAAAGTATCCCATTTGTTCGCTTGCTCACGGCGAGTGCATAACATGCGCATTAGCTTGTACCGCACAACGAATATCGGAAATCTTAAAGAAATTTACGCGAATATATGAATATTTAAACACCACTACATCGGAGTAAACGAAATAAAGTAATAAACTAAAGATCGAAGAAGAAAAACATATACGACGCTATTTAAACCGAGACAATGATATTAACATTTGTTATCTTACACAGGATTCTACCGGACTAAAGGGTTAATGTGAATGTTAAACACCGACGACGATATCAAATCTGCGGACAGGTGCATGTTAAACACCGATAACGAACATTAAAGTGTAACGGGTAAGCTTAAGCGTTACATGTATTTAACCTTCGAGTACCTTATAGCGTCGACCATTTTCGTCACCGGTAGGTGTCGAGCTTCTTTGATCCACGCATTGAACGACTCGGCTACATTCGAATACATCTCGCCCCATCGGTCACCTTTGAACCAGATAATTCGACCGGTGTGACATGTCGGATTTGTCAATCAACCACCGAAACGCTTCGGGCGATACGGCCCGCAGTTCATTGACGGTATCATCGAATTCTTTAGCCGTCGTTGCCCACGCGATACGAAAGCATATGGACCAGCACTCCTCCCTCAATGCCTTCCCAAGTCTCGCCATTGGCTTTCATAAAATTGGCCTCCAAGTGCCGAAGGCAAGTACGCGTGCGGGGATGAAGGGAAAACTCTCGCAACAGGCGTTCACAAGGCCCTTTGACCTATCCGAAACGAATGTAATTGTCTCTTGGTAGTCTCCTTCGTCGTATAAAGCATCACCTAACTTGGAAATGAACCACGTCCAATTGGCGTCGGTCTCGTTGTCGACAATAGCGAAGGCGACGTGGAAGAAGCCATTGTTCCCATCCTTCCCTGTGGCACCCAAGAGAGTACCCCGATACTTTCCGAGGAGGTGAGTACCATCCACAAACAGCCGGCCCGCATGCCCGCTTGAACCCCAAAATGCACGCGCCGAAAGAGAAGAACGCACGTTTAAAACGCTCACCGTCTCTTTCCACAAACGCGACGCCGGGGTTTGTCTCGGCCACCTTATGGACGTACCAAAGCAACAGATCGTAGCCGGAGATGTCGCCGCCGTCGAGGATCACCCGGGCATGCTCTTTTCCCAGCCAAGCCTCGCTTGTATGGAATGTGGACACCATGCTCCCGCAACATGTCCTTCTCGAATGTCGATGGCCTTGTACAAGGGCCGGTCCTTCGCCTTCTCGAATCACTCGTGCGCCGACCCATTTTTTGGACGCTTTCGGGTGTGACCCCGACCCAATTCCACCACCGCAAGGTGTGCGTCGGGTCCGTTGTCTTGATTCTCGAAGGTATTTCTATTATATTCCTTTGATGCGTGAACGCGCCATTGACATCCACCGGCCGCGCATTCCACAAAGTGACCCGGTATTTTTCGTTCTTCACGAATTTGAAATCAAAATTCCGACCGATAGCAAAATTGCGAAGTGTATCTCGGAAATGTTCAACGCCATCAAAACGTTGTCCGACGTCCAACGACAACACTTCATGTCGATCCGACGACGATGGCGGGCATGCGACACCATCCGGGTCGCCATGTGGTGGGACAGAAGCGCTCCCAGCATTCCGAATTCGCCCGGCACTTCGGTTCAAACGCAAACGATCGAATTTAAGCATAAAGTCCACTTATTTAAACGCCTAAGTTAATATTTACACGTTAACGAGGCATAGTTAAACATAGATGTAATAATGCAAACGGTGTATGATAGTTTACACGTAAACATGATAAATTAATCGGACACTCCCAATTTAAACGGATAATTCATTCTTTAATACGTATAATGGTAGTGTTAAACACTAACCGACATACAACCGCATAATTGTTTTAGAGCAACGCATTACCACGACAATAACTCGTTTTCGGAAGGCCGCCGTGGCACGTCATCCGTCTCGACAACCATATCGACTACACCGCCTTTGAGGATGGAGAACACATGACACATGCGCCGGAAGTCCACCTCGTTATCTATTGGGCAAACCGTATTATGTCCATCGGGTGTGATGAACTTCACCCTCGCGCGACAAACATCGAGACCCCGGCGCTCACAAATCTCACCTAACACTGTCGCCCATTCAGTTGACGCGGTGAACGTCAGCACTCGTCCCTCCCCGTTGTATCTAGCAATGGCACAAAAACTGTCCATAATATCGACTTAGCGAAGGAAAAGGAGAACAAGAACAAAATTATGTAATTCGCCTTCTAAGCTCTCTAAGCGAACAAGAAACCATAAAGGGGGGAAAAACTCAAATATGTATGGATAAAAGCCCAGACATGACATGATGTGATCGGGCGGGTTTTTTTCCCACCATTTGCAGGGGCAAAAATGGATTTTCGTAACACGGACCCATTTCATGTGACGGACGGGGGGTAGAAGGGAACCAAACTATAACGGAGGGGCTGTCCAGGGTGTGCAAAAATAGGAGGGGGTTTTTGGCCAGTTTTGAAATTCCCGAGGGGTGAACAGTAATTTTCCCTTATTATTCTAGTTATTATTATTATTATTATGTTAGAATAATGTCACCATCATGTTGCTTCATGGATTTATTATTAGTATTATTATAAAAAAAAAAATCAAAAAAATCACGACTCATGCATCGTATTATTTAAATATTATTTTTAAATTTTTGATATTTCATTACTATTTTTATTTTATTATCTTCTTAAAAACCAATTTTTTAATTATTATTTTAATTATTATCACGTTTACGTATACTACTTTTTAATATTATTTTAATTATTATTATAATTTATATTTAAAACAAAATAATATATCACGGATCTTACTACCCGTGGATATTACTTTTGCTATTATTTTTATTATTAATATGTATTTAAAATATATATATATATATATATATATATATATATATCTCACCGTTATATGTATATCATGTGGATTTTTTTTTTAAAAGATATTATTTTAATTATCTGATATTTTAAATATATATATATATATCCTACAGATTATTGTTTAATATTATTTTATTAATATTATTATTTATCTATATTTAAAACATAAATATATATCATCATACGGATTTTTTTTATTTTTATTATTATATTTTCTTTTAAAAATAATATGTCACGGTTATGTGTACCCGTGGATTTTTTATTATTTTGTTTTATTTAAATATATATATATCTCAGCTGTGAATTTTTTTTATATTATTTTAATTATATTATCATTTATATATATTTTTTTTAAATATGGAATGTTCTTTTTTTATTTATTTTATTGATATATTTAAAAAAAAAACATGGCGATTGTGTATCGAGATTTTTTACGTATTATTTTAATAATTATTATTTATATATTGTTCAAATATATCAAGTTCATGATTTTTTTAATAATATTACTTTTATTAGTTTTACTATTAAGATTATTTGCTTTAATATATGCATATACACCCTTGCTAGAAAAATAAATTTTTAGGACAAATTTAGGGTTCAGTAGAAATTTTATATTGAAAAACACAAAATTTAAAAAAAAAAAAAATAGGGCGCATTTGAAAATTTTAACAGAAATATAGAAAACTAAAAACTTCAGGGACGTAGTTGCAAAAATCATAAAAAAATAAAAAATAATAAAAAAAATAAATTAAGTATAACCCAAGGTCTAATATGCAAATCTGATGTACAAAGGACTAATACGCAAAAGAACATAGAACTAGAAATTTTAGTGGAGATTAGGGTTGTATTCACAAAATTCACTAATCCACCATTTGAAGACCACGAAACTTTTTTGTGAATTCAATGTAGTGGAAGACAGCTTTCCTTGTGAAGGCCTCTCCATTGCCGCTTGAAATTCACATGAGTGAGTGGAAAAAGTTGAAGACCACGAAATTTCTTTGTGAATTCAATGTAGTGGAAGACAGCTTTCCTTGTGAAGGCCTCTCCATTGCCTCTTGAAATTCACATGAGTGAGTGGAAAAAGTTGAAGACCACGAAACTTTTTTGTGAATTCAATGTAGTGGAAGACAGCTTTCCTTGTGAAGGCCTCTCCATTGCCGCTTGAAATTCACATGAGTGAGTGGAAAAAGTTGAAGACTACGAAACTTTTTGTGAATTCAATGTAGTGGAAGACAGCTTTCCTTGTGAAGGCCTCTCGATTGCCGCTTGAAATTCACATGAGTGAGTGGAAAAAGTTGAAGACCACGAAATTTCTTTGTGAATTCAATGTAGTGGAAGACAGCTTTCCTTGTGAAGGCCTCTCCATTGCCGCTTGAAATTCACATGAGTGAGTGGAAAAAGTTGAAGACCACGAAACTTCTTTGTGAATTCAATGTAGTGGAAGACAGCTTTTCTTGTGAAGGCCTCTCCATTGCCGCTTGAAATTCATATGAGTGTGTGGAAAAAGTTGAAGACCACGAAATTTCTTTGTGAATTCAATATAGTGGAAGACAGCTTTCCTTGTGAAGGCCTCTCCATTGCCGCTTGAAATTCACATGAGTGAGTGGAAGATGTCAAAGACCATGAAACTTCTTTGTGAATTTAATTATGTGAGAGATCGCGACGTGACAATGCATGAGCCAAAGCTCAAAGGCATAAAAAAAAAAACAACTTGAAAAAGCTTAATTTATAGGCAAATGAGCTCAAGGGCTCGAGATATCAAAGTCAAAAAGTCGAAGAGCTTCACAAACCCATAATGTGAGAGGCTTCACAAGCATAAAATGCCGAAGTCTTCTAACACCCAAATCGAAAGAAATCAAGTTCGTGATTACAACTTGATATCCACTTTGGAACCAAGCAAGTCAAAGCGATCATGTAAAAAATTATAACTTGATGATGTGCAAGCCAATTCTCAAAGCACAGAAAGTCAAGATATAAAAAAAAAACTCAAATGAATGACAAATGAGCTCAACAGTCTCAAGACATCAGAAGTCAAAGACTCGAAGAGTTTCCCAAGTCAAGATTTGAAGGAAGTTTCACAAGCACACGAGCTGAAGCTTTTGAAGAGTCAAAATCTTGTAAAATCAAGTTTGTGATTCATCAACTTAGAGAATCCACAACTTGAGATTCAAATCAAATCCAAAGATACGGAGTCAAATCCAAGATGCAAACTCCAAAGTTAAAGCCATTTCAAAAATCAAAGTCAAAGCAGCCAAGTCAAGATTCGAGATATAAAAGAGTCAAGACTTGAAAATTTATACAAATCGACAAATGAACTCAACAGTCTCAAGACATCAGAAGTCAAAGACTCGAAGAGTTTCACAAGTCAAGACTTGAAGAAAGTTTCATAAGCACGAAAGCCGAAGCTTTTGAAAAGTCAAAATCATGTAAAATCAAGTTTGTGGTTCATCAACATAGAGAATCAACAACTTGAAATGCAAAGTCAAATCCAATATGCAAACTCCAAAGTTAAAGCCATTTCAAAAATCAAAGTCAAAGCAGCCAAGTCAAGATTCGAGATATGAAAGAGTCAAGACTTGAAAATTTATACAAATCGACAAATGAACTCAACAGTCTCAAGACATCAGAAGTCAAAGACTCGAAGAGTTTCACAAGTCAAGACTTGAAGAAAGTTTCATAAGCACGAAAGCCGAAGCTTTTGAAAAGTCAAAACCATGTAAAATCAAGTTTGTGATTCATCAACATAGACAATCAACAACTTGAAATGCAAAGTCAAATCCAAAATGTAAAGTTCAAAGTCAAAGCCATTCTAAAAAAAAATCAAAGTCAAACCAGCCAAGTCAAGATTCGAGATATGAAAGAGTCGAGGCTTGAAAATTTATACAAACGACAAATGAACTCAATAGTCTTAAGACATCAAAAGTCAAAGACTCAAAGAGTTTCACAAGTCAAGACTTGAAGAAAGTTTCATAAGCACGAAAGCCGAAGCTTCTGAAGAGTCAAGATATGTAAAATCAAGTTTGTGGTTCGTCAACCTAGAGAATCCACAACTTGAAATCCAAAACAAATCCAAGATGCAAACTCAAGTGTCCAAGATACATGTTTCCAAATGAATGAATGAGCTCAACAACACCAAGACATCAAAAGTCAATGGATTGAAGAGTCTCATAAGTCAAAGAAGAAAAGAAACTAAAGACTTCACAAGCATGACATGCCGAAGTCTTCAATGATCAAAATTGAAGCAGGTCAAGCTCATCGTTCTCAAAAGTTGTAACTTGATGTTTGGGTGATGCTCATGATGCAAGTCAAAGTAATTTGAAGGAGACCAAAGTCAGTAAAGTCAAAAGAAATATCCAGGCATAATTTTCGGCGAAAAAGTCTGCCAAATCAAAGTCAAAGTGTAAACTTAGATTATGCTAAGTTGGATAAAGATTAGGAAAGTAAAAAAAAAAAATATAGTTCTCCTATCCTTTGTTCTGAGTCAAAATCATGTGTTCATGTCATGTTCTTGAAGTAATAAAAGAAATTGATTTTACTTGTTATTTCTCGTTCACGTTTGTTTCTTAATCGGAGGTTCCTGTGACATTGTCCAGGGTAATTAACATTAGGGGCTTGCCCCTAATGGAAGTCGGAAACCCACAATCCCTTGAAAAAAAAAAAAATAATCAAAAATCGATTTGTGAACCTTTATTTTGGCCGGTTAATCATATTAAAGGCCGGTTGAGAAAAAGGGCCCCACAACCTCTACATATAAAATTTTAAAAATTTTAATTTAAATTATTTAGATAAATAAATAATTAAATTATAATATATAGATATATTTTATGTTATAAATATTTTAATAAAAAGATAATAAGTATAATATGAAATTAGGTTAAATAAGTGAGGGTATAATTGGTAAAAACAAAATTTCCAGATTACCACCAACCTGGTAATCTGGATTATCACCTATTTTGGTGGTAATCAGATTACCACCTCATTTGGTAATATTTCACTATTGGTAATCTCACATTAACATTGCTGCAGTAACCAAACATGGTAATGTTTTCACATTACTGCCAGATTTCTGGTAATATTTTCACATTACCGCGAACCAAACGGCCCCTAATAGAGAGATTCTAAACTTTAAAAGTGTTGAAAAAAAATTAATAATAATGCTCATTGAACACTTGCCATCATCGTCCCCCCCAAACCATTTTCAGGAAAATAATATTATCGTAGTATTAAAAAAGGGGAAAAGGAGGGCTATCAATAAAAGAACGCACGAAACCAAGCCAAGTTAAGTTTTCAGTTGGACTTCACATGATTTATTAAAGTCAGCCAACCGCCACCAACTACGAAAAATCCTGGTTCTTAATTAACTAATCACCATCAGGTCATCTCAAAAGACCTCCGTCCATTTGCTGAATGAAATCCCTTGTCATAACCTAAGACAGAAATTTCAAATTTCAAACAGACCCGCAGGTGTCCGAACAACCACCATTAGGGATCTAACACGTGTTAATTAAATCATGCTGCTGAGCACTCCCCTGATTTCCGATCCCAGCAATCTCATTTAAGCTAACAATAATGAATTACCAATTAGCCCAAACTCTCGTCTCGTACCATGTACGGATTACGAAATCCAAGAGAAGAAGAGAATGGAGGTGAAGCGGAGGACGGCACGGTCGCTGGTGGATCGGCTCCGATCGGTTGGTGACGAAGAAATCCTCGCCGAAATCCGCCTCATCTCCAAGCATGACGCCGAGATGCGCCCCTTGCTCGCCGATGCCGGCGCCACTCCCCTCCTCGCCCACCAACTCTCGAGTACCGTCTCCATCTCCCCTGATTCCATAGAGAACGCTACCGCCTCTCTCCTCAACCTTTCGATCTCTTGCCCTGAAGCCCTGATGTCCACGCCTGGTCTCCTAGACGCTCTCGCAGCTGCCCTCGTCCCTCCAACCCCGCCCACCGCTTCCCAGCACGCCGCTGCCACCTTATTCAGCCTCCTCTCCGTCGAATCCTTCCGCCCCATCATCGGCTCTAAGAGATCCATCATCTCCGCCCTCATTGAGCTCGTTGGGTCCCCCAAATCCCGCACTCGATCCATCAAAGATGCCCTCAAGGCCTTATTTGGTATATCTCTGTATCCCATGAATCGGGCGATGATGGTCGAGATTGGGGCTGTGGCGGTGTTGTTCTCTCTCGTGGTAAAGGATGGGAGGACGGGCATAGTAGAGGACGCGACAGCGGTGATCGCGCAGGTGGCCGGGTGCGGGGAGAGCTTGGAAGCGTTTAGAAAGGTGGCGGGGGGTGAGAATCCTGGTGGATCTAGTGGATTTGGCGACTGGGGCGAGTGAGAGAGCAAGAGAGAACGCAGTGTCGGCGCTGCTAAACCTGGTGATGAGCGGCGGAGAGAGCGCGGTGGGGGATATAGCAGAGGTGGAGGTGGCGGAGGAGGCGGTGAGGGAGCTTGCAGAGAAAGGGAGCTCGAGGGCGAAGAGCAAGGCTGGGCCTTTGCTGAAAGCGATGAACAGTGGCCGGAGAGATCAACGGCCACCGTGTCCAAGAATATTTGAAGATCTCGATTCGCCGGAGGGCGGCGGAGATCCGACACCGCCGCCGTCGTCTGTGGTTTCATTCTAGCCCTTTTCTCTCTCTCCTTTTTCAATCTTTTTTCTAATGGAATTTATCCTGGATTTGGGACTTGTTTTTTTCCCTATAAATTTTATGTGTGTTTTGTCTTCGTCTTTGTACTGATTAGATGATGTAAATGAACTGATGGTGTGAGCTTGTCTCTTTTTCTTGAGTAAGATGAAGATGAGCAAATGACAAATTTGGTATTTTCATTTCTTTTAATTGTTTTTTTTTCCAGTAGTTTGTACAGGAGAAATAACATGTAATAAATTTGTGATTAAATTTAAACGAAAAAAAAATCCAAAGTGCTTATAGTAGGCCTGCAGTGTGAGAAATAAGTGTGAGTTGTTTAAGTGGTTTCAAGTTCTAAGTCTTGTTAATAGAGATTGCAAAATTCTACCTGTTCCATGGTTTCTGATCCGATCCGTCCTGAACTGAACGGTTGGGTTATTTTTATTGAAAATCGGGGGATGGAGCTGGGCGGGAATTTTTGGTGAGGTGGTGGGGTGGTTGTCTCGTTAAAAATTTGCATATATACATGTGTATATTAATATATATACATATAATTTTAAACTTTTTAATTTATAAATCAAAATAAATAAGATTATATTCACTTAATTATGATAGTTGTGTATCTTGGTTAAGCTTATGTATTAATGATTTAATTACAAAATATAGTACTTCACAAATATCATTTAATTTAATTTTAACTTATTAATAAATAGTATATATTATAAGACTTTTAATAAAAAATCCACCAATTAATGTTGAACTATGTAATTTTTTATTTTTTTTATAGCAATTTTTGTAAAGACGGGATTGGAAGGGATAGGGCGTGGCGAGCGAAAAAAACTGCGGGATGGTTTTGGTATTGGAAATGTCAAAAAAAAAAAGCTTGGCGGGGCGAGGCGCGGAGCAAACCATGTGGTTGATGGGGTAGGAGTGGGGTGGAGGGGAGGCGGCCCCGCCCCCGTTTATTAACTTTTTTTTTTGTAGCAGTTTTTCATAATATTTTGTTTAGAGAACTTTTCACCATAGGCTTTGTTGTAGATTTTTTTGTTCTTTAGAATATGGCAATCAAAGACATTTTTAAGTTAGGACATTGTTTATATAGAAAACAATAATAATAAATCCGATTTGTAATAAAATTAAAATTTTATCCTAATTAGGTTAGGATAAAAAATTAAATATATATCTAGATTTAACCAATGTTGGATAGGATTAAAGAAATCTGTGATTTAAATTTCAAAATTTTCTGATAAATAATAAAATAAATATAAATTAATATCATTATCCTATTCTCGGATGTGATTGTGGATTTTGCGGAGAGGAAAAAAAGAACAAATCCAGGGGAAAAGAGAGGAGAACAAAAACAAATCACCCGAGGGAGAGAGAAGGAAAAAAGAGAGAAATTACGGAGAGCGAAAAAATTCCGAGAAGGAAAAGTAAAAGACGAGTGAGTGATCGCGATCGTCGAGATCGAAGTGCAAAAGAAAAAAAAAAAGAGACAACAATGAGGGACTCAGATAGGAAGTGAGAAAGAATATCAAGAAGGAGAAGAGATAAAGAAGAAAACAGAGGCAAAAACTAGATAAATCATTATCTTATTTTCAAAAAACATTATGTGCATAATAAAGTTTTGATGCTTGTTATAATAATTCATGAAGGTCTTGTTTTATGCCACACTTTTCATCGTTATTTTCTTAGTTTTTTTTTTAATGATGATTATTATTATATTATCGTTATTATTTTTTAAAAAACAATTCATGGTTTACGTACGAGATGTTCCTTTAAATTATTTATTATTTATAAAAATAAAAACTCACTATTCATGTTCAGCTTGATCTTTTTTTTAAAAAAAATTATTTATTATTGGATATATGCCATTCGTGGATTTTTTTATTTATTATTTATTATTTATCATTACTATTATTATTTTAAAACTCACGGTTCATGCATAATATAATTGTCTTTACGCAAAATGGCCAAAAACATCCCCTTACTTTCGAAATCCCTAAAAACCCATTATTTTTTAACACAATGTTTTCCAACCCCTCAAAGTATGTAACGGTGGTTCACGGAGTTATTTTTGAATTTTATGGACGAAATTGCTCTTGCTTGCATGGGAAGTCGTGGTACAATCATTTCGCCGGTCAGAGAGGAAGTGGAGGGTTTTTCTGAGGGTAATCCCAAGAGCCGTATACGCTTTTTCTTCTTTGCTTAACTTTCTTCAGCTTTTCCCTTTCTGAAGCTCTCTCTGCTTGGATATCCTCTGTAACTTCAGTCCATCTGAATCACTCGTGCGCAAGTATCCGACACTTTCATCAGTTTGTAGTTCAAGGTATTGAAGAAGTTGTGTTTTAAGTAAGGCTTTTATTTGAACTACTCTGTTATACAGAGATATTCGTCCGTTTTGTTTTGTGGTTGTGTTTTTATCGGAAGGCACTGAAGTATTGGGGGGATTTCTCGGCTGGGGTTTTTCTAGTCTGCAAGCAAATTTCTCGGTCAGGGTTTTGGTTTGTTTTACATTTTTACATTTTCGGCTGTGTCCACAATCATCGAAAGAGTTTTTTGGTTGTTTTTATTTGTGTAATGTTTACAATGTGCGTTTCCCCTTTCATTTGATATGGTTGCAGTTTGTAAAATGAGGTATCCATGTAAGAAATGAGTTTTTGTTTTAGACATTTTGGTCTCTATTTAACGAGTCATATTTCTATTTAATCATTGAGCTTTACGCTTAACAACTTAAATCTCTGTTTAACAATTGAGCTCTCTGTTTAACAAGTGTTGTCATTATTGCAGTCTTGTGATTATGGCGGTAAACCTAGTTAACGGGAGATGCTACTTGACACAGGTGGTGGAGACTTTGGCCGAATTGAAAGTCCAAATGACCTCTAGACATTGGGAGATCATCCAAAGGACACCGTTTGCGGCATTCACTGAGGTGGAAGCTTTATTCCAAGAGAGGGTCGTTCTGGATTCGGTTCTGCAGAGGTACGATGGCCGCACCAATAAATTCAGGATCGGGGCAAGCCTGCTGAGCTTCAGGCCTGAGGATGTGGCTCTTGTTCTGGGTCTGCGTTGCGACGGAAACGCGGTCCTGTTTAATAAGAAGAAAACACCGTCAACTTTCGAGATGAGGTATTTATTGAAAAGCTACGAGAGACACCGAGACTCCATCAAGGCCACTCTTCAGCGGCTTATTGGACAGAAGGGAGAAGAGGAAGATTTTGTGAAACTCTTGATGGTGTACCTTATAGGGACAATCCTCTTCCTAAATACCTCATGCTTGGTGCCCAATTGGATCGTTGATTATGTCGACGATCTACCTGGCATGGGACGATACGCATGGGCGCAGGCGACGCACAAATGCTTATGGAGGACATTCCACAAGCTACAGCTCGAGTGCAAGCGAGATGCGCCCGAGGGGTGGGGGAAGATAAATACGGGGTATATTAAGGGTTGCTCGATCGCGCTGAGCATCTGGTTTTACGAGCTGACCGGAACCAACAGGAAAGTTCGTTTCGGCAAGACCCCAAGGGTGCTATGCTACGGTGAAAATACTTGCTGGAAGCATTCGACGATAGAAACTAGTTGGTCCGCTCTCAAAGGAAAAGAGGTAAAATGAGCAGTTAATGTTTAATTATAGTCTTTCCGGTATAAGAACAGTAGTTAGTGTTTAACATTTGGTGACTTCTTTTAAACGTTTTATTCTCCGTTTAAATTTGTACGATACCGTTTACGTATACATATCAAATGTTTAACTACGTTTGTTTTTTATTAAATTGAATGATTTGACTGAGATTGTTTTCTTTACGTATGTTAGTTTCCTGAGCTGGTCCCGACGAATGCTAATGAGGAGATATTTTTCGCTTCTCTTGTGCTTTGTTTCTTATGTAGAAGTTGTGTGTTGAAGTTTTTGTCGAGTTTTATTTTGTTGGGATCTTAGGTAAGGTCTTTTTGAGAGGTTAAAAGATGGGGGAAAAGTGTTTTAAAAGGTGTAAGCAAGGAAGGGACCTTGCAGGCACACTAAGTGCCCGCAAGGAGCCAAAAAAGGGTCCTTGCGGCCTCCCATGCGCCCGCATGGGAGCCCGCAAGGACCCCCGGCCAGAAGAGCATGCGGGCTCCCATGCGGGTGCATGGGAGGCCGCATGGCTTCCTGGTTGAGGCCTCGCTGCCTCCCTTGCGCCCGCAAGGGAGCCCGCGAGCCCTCCCGCGCTTTGGGGCCTATTTAAACCGTTTTGAAACTCAAAGGGCCTTTATAAGACCCCATTTCCCTCTCTTTTTCTCCCCATCTTGAATCCTCATTCTCCCCTTCATTAGATCTTCATTCTTGAGCTCCAAGAAAGAAGAAAGGTGTTGATCTTCCCCTCTTCTCCATTGGTGATGATCCTCCTCTAGTTCTAGCAAAGTTTGAGGTGGGTTTTCTTCTCTTCGTCAATTCCTTGTTCTTTTATTCAATTCTCTTTAGATCCATGAAGATTTAGTGTGGATTTAGTATGGATCTAATATTTAATTGGGATTTAGCCATGGATCTTATGTTTGAATGGTATAGGAGCCTTGATTTCATGTTTTGGTGAAGAATGAAGGAGATCCTTCATCTCTAAACCTTTGATTCTTTTAGATCCGAACCCAATTAGGATATTCTTGACTTTATTTTGATTTTGAGGGTTTAAGGATTCTATTATTGTTAATTCTTGAATCTAGAACACTTAGAAACCCTAGAAGCCATGACATCTAATTTTGGATCATTCTTTCCTCTCTTGGTTATTGTTTGGGTTATGTGATTGATTCTTGTTTTTCTTGGATGGTTAATGGCTTCAAGAAGGTGGATCTAAAGGCAAGGGTAAAGATCAAGTAGGCGAGTGATCCAAGTATTCGATCTCGCCAAGTTTGTGAGTGGGAATTGTTTAATTAAAGAGCTATGATCATGCTTGTTTAATAATGCATGCTTTGAAATGAGATATTCTTGATTTCAATGGATTCTTGAAGTGTTTCTTGAAAACTGAAATTATGATGCTATATGATCCTTTTAATTCTTGATTTCATTTTAATGGACTCATGAGATGATTTCCTTGAGATCTAGAAACCTTGATGTTTATAATCTTGCTTAACTATTGATTCTATTACAAAAGGCTCATGAGATGATTTCCTTGAGGCCTAGAAACCATGATAGTTTATGACATTGTTAAATTCTTGATTATTTATATTTCATGAGGATTGGAAAATCCTATGGTTTGGACTACATGTTTCCAAGTTTTGTGAATTTGAGAATTCGATGTTCTTGTTATTTTGACCGAATAAGGGTCTATGTAAACCAAATTGAGATTCTCCACGATGTTATCGTATTTGAAATGAGTTTTCAAAGATTACTCTTGTGTTGATATTCTTGATGAAAATGACATTATTGTCGATGCTTTCGCACAAGGATTTACTCTTGGATTAAAAGTTGTATTTTATGGGAATTTGTGATCTCTTGATGAGATATATGATGTTATATGATGTGTTCATGATGAGCCTACGGGCGGGATGGATATCCCAAATGTTGATGGTGAAGGGGAAGGATCCCCGGTATCTTCTGTAGAAGCGAGTCTCCACGGACCGACCTAGTTGGGGTGGCGTGGAGTTCTCGGCTGACTCGCTCATTCAGGAGGCGCGTAGAGATCCTGAAGAGCCGTGTTGGGTTCTCGGTGTCACCTCCCGGGATTCCCAACGGCCAACGCCAAGATACGCGCATCTTGGTGGCTCCTGACCTAACCGCGGCCGCGGATTAGTGATGGAGGGTTTTCATAGGCTGGTGATACTAGCGATATGGGATTTATTGTGATTATCTTATAAATCCCAAGGTCGTTGAGTAAGAAAAGAGTGTTTTCGGAATTTGGATTTCATGATACGAAATTTACGACATTGATTACTTTATGAAACCATGAAAAGTTGAGAATTTCGAAGAGAGTATTTTTAACTTAAATTTTCATACTTGAATCTCTTACAAATGATTTTCAGAGATTTATTGATGCCTTTCTTTGAGAAAGTTGGAAAGCTTGTTATACTGAAATGTGCATTTAAAGCATTTTGTAAGTTGTTTTTGTTAAAGATATACATATATTTTCGGCATGTCATTTGTTACACTTGTATGAGTTATAGCTCCATATTCAACTCCTCACTGAGTAACTTAGTTACTCACCCATTCTTCTTCTCTTCTTTACAGGTGTTAGCACGGCAGCAGGGCGTGAAACGTGATAGTGCTTGGCATCTATTCTTGCATTTACCTTTGAGTAGTGTATGATTCATAAACATTGTTGTCATGCATAAGATGGATCCACTAGGACCTATATTTTCGTATTTCCATTTTTGTCTTGTATAATCTTGATTGGTTCAGTCAGGACCTTAGGTTGTATAAGGTTTACATCCAGTGTTTGGGAGAGAATATGATTGTGTCCATGATCATTGATGTTGTGATTTCTAGGGATATATGTACATATATGGTGTGAGTCTGTTGATCTTGTACAGGGTTGTGGTTGAATACCTTAGATTTAGAGTATTATTATGGTAATGTTAATATTGTATAGGTAACAGGTTAGCCTTACGGCGACCTGGGGTTGAGGCAGGTGCTTGATCTCCCCTGGGTTGTCGTGGCGGTAGTGCCATGGACCGGGACCCGAGGGTCGGGGCCTGACACAACTACCTTTCCTTCTTGCATCAATACAAAACCTAAACCCTGCCGAGCGGCATCACTGAACACCACAAACTCTTTCTCATTTTCTGGCAAAGTAAACGCAGGAGTTGATGTCAATCGATCCTTCAAAGTCTGAAAACTCTTCTCACACTCTCATTCCAAGAGAACTTCACTTTCTTACGAGTTAACTTCAACAAAGGTAATGCAATCGTGGAAAACCCATCCACAAACCTCCTATAATAGCCCGCAAGTACAAGAAAACTTCGAACTTCAGTAACATTCTTCGGTCTTTCCCAATCAACAATGGCTTTCACCTTCTTTGGATCCACATAGATCCCTTGTCCTGACACCACATGCCCAAGGAAACCCACCTGATAAAGCCAAAACTCACACTTAGAAAACTTAGCAAACAGCCGCCTCTCCCGAAGAGTTTGCAATACGATCCTCAAATATTGGGCATGCTCCTCATTAGACGGCGAGTAAATCAAAATATCATCAATAAACACAAAGACAAACTTGTCCAGATAAGGCCTAAACACACTGTTCATCAAATCCATAAAAGCTACAGGAGCATTAGTCAAACCAAACGGCATCACCAAAAATTCATAACGTCCATATCGTGTCCGAAATGCTGTTTTCAGTACATCTTCCAACCTAATCTTCAACTAATGATACCCAGACCTCAAATAAATCTTGGAGAACACTTTTGCCCCTTTTAATTGATCAAACAAATCATCAATCCTCAGCAATGGGTACTTGTTCTTAATTGTCACCTTATTCAGTTGTCGATAATCAAGACACAACCTCAAAGATCCATCCTTCTTCTTCACAAAGAGGACAGGTGCACCCCAGGGTGATATACTTAGTCGTATAAAATCCTTGTCTGCCAGATCTTGCAACTGAGTTTTCAGCTTCTTTAACTCCGCAGGCGGCATCCTGTAAGGTGGTATAGAAATGTGAGCCATACCAGGAAACAAATCTATAACAAACTCCATGTCTCTGTCTGGGGGTAAACTTGGTAGTTCTTCAGGGAAGACATCCTGAAACTCCCTCACCACGGCCATCTCCTCCAACTCTGGCTCCTGATGTGCGTCCCTCAAGTGCATGGGGTCGTCAAGTAATACCCTGTGTGTGACACAGGGGTCGTATTCCACGGGGCCAAGGAGTTACTATTACTTCCCTTTCGTATATCTCCTAGCCTAACAATATGAATGAATAGTACATCTACTAAAATCTATGAATAAGAGAATAAAGCTACCACTGCACGCCAAATAAGTATTCAAGGGACGGACGAACAGGAGAAGGCGTGATTTGGACAGAGAATCCCCCTAGGGTTGTCATTAAGGCCCGAATTAAGAATGATGTATTGTGATGGTGGTTTGGACCGAGAGATTCCCAAATTAAGCTCATCCCGAATCCCTCGGTGATTAGCCCTAATCCCATACGATTATTGATCGGAATCCCTTCCGGTCAATTTCTCCTACGATTGCAATGCACTCAGGGAATCCCTTATCGATCGTAGACACTCTTCTGGGTCTAAGCCTCACATTCGGAGGGGTACCTAATACCAGAATCCCTCGGCGTATTGGTACATGAATCCCTTTCAATCTATGTGAGTCTAGTACAAGGGCGATGGTCACGCTCCAAGTACAACCTAGAAATTGAACAGCAGAGTTCTCATGCAGTCCAAGATAGTAAAACACACATAGAGAGAATCACAAACCACAAGATTCTATAAAAGACATCTAATATCCAACAATACATCAATAATGATGATCATCTAAAATTACAATGAAAATACCCTAGGGTTCATCATGCCCAAATCACATACAAGTTAGTTCCTCGTGAAAGAGGAACACTCATACAATTCCAAGGAACAAATAAAGATAAAGAGAAGTAATAAAAACTCCCTCAAGCTTCGGATCGCCTTGGATGGATGAAGATCGCCGATGTCGCGGAGTTGGCTTCTCAAATGACACCTTGAAGCTCTAGATCTTCCCTCAATCTCCTCCTGCGATGCTTGCTGGCTTGAAAATGGTGTGCTCCTCCCGGCTACAAAGGGCATAAGAGCTACCACAGAAAAAGGAAATTACCTGCCGGGTTAATGCCAATGTGGAGGATATGCATGAACTACCTTATGGCCTCCACGGGAAAAGCTTTGGTTGGGCGTTATGCAATTTCAATTTTGGAGGATTTTTGGATGGCTTGAGCTTCCTCCCCGGTTCTTCTTCGGCCTCGACCAAGCCTGTTTCAGGAATCCCAAAAGAATGTTTGGGTCTCCATGGAAATAACTTCGGTTGAGAACTATCCAAACATGGCATGGGTGGGTCCTTGGACAGTTTCAATCTTCTACCCACATCGTTTTCCTCAACCGTCATTGGAAGTGTTCGGAATGCACAGAAAAGTTGTTTGGGCCTCCAGGGAAACAAGTTTGGTTGAGAATTTGTTAATCTTGGCATGGGTGGGTAATGGGGTAGCTGCAAGATCCTCTCCATAAATTGCTTCTCAACCTTAGTTCGATGAAATGTAGTTGCCCACAAAAAATATTTTGGCCGCCAAGGAAAAGTCTTTGGGTGGGAATTGTCCAGGCCGGGCATAGGTGGGTTCTTGAATGACATTGATCTCCTTCCCACATTTTCAACAATCCCAGATTCTTCCCATTTGTGCCCGGTATGAAGATTAGCTTCTATGCACGGGGCTTGCTCCAATAGTAATGATGCCACTTCTTCGTCTTTTTATCTTCTAACACACCACAATCATTTTCCACCTCCTTTTCAATGACACACTCTTCTTCTTCATAACTATTTTCAGATGGGACTTTACTCATTGGTTCAGGAGCCGGTGGCAAGTCACCCAATACCTTGAAAAGATCTCCCATCTGTTTCTCCACCCTATGAAGAGACGTTTGTACCTCAAAAAGTGCAGGTGTCAACAAAGAGCGAATTTTCTTTTCTGTTTGCACCATAAATCTTGCAAGTACATCCTCTATAGTAAATTGCTGCTTTTGAGGTTGAGAACTTCGAGGAGGCTTGTACCATTGCATTTGAGGTGTGGTGCAAATTATGATCCCATTTTGGTGGCATTCCTGCTGTTGTCCATGAAAATGACTCGGTGCACCCCAATGTGAATTGTATGAGTTGGTGCATGGACTGCTCTGAAGTGATCTCTGGGCAACAAATTTGTTCAGCTTTCTTCAAGTGCGTCTATAGTAGCGGCTAAAGCTGAATTTTGATCATTCAAATAACAAGCTCCCTGCATTGGCGCAGAAAATTGTACCTCGCACCAAAGAAAAACCAAAGAACAAAATCAAATAAATAAATAAATAAGAAGAAAACAAGAAAATAAAGTAGAATGTACAAAAATAAGAAAACTGGCTAGAGCAATAGACTACAGGTTTTCCTAGTATCCCTTGTGTCCCAGGCAACGGCGCCAAAAACTTGATGTGGTCATCAAGTAATACCCTGTGTGTGACACAAGGGTCGTATTCCATGATGAGTGCATTTCATATATATATATATATATATATATATATATATATATATATATATATATATATATATATATATATATATATATATTTGATATCTTACTCTCATAATTGTTGAATTTATTAGCTTTAATTCTCCAAGTGCGGTGCTATTTGAGGTATTCTTAGTTTTTCTTGCAGATATCAAAATCTTTAAGCAGTAAGAAGTGTTTTGGAACGATTTTAGAAGCTAAAGGACTTAGAGGAAACCTCATCAAGCTCAACACGGCCTAAGCACGCCCGTGTTGTACCCGGTGCAGATTGCAGGAGAATTCAGCCAAAGTCAACACAGCTTGAGTTCGCTGAGCACGGTCGTGCAACTCATCAGCACGGCCTCAGCATGCCCGTGCTGTACCCCGTGCAGGTTATGGGAATGTGAGTTTCAAGAGTTTTATTTGTCCGTAATCCTCCCGTGCTTACATCGGGAAAACATTAAAAACCCTAGAAACTTAGGTTTTTGGGGACTTTTTGGCTGGGCGAATGAAGAGAGGAAGAAAGGGAGAACTTTCGGGCACTGTTCTCATCTTCACCAAGGGAATGTTGCGCTTATGGTAGGCCGATCGGGAGGAGATTCCACGACATTGTAGAGCCTCTGACAACCACAAGGATGCAAGAAATTAGAGAGTTTTTAACTTCTTGTATTTTAATTTCTTTGGCAATTTTTGGTCGATTGTCCGCAAGCGCACGGGTCGTCAAGTAATACCTCTCACGCACGCGTGAGAGGGTCGTATTCCCTGGGGTCCCAAGAGCTGCTATTACTTCCCCCTAGACGGCACTGTCTAGTCTAACTAAGATAGAGAATTAGAACAAGATAAGAAAACTAACAAAGATAACTATAAACAGGTTGGACTAAGGCACACCAAATAAGCATATCAAGGAGGCAATTAGCAATGAAAGTACGAGGTCCCGAGCTAGGATCCCCTCGGGATTACTAAAGCTAGTAGGATGCTAGAATTACATAGGCACTGGTGGTTCTTGGCCAGGAGAATCCTAAGATAGGCCAACCCGATGGTCACGGCAGTTGGCCCCTAATCCGGTACGAGTATTGATACGGGAATTCCTTCCGCCCAAATCCTCTTACGATTGCATTAAAGGCACGAGATTCTCAAATTAGGGTTGAAGCACAAACTAGGCACAACCCTAATACTGGAGGGGTACAAAATACCCGATGGTCACGGCGTATTTGTACGTGTATCCCTTCCAAGCTTGGGAATCTAAAAGTAGGGCGATGGTCACGCAAGCTACTAAAACTTAGAAATCGATACACAGAGTTCTCATGCATACCAATACATCAAAGTACACCAAGCATGAACCACAAAACAAACCAAATACCATGAATGTAAATCTAAGCATCCATACAAAGCAAGTTCATCCCAAGGTTTACCGGATGCCCGGCGACCTTGGGAGTCTAGTTCATCATCAACAAAGGAGAAAGCAAGAAATACAAAGAATACAAGATAAAACTCAAAGCAAACTCCCTCAAGATGAAGACTAGAAGGTGGTGATGAGAACTTGTCGGATCCGCGCCGGCACGCTCCTAGATCTTCTCCTTGATAGCAAAACCTCTTCTCCCCTTGATTTCCACCTCAGATCTGCCCTCTCCACTTGCCTTGAAACCCTAGAAGATGATGGTGGAGAATGGTCGGCATAAATTCTCCTTATTCAGTGCTATTTGAGGTATTCTTAGTTTTTCATGCAGATATCAAAGTCCTAAGGCAAGAAGAAGTGATTTGGAGTATTTTCAGGAGCTAAAGGACTTAGGAGAAACTTTATCAAGCTCAACACGGACGCAGCACGCCCGTGCTTCAAGACATAAAATTCACAAGAGATTTCAGCGGAGAGCAACACGCAAATTGTTCGCTAAGCACGGTCGTGGAACTCTCAGCACGGCCGCAAAACGGGCGTGTTATACCTCCATGCAGATTACAGGAATTGGAGTTTCAAGAGTTTTATTCGGCCGTAATCTGCACGGCTTGGAGCACGGCTTCAACACGACGGTGCTCACATCGGGAAACGTTTTAAAACCTCAGAAACTTAGGTTTTTTGGGGACTTTTGGCTGCGGACTAGCAGGGAAGAAGGAGGAAGCTTCGAGGGGCCGTCCTCACCACCACCAAGGGAATGCTGCGCTAATGGTAGACAGATTGGGAGGAGAATCCATCACATCGTAAAGCCTCAGATAGACGCAAGGATGCAAGAAATTATGGGGTTTTCAACTTCTTGTATTTTAATTTCTTTGGCATTTATTGTGTTGTCTATCCTCATGAGGAGTTAAACTCTCTTAGGGAGCCCCGTGGGGAAGTATTCTGATGTTGTAGCTTGAACTTGTTACTCTACTTGCAGTATTTATGAATATTGTGTTCCTAGCATTAAATCTTGGTTGTTGGCTATCTTGAACATTGTTGAGTGATTGAATGCTTGAATGTTTGGCTATCTTTCCTTAGCTTATGAATCTTAATTGATAATTGCAAGAAGTGAGATTTCAACATAGGGTTGAACAGTACTGTGAACATCATTCACTTAGCACAACTAGGTTTTAGAACTGAAGATATTTCTGATAAGTACTGAGAGAATGCAAGTTAGTGAGCATCAGGAATTCACCCCGGGGCCCCGTCTCCTCCATCGAGCCAATCCTTACTTTTCCCTAGTGCATTACTTTCCCTTAATTCTCTTTCAGTCCAACCTAGAGTCAATCAAACCATTCTTCAACTGATTAGATACTAAGCAGAGCGAGAGTAGTATAAGCTACACCAGTCCCAGTGGATATGACTACCCGACATTTAGCGTACACTTTACTACTTATACGACCCATACACTTGCGGTTACGCAAGGGGCGTATCAAGTTTTTGGCGCCGTTGCCGGGGACTGGCAACTTCTAGGAATTCGGTCAAGCTTAGTAATCTAATTGCTTATCTTTGCTTGCATTTCTATTCTTCTTTTATTTTTCACTTTTTGTTTGTTTTCTTTCATTTGTTGCTAGTGTTTGAGACTTGTTTAAAACTGTTTAAATATTTCCTTCTTCTCAGATTTTCAAGGGCATATCTAATCTTCTCTTTCTGTTGATTTTCAGGTTTAGTTTATGACCCGGGGGAACTCTTCCCAGTTAGCATCTCCAGATCCTGACATTGAAAGGACATTTAATAGGTGACAGAGACAGATCAATCTAAGGGAAACCGGGTCAGTGGAAGTGAGTATAGAGGTAGACCAAGAGGAAAGTATGGCCGGGAATCAGAGGAGTATCTCGGATTATGCACTCCCTAATTTGGAGGGCTCTAGATCAAGCATTGTTCGGCCACCTGTTGCAGTGAACAACTTTGAGCTGAAGCCGAACTTTATTCAGATGGTGCAACAGATGTGCCAGTTTAACGGGTTTCAAGATAAGGACCCATATGCTCATCTTGCAAATTTTTTGGAAATTTGTGATACGTTCAAGGGGAATAATGTGTCCGAAGATGCGGTTCGCCTTCGACTGCTCCCATTTTCAGTGCGAGGAAGGGCTAAGCAGTGGCTAAGTTCCTTGCCGCGGGTTCTATCACAAATTGGGCACAATTGGCTGAGAAGTTCTTAACCCGCTACTTCCCACCGGCAAAAATCACTAAGTTGAGAAGTGATATTTCTTCTTATTGCCAAGCAGAATCTGAAACCTTATACGACACATAGGAGAGGTATAAGGAGTTATTGAGGAAATGCCCACAACATGGGATAGTGGAATGGATGCAAATCCAGATATTCTACAATGGGCTGAATGTGGTGACGAAGCAAATGTTAGATGCGGCAGCGGGAGGTTCTTTGTGCAGCAAGAGACCAGAAGAAGCACAAAACCTTATAGAAGTCATAGCATCTAATGGCTACCAGTGGAGTTATGAGAGGAACAAGCCGGTGAAGACAACCGGACTTTATGAGGTCGATGTGCTCACTACTTTGGCAACACAAGTGGAAGCCATCTCTAAAAGGTTGGACACAATCAAAGTAAAAATCATCAGCACAGAACATGAATACCGATAGTTCATCGAAGCAAGAAGGGCCCAGTTGTTCATTTGAGGGAGTTAGTGCCACCGAACAGGCGGATTTCATTAGGCAGAATCAGCAGTACACTATTAATTCCTACAGCAACACCTACAACCCGGGGTGGAGGAATCACCCCAATTTTTCTTGGAAGGACCAGAATCAAGGGCAACAACGCCCTTAGCAGCAACAGCAGCAGCAACAACAGACGCAGCCTCCATTTTCGAGGCCCCCACTACCAGAACAAAAGGGACCTTCACTTGAGGCCCTACTTATCCAGTACATCCAGTCCAACGATGCCCGCATCATAGGGCATGAAGAGGTCATGAGGAACCAGCAGGCCTCTGTACAGAATCTTGAGCGCCAGGTCGCAGAGATAGCGAAGACACTCGCAGAACGACCCCCGGGTGCACTACCTAGCAATACGGAAGTCAATCCTCGGGAGTCCCTCAAGGCAGTCACTTTGAGAAGTGGTAAGGAACTCGAGTTCCCACCTCCACAAGCACAACAGGAGTCTCAATGTGAATCAAAGGTGGAAGTTCTAGAGAGAGATCCAGGGTCATGCTCAAGCTCAAGAGAAAAATTGAAGGGTAAAGAGAAAGACCCGATGGCTGAATACAAGCCCACTTTGCCTTATCCTGCGAAGCTCAAGAAAGACCAATGATGGGTGTGTTCCGCAACAACACATGGTGATGTGTGTCAACCCCTTACGTTACCGTAAGCGCACGGGTCGTCAATTAATAAAAGTGGAACCAAAGGGTCGGGTTGTCGAGCCACAGGGAACAGAAGTACTAGTAATAGCTCCTTTCTTGTTATTTAGCATAATGAGTGTAGTGTGTGATGATCTAATGGCCAAACCTAAGAGTGTCACTACAAGTGCGCAGTGCGTAGAAAGAAAAAGAGTTATCAATCAATAAAAGTGAGGTATCCGGACAATGCTCCCCTAGGATTCGGGTGTTGGATATAGATTACAAGTGTTTCTAAAAAAAATAATGAGTCGTCGGTATCCCAAGGTATAACGGCCCCTGCCTCCAGATCGCCGATAACTAGTCCTCTACGAGGTTCCGGCGGAGAATTCTCTCGATGCCTCACACCGCATATGACTGCTTAAAACTCTAGGGATCCCAAAGATAAACTAATTCCTAAGAGTAGATCTAACCATGCCTCCAGGTGAAAGATCTCTAACCCCCTACGAGGTCCCGACGGAGAATTCTCTCGACGCCTCACACCACATATGGTTGCTTGGCACTTAGGAAATATGGAGATAGAAGATATCTATCGGAAGGGAAAGGGGACACTCCGCTATCTCACGGCTCACCCTCTCAACCCTCTTTACTCTTGGTAATTCTAAACCTAGCGGTGATCTCTCTCTTCACTAGACTGAATAAAACATTCAAGGCAATTAATAATCGAATCAAAAGCACAAGCAAGCATTAAGAACTCAAGGGTAAAACTCAAACAAATAAGAATCCTAGGGTTTGCATGTCCGAATACCCTCTAGGGGTTTAGCTCTCCATGGAGCGAGTCACAAAAGAAATAATGAATTGAGAAATAAGTTCCAAAGACATAAAGAATAACCCCCCTAAATCTGTGATGATGGTCTTGATGGGTAGTTTCCACGTCTGGATTGAATCCACTCCGAAGCTAGCTTGCCGATGGCTTCCTTGATGCTATGACGGAGGAGGAATCTATCCAAGTTGGTGAGGAAAGCTTCCCAAAGCCGCCAACAACTTTTTCCAAGCTAGCCGCCTTGTCTCTCCAAAGTGGCCGAAAAGATCCCTAAAAATTATCAAAAGACGGCTTTTTTATAATATGAATTCGGGGCTTTACGCGGGCATCCACACGCCGTGTACTGTAGCACACGCCAGTACTTTTACTATAATAAACTGATACAGTACTTTTACGACAATAAATGCTACAGTGATTTTCCCCCGAAGTTTTCCTTCGAGTCCACACAGTCGGGCACACACTCATGTGGTAGGGTGCGTGGCTTTCTATCTTTTGAAATCTTTAAGAACCTTCTTCTGTTTGGGTACGGAAGCTGGGACATGAACGTACTACTGCCTTTGTGCCCTTCCGGTTTGTGTAATGACTTGGACTCTACCGAAAGTTGGCAACACCCCCATGCATATGAACACAGC
This sequence comes from Dioscorea dumetorum, assembly GCA_902712375.1. Lineage (NCBI taxonomy): Eukaryota > Viridiplantae > Streptophyta > Magnoliopsida > Dioscoreales > Dioscoreaceae > Dioscorea > Dioscorea dumetorum. The sequence goes on from CACTHL010000132.1 coordinate 739,581, forward strand.
TTCTAATTATGCCCTTGAAATATGTCATCACATCCTATCTTTTCTTCTTGTTGTACTTCACGTCTCTAAAGCCTTATTTGCACAAAAGAACACAAAACACACCTTGTCAATGATAAACCTGATGAATGTGATGCTCAATGCATATAAACTGATATTATATAATATATATAAACAAGCACTTATCAACGAACAAGAGGCGCAGTTCAAAAAGTTTCTAGAGATGTTCAAGACCTTGCATATAAATGTCCCGTTTGTAGAAGCTCTTTCACAAATGCCTAAGTACACCAAATTTCTTAAAGAGCTTCTAACCAACAAAAGGAAGTTAGAAGCAGTCTCGACGGTGACATTAAGCGAAGAGTGTTCAGTGATCATCTCCAACAAAATCCCCAAGAAAGAGAAGGATCCAGAAGGTTTCATCATCCCATGTACAATTGGTGGGATGAACGATGAGAATGCCTTGGTTGACACAGAGGCGAGCATCAATCTGATGCCATTTAAAATTTTTCAGAAGCTTGGACTGAGGGAGCTCAAGCCAACTCAGATGACGCTCCGACTTGCTGATCACTCCACTCGCCGACCTTTGGGAATTGTGGAGGCGTCTTGGTGAAAGTGGACAAGTTTATCTTCCCAGTGGACTTTGTTATTCTAGACTTGGATGAACGGGCTGAGGTACCTCTGATTTTTGGGCGACCATTCCTCGCTACTTCACAAGCCATCATTGATGTGAAGGATGGTCACCTAACATTAAGAGTGGGGGATGAGGAAATTGTGTTCAGATTGAAAGAAGCCATGAGGCACCCAATGGCATTTGACGATTCTTGTTATTTTCTTGATGCCACTGACGATGTAATTGGTGAGTGTGTGAAGGAAGCTTGGCGAAAGGACCACATCACTGATTTGCTAGGGGAGGGGCCTCCAGATGAAGAACCTACAGAGAGGGCTGAAGAAGTAGCTGTGATCTCACCGAGTGCTGATAAATGATGAGTGCATTTCATATATATTTATTTCATGCTTTACTCCCATGATCCTTCAATTTATCGGTATAAATTCTCCTTATTCAGTGCTATTTGAGGTATTATTAGTTTTTCATGCAGATATCAAGGTCCTAAGGCAAGATGAAGCGATTTGGAGCATTTTCAGGAGCTAAAGGACTTAGGAGAAACCTCATCAAGCTCAACACAGGCGCAGCACGCCCGTGCTTCAAGCCATGAAATTCCCAGGAGATTTCAGCCGAGAGCTTTCACTTCCTGTGAAGTGCACGGCCGTGCTCACCCTGTGTTCATCTCAGGAAGGTCACTAGACCTCTGTTCCCTTGTTTCCATAAGTGTCTTTCTAGCAATAGTTTTCAAAACTTCACTAGAAACACATGATAGAACTCCCAAGCGACTCAAAAGCAAAACAAAACTCAACAGGCAACATGACAATTCTACTAAAAACAAAAACTCCAAAACAAAATGAGCAAAGGAAGAATAGTAAAGTTCTTAGGTTGCCTCCTAAGAAGCGCTTGTTTAACGTCACGAGCCTAACGTACCTCTCCCTACCTTATGGAGGCTTAAAAGTGTGCGCTTCTTCCAACTGTAGCTTGCATAACTACTTCCCATAAACACGATTTCATCTAAGTGGGGATGCACTTTTGTTAGAGGCTTGAACGGTTTTATGTGACTCCACATCTTGAGCTCTTTGCCTTTGCTATTAAGATTTTCCAACTTTTGAGCCTGAGGTTGTAAATTTAGCCACTTATCACTTTGGCTTTTTCATGGTTTGTTTTCTTGAGGACAAGAAAATGCATAAGTGTGGAAATATTATGATAAGTGTCTAAATGTACAACTTTGCATATAGATATTTTATATGTTTTTCATATATTTTTATTTGATTGACGCCCCTTTCATGCTTAATTAGGTATAAATTGTTTTGTAGGGCATGGAACAAGGTCTTGACACTCAAGGGTGTAATTTCGGGTGATTTCAATATGAAAACGATCAAGTGTGATGACAATGAAGCATCATGTAGCCCTCATCTATCACGCCTTGACTCATTGCAAGGCATAAGATAACCACCGTGTTAACCTATGGGTTGTGAACAACGCTAACCTTGACTTAACTCAAGGTCTACATTCCTGCTTAAAACTACCCTGGATTAAAGTTAGGAAACATTCAACTTGAAAAAAATATTTGAAAAAGAAAAATATGATATATATATATACATATAACCAACTCCGATATACAACCCAACTGATAAACGCCTAAGTATACGTATTTTATATGTATTAATTTGTATTATTTTATTATCTTTTTGATGAGCCGATGCCCTTCTTATGGTCTAAATCTCTTTATTTTGTGTTGCAGACCCTAAATAAGCCAAAATGAGCTCAAGAACGTATTTAGGAAGAAATCGACACCAAATAAGATGTTTTTGGGATTCTTCACTGTAGAAGCACTGTAGAAATTACTGTAGCATGTACTATGGCATCCGAGGTGAAATTTTCATCGAAACTCTCTGGATGCCTCACGGGCAACCTCACGGCCGTGAGGTAGCCCGTGAGGAGACACGAACTTCACGTTTTTAAAGGCTTTTAGGGCATTCTAAAAGGGGACCTTGGCCTCTTCTTGGAGCTCCACACCCCGATTTACAAATCTAACCAAGAAGGAGAGTTTGGAGGGCATTTCCATGGAGGAATCAACGTGGAGAGTGCGATCTTGTGTGAGATCTACTTCTAGGGCTTCCAATTTGGAGGTTGAAGACGACGGGAAGCCACCCCTTCGAGTGGCGCTTTTGGAAGCTTCTTTGACTTTCATCTTTGGAGGGAGTGCTTTTATGTTTAGTTTAGTTGTTTTCATGCTTTCATTCATGTATTTTGAGACTATGAGCAACCAAAACCCCAAGGTCACCGGATGTGGGTGAACCTTAGGGTGAACTTGTGATGTTTGGATGATTTGGTTTAATTAATGCTTGTTGGTTTATTTGTGATCCATGTTTGGTGTTTTTGAATGCTTGGGTATGCATGGAAACTCTGTGTATCCATACTTAGCCAATACTAGGTTGCATGACCATTGCCCTAGTATTAGACTCGCCAAGCTTGGAAGGGAAATATGTATAAATACGCCATGACCATCAGGTTTTTGTACCCCTCCAATTCTAGGGTTAATTACTCATTTGTAATTTAACCTTAGTTTGAGAAAACCATCTTGCCCTTTGCAATCGTAGGAGGATTTGTATGGGTAGAGCCTGTATCCAATACTCGTATCGGATTAGTGGTCAATTGCCGTGACCATCGGGTTGACCTAATCTAGGGTTTTCTTGGTCCAATAAGTGACACACCCTTGCGTGTGTACTCCGCAAGTGCACGGGTGTCGAAGTAATAAAGTACCCAAACGGGTGGGTAGTCGAATCCACAGGGAGTAGACGTAAGAACAATCACACGTTGTTAAGTAATCAAAGATAAACCAATTGTTGTTGAAAGAAAGTAAAATCAGAAAGTAGTAGAATTGAAGTGCTGAAAATGAAAGCTAGGTCGGAGAAATAGATCAATAAGAAGATGGGGTACTCGGACAATGCTCCCCCTAGAATCCTTGTTTCACGTGCAAGACTTCAAGTACTCTTATTCAATAGAGATTTCAAGAGTCGTGGAATCCAGAGATACAAGGTCCCAAATCTAAGGTCAACCTTGACTAGTCCCCTACGAGGTCCCGGCGGAGAGAAGACTCTCGACGCCTCACACCACGTATGACTGCGCTATGCTCTAGGGATTCCGAGTGGTAAACCCTATTCCCAACTATAGATCAATCCCTTTGGTCCAGGCGAAAGATCCCTAATCACAAATAAGTCCCGGCGGAAAGGCCTCTCTCAACGCCTAACTCTCTTTGAGATCGAAGGTAATACTTGGAATAAGAAGGTAGGGAGAACCACACCGGAGGGGAAAGGGGACGTGTCGCTACCTCTCAACTCACCCTCTCAACCCCCTCCAATCTTGATTAATCTAATCCTAATGGTGATGGTCACTCGTCAAAAGGATGATTGTATTAGCCCTCAACCCTAGTGTCACTCTAAGGGAGAAACAATTAAGCAAGCAAGATTGAAACTCAAATTCAAACTCAAATTGAATAAAAGCATTTAAGTCAATGAAACATAGGAAATCTAGGGTTTACAAGTCCAAGTACCCACTAGGGGTTTAGCTCTCCATGGAGCAATACAAGTTCATCAAAATAAATGAAGATAAGTGCAAGAAATCCATAAAGAAAACCCCCTTAGGCTTCGTGTTGATAGACTATGGGAACTCCTCCTTCTTCTTCAAAGAGTCCCTTCCTCCAAGCCTAAGGCCCACCTCGCCGAATCGAGTCGTCGAAGGCTCCCCCAATGGCTCTCCTTGGAAGGGAATGATGATGAAACCGATGAAGAAGCGCCCCCAAAGTGTGGCAAGAACCTCCTCAACCCTAGCCGTCGCCTCCCCCCAAAGTTGGAAGAAGATCCCCTTGATAACGCTTCAGAACGGCTTTATAATTGGCCATCTCGAGGATCCACACGGGCGTGTGGATAGTCCACACGGCCGTGTGGAAATTCCACACGGCCGTGTGGAAATTCCACACGCCCATGTGGATTTTCTGCCTTGTGAAATCTTCATACTAATCCTCGATTTCGCCCGTTTCTTCTCCTGAGGTCACATGGACGGACACACGCCCATGTGAAAGGTCAAGTGGCAATTCTTGATGATGGGAAACCTTGGAGAGCTTTTGAAATCTTTGAACCAATCGGAACGAGCGAGCATGACTGCCTTCGTGTCCTTCTACAAGAATTGTCTTGAAGCCTTTAGAAGTTGGCACATACCCCCTCATTTGAACCCGATTTGTGTCTTGAACTTCGTATTTGCACAAAAGAGCTCCACATAGCACCATTATGACCTAATCTTGCTTTTCTTCGCATAAACCTTCTTCACAACCCTAATTGCACGAAAGAACACAAAAACACACGAAATGAGAAATATAACCTGAAAAATGTGATGCTCATGCATGGAAAAACATCTCAAATAATATGTACATGCAGGCACTTATCAATAAGCCACTTGCATGTTAATCCAACATCCTTCACACTTTAGTAACCCCGAGGGGATCCTCATCCGTGATCATCTTCTCACCCTGATTTTCCTCCTGTTTATCGCCCTTGGTATTTTTTAGTTTAATTGCTTTTGTTTTACTTCATTGCTTTTCATTCCAAATCTCAAGTTTGATCGGCCAGACAACATTGCAAGAATGAAGTAAGAATAGATTCTCGGGCCCTTGGGAATACTACCCACTCGTGCTTGTGTGAGTGGTTTATTACTTGACGACCCGGTGCGCTTGCGGGACCACCACCAAGTTTTTGGCGCCGTTGCCGGGGACACACGAGAAATATTGGGAAAACTTTGAGTGTGTTGATTTGGCCATTGTTTTGTTTCATTTTTACCATTCCTATTTATATTCCATTATTACTTCTATTGTCTTTCCTTATCTTGCTTTGCTTCCATTCGTTTTATTCTAAGTTTGTAAATATCTTTCTTCTATTATTTAATTATGTATGCAACCAATGATTGGGTTAACTATCATCACTCGCAGGTGCCATGCTCTTACTACTCTAGCATTGGGATTGAGTCAAACACTCCAAACTTTTATGATGATCAATGGAAGAAGCAGTATTGTGGGGGTTCGATTAATCGTACCCAGGGAGATTTCAATGCTCAGTCGTTCCTCAACCAGTACATGCAAATAGAAAAAGTGAACCTCGTAGAGCATTCTCCAATGGAACAGGGCACATAGCACGCAGTGACAGACAGTTTAGAAGAAGGGGAATATAGACTGGAGGAAAACCCAATTCATGTCGAATGAGAGGCACAAGCAATGGAAGAAAGTTATCATAGTGACAGTGCATCAGAGGCAGAAGAGGTGAGGAATGAAAAATGCGATATGGGTAGTTTCGGGAAATTGAAGTCATCACTGGAGGAACCACCTGAACTGGAAATAAAACCATTACCGGTGTACTTGGAATACGCATTTCTTGGTGAGGGTTCCAAACTTCCTGTCATTATCGCGCCAGATTTGACAGAGGAACAGAAGGGCAAACTCCTTGAGGCACTCAAAAAGTATAAAAAGGCAATTGCTTGGAAAATAGCTGATATCAAAGGGATCAGTCCATCATTTTGCACTCACAAAATTCTTATGGAAGACAATCACAAACCCATGGCAATACCCCAACGAAGGTTGAATCCTAACATGAAGGAAGTAGTGAAGAATGAGGTCATCAAGCTTCTCGACGCCGGCATTATATACCCCAGATCTGACAGTGCCTGGGTGAGTCCTGTGCAAGTAGTACCCAAAAAGGGAGGAATGACAGTTATTTCCAATGAGAGGAACGAGCTTATCCCGACGAGAACAGTCACAGGTTGGAGGGTCTGTATTGATTACAGGAAGCTTAACGATGCCACAAGGAAGGATCACTTCCCTTTGCCTTTCATAGATCAGATGCTTGAACGATTGGCGGGACACGCTTATTACTGCTTCTTGGATGGTCTCTTTGGATATTTTTAGATACCGATTGCTCCTGAAGACCAAGAGAAGACCACTTTCACTTGCCCGTACGGAACGTTTGCCTATCGTCGTATGCCCTTTGGGCTTTGCAATGCACCTGCCACATTCCAGAGATGCATGTTGGCCATTTTTGAAGGTATGGTGTAGAACATTATGGAAGTGTTTATGGATGACTTTTCAGTTTTTGGTGATTCGTTTGATTTCTGTCTCAAAAATTTGGAGCGAGTCTTAAAAAGGTGTGAAGAAACGAATTTGGTACTTAGTTGGGAGAAGTGTCATTTTATGGTCAAGGAGGGCATAGTACTTGGATATAAAATCTCTCAAAAGGGAATAGAAGTGGATCAGGCAAAAGTCGCCACTATTGACAAACTTCCTCCTCCAACTTCAGTAAAAGCAATCAGAAGTTTCTTCGGCCATGCGGGATTTTACAGGAGGTTTGTGAAAGATTTCTCTTCGATTGCCCGACCTTTGACGCAGCTACTCGAGAAGGATGCCCCTTTTGAGTTCAACGAAGACTGTATGAAAGCCTTCCTTACCTTGAAGAAAAAGCTTATAGAAGCTCCAATTATGGTTTCTTCAGACGGGAATCTGCCATTTGAACTAATGTGTGATGCGAGTGACTATGCTGTGGGAGTCGTGCTTGGCCAGCCGCGAAACAATCATTTCCACCCCATCTACTATGCAAGCAAAACCCTGAACGATGCTCAAGAAAACTACACCACCACCGAAAAAGAAATTCTCGCTGTTGTCTTTGCATTCGATAAATTCCGATCATATTTGGTGTTATCAAAGGTGATTCTGTATACAGACCATTTTGCCCTAAAATATCTACTTAACAAGTCAGACGCAAAGCCTCGTCTAATCCGATGGGTCTTACTACTGCAAGAGTTTGATATGGAAATAAAGAATAAAAAGGTGGCAGAGAACTTAGCTGCTGATCATCTCTCATGCCTTGAGGAACCTATGGAAAATACTTTGCAAAAGGGTGAGATTAATGATTCATTCCCTGGGGAACAGTTGTGCAGTATTCAGGTGATCGAAGAAGATGAGACTCCGTGGTTTGCAGACATCGCAAATTACTTGGCAGCAAAAATATTCCCAAAGCAGCTCACATATCCGCAGAGAAAACAATTCTTTGCCGATCTAAAGCACTACATATGGGAAGACCCGTACCTATTCAGGATGTGTGCTGATCAAATCGTCAGGAGATGTGTTTCAACAGAAGAAGGGCACGATATCTTGATGCATTGCCACTCAAGGCCAACAGGAGGCCACTATAGTGCGAGTAGAACAGCTAAGAAGGTTCTTGACTCAGGATTCTACTGGCAGACTATGTTTCAGGATGCACAAACACTGGTACAACAGTGTGACAGGTGTCAAAGAACCGGCAATATCTCAAAAAGAGAAGAAATGCCGCAATCATGGAATCAAGCTTGCGAGGTGTTTGATGTTTGGGGAATCGATTTCATGGGCCCATTCCCTAGCTCCCAAGGTAACAAGTACATTTTGGTGGCGGTAGATTATGTCTCAAAATGGGTGGAAACACAGGCCATTCCGTCTTGTGATGCTAGGGTGGTGGTGAAATTTCTAAAGAAGTTGTTCTCCCAGTTTGGCACACCCAGGGTGATCATAACTGATCGAGGCACCCATTTCTGCAACTCTCAACTTGAGAAAGTTCTAAAACGGTACGGGGTATCTCATAGCATGTCGACTGCGATCATCCTCAAACCAGTGGGCAGGTTGAGGTATCAAATAGGGAGTTAAAGCGGATCTTAGAGAAAACCATCAACCATCACCGAAGAGATTGAGCAGAACAGCTGGACGATGCGTTGTAGGCATATAGGACGGCATACAAGACACCTATTGGGTCAACACCCTACCGAGTGGTTTATGGAAAAGCTTGCCACTTACCAGTATGTTTTATAATTTTCTTCTAATCTTTTGTTATTTTTTTTATATAGTGTTTTGATTTTTAATGGCAAACATCGCAAGAAAAGAATTCAAGGCTCTTCATATTGCCGGAAGCAATTATATTTCCTGGAGCCTCGATGCCAAGTTACATTTGAAGGCAATGAACCTGAGCAAAACCATTGAGGCTGATAATGATGAGCCCAATGATAGTAAGGCAAAAGCCTTGATATTCATAAGGAATTATCTTGATGATAGCCTAAAAAATGAATATTTAACAATTGAGGATCCACAGGAATTGTAGATTTCTTTGAAAGAGAGATTTGAACATCTCCGAATTGTGTATTTGCCAAAAGCACGCAATGATTGGACAAATCTCATGTTCCAAGACTTTAAAAGCGTACACGAATATAATTCCGAGCTATTTAAAATAGTGTCAGTATTACGCCTCTGTGGAGAAATAATAACAGAAGATATGATGGAGGGTTTGCCGTTCTCACACTTGATCAACTTTTATATGTTTTTGATGGAGTTGTTTATGTTTATAATAATTAAGGTACACATATTCTTTTTTGTTTTTCTTTTTATTTTGAATCTTATGATTAGATTAGTAAAATTGTAATTTGAAATAAAAAGGATTAAGTTTTATCCAGATAGTTAATGACATGCAGCTATATATATAGGAGCCATTGTTTGATTAGTTTTGATTTCAAAGGTCATCAATGGACTTTTTTCTATATATAATTTATTATGATGATAATGTGAATAATTTATCAATTTAATTGCATTTTAAAAATACTAATGTTGATTTGCCATTTCATTCATTTTTTTAAGTGTCATTTGCATTTCAACTTTTGAGCTTTGTATTTAAGTAATTAACCAATGTGGTGATTTTCAATTGTTCTAGAGAAAATATGTTGACATTATTGTCTAATAGAGTCAAGTTTTTGTTTGGTATCTTTGATTTTTTTTTTCTATCCTTTTACGTAGCATGATTGGAAACATCTTTGCAGAGTTAGTCAAAGTACAACTGTTTGGACTTGGGCTAGCGGACCCGGCAAGAAGAAGCTTATAGCAACATCAATGGAGTTTCAAAAAGGGCAGGTTGATCTCTATCTGATTTTCCCCTTTTTTTCAATTATAAGCTTTGATATATTCAAAAATCCGGGGATCTTACAGCCGTAAGAAGTCCTTACGGTCGTAAGGGTGCCCGTAACATCCTCAGGTTGGGTGTTACACCTGTAAAAGTACCCGTAAGAGTGTCATGAATAATGATTTGCTATAGTGTTATGAACAATAACTGCTAGGGTAACCGGCCGTAAGAAATCCTTACGGGTGTAATGGTGCCGGTAAGCCTCACAGGTTGGATCTTACGCCCGTAACAGTCCCCTAACAGTGCCCCGTAATAGTGGTTTTGCTACAGTACTCTGCTGCAGTAATGCTTCTACAATAATGGCCGTAAGAACACCCATAAGTCTGACTGTAAGTCCCTCTAAAAACACCGTCTTTCCCCAAAATTTAACCAAATCGCCTCAAACTTGTTTCTCTTGATCTATATGTCTTCATTCTAGCCTGAATACCAACTAGAAGCGAATTAATCATCAAATTCAATAATGTATTCAATAATTACATAAAAATTGCTATAAAAATAATTATCAAATACATTCATTAAAGCACTTATCACCAAGCCACACGGCCATCTGCAAATTCTACACGGCCATGTGGATTTCCAGTCTTCTATATCTTTGCCTGATACTCCATATTTGTCTTCTTTCTTCTTTTGAGGCCACCCGAATGGACACATGCCGTGTGGTAGGTCATGTGGTGTTTCTTGACTTCTATAAGCCCTTGGAGAGCTTTTGAAGTCCACGAACAAACCAAAACATGAGAGCATCACTGCCTTTGTGTCATTCTACATCCTTTAAATATCTTGAATCCTTTAGAAGTTGGCACATACCCTTTTGTCTGAACCCAGTTTGTATCCTGATCTCTATGATAGCGCAAAAGAACTCCACCAAGCACTCCCATGACCTATTTTTGCCTTGTTTTCTCCAAACCTTCTTCACAACCCTAATTGCATGAAAGAAAAACATATCAACTATTATATACATATAAGCACTTATCACTCATCCTCAACCTTCCTTCAAGGCTCTAGTTAGTAGTGACGTTGCGGCGGACCAAGGTGTTGCGCATTTCTTTAGCTAGTTTGTTCTGAATTCATGTTCATATACGTTGTTTCTTAAACATGCTGCATTGTATAAGAATATGGATTCACTAGTGTAATGGTTACGCTTAATGATTGGATTGTATGCTTGGTACTTTATTGGAAATATTTTTGTGTTTATGGCAAGCATGTTCCTTTGAACTTTATATTCAGGCTTTGGTTTTGTTTAGCAACTTCCTCTGTATATCTTTGTACTCTAGTCTATATTTGGTGAATGCTGTGAATCCCTGTTATGATATGTTGTTCTAGGTTGGGGTAAGCCTTACGGCGACTTGAGGGTTGAGTGGCATGGGCGTCCCTCCTCGGGTTATCGTGTGCCAATCCTACAAGATAGGGCGTGACAGTAGATGAACCCCATGGTCAAGCAATATATCCTGTTATATTTCCATAGCTCCGTATAGAGGATGATCTCGGGGTTTATGAACTACTTACTTGCTACCCCATTCCACTGATGGTTGTGAATAGCATGCTATAGAGGTATCCCCCCACATCTGTGCGCCATCTATGCTGTTTTGATTCTAAACGTCATGAGATTGTCTTCACTTGTGGCATGGGCACGCCATTGGCAACCAGCAGCAGCACATGTCACAGTGGCTCTCCCTTTGTCCGGTTTTATGAAATGAAAGTTGAACTTGCTCTTGATTATGTAATCGCACAAGGCCTCCTTAAAGTATGTCACACTTTCGTAACATTGACCAACTATGTTTACGTCACCTTTAAAATTTCATGAAGAATTTGATATCCCAAGTAAATTTGATGGCAAGATGGGGTATGGATTAAATTAAGCGCTTTGCGACATAGGATCCCTGATTACATTAATACAAATATTAAACAATTAGTGGCATCTATAACTAGTGGCATCGAAAAATGAACGTAATGTAACATATGTTGGTGAAAATCACCATACATAAGCATTATGTGTTTTTTTATAAACAGAACCATCAAAACTCGCATATAACACAAAGGTTCTTACCAAGAAACTATTTTAAATAATTGCCACAAAGTGAATTTAAATACAAGAGCGAAAGACATGACACATTATATATGTAAAGGGCTTCAGTTGTAAAGAAGATAATGTGTAAATGGTTACAATAATTACGATTGTACTGATGACCGAGAGGGGCCGTCTGTCATTCCACTAGTAATCTCGACTATGACATCCACCACATTCTTGTCAAACATATGGTGAATATGGTACATCCGTTAGACGTTGCCTTTTGAGAAAATGTAAGACATCGTATTGTGTGCATCTAGCATTAAATACTTCACTCTCACATGGACAGCATCAAGGTTCCACTGTTTGCATATTTTATTTAGTGTCGACCCCCATGTGATTAAAACAGTGAAATATAAGACACATGCCTCTTCCTTATGCCATACAATACTGTAAAATGTATCTATCCAAGCCCTAGATCAAAAGAAATAGCATAGTTGAGATAGTCATTAGAATGGTCAATATTAAATCCATGACATTATAGAGAAAAAAAAACACCTGCAAGTGGTGTTTGGTACTTGCATATTCTCCTCGGAGCATGCTTTGCTTCCTACCAGTCTTCTAAGCATTAGTATTCAATACTAGAGTGCCTCACATCGGTTGAGATCGACTTTTCTCCCCAATAAGGCAATATTTAGTTTAGAAAAGACTGGTTCCACAATTGCAAAAAGAAGAAGAAGCAATGCAATAAGAGTAAGAGACTTCTCCTACAAGGCAAAAAGGATAAATAACCATACCTTGACAAGACCTAGCACCATTTTTTGTCTTCCCTTCCTCCCAAAAGCACACATGGGTAATGTTCAGATTTTTAAAATATTTTCACAAATCGGAGTAATGGCAGGGACCAAATAGAATAAAATTTACAAAGGAGAAACAAAATAGTATGAATTTTTGTCAAAGGGACTGAAGGAGATATTTGAGAAGTTCAAGGGACTAATATATATTTTTTTTCTTCTTATTATTATTTTTTTTATTATTTTAGTTGAATAACTTGTTTCTAGTTTAGGAAACAATAATTGCGTTCAAGTGCAAACAAAAAACACATTCATCACTTTTTAATATTAAATATTTCTACCTCGGGTTAAACAAGTAGTTCAATAATGTCAAGTTCTTTACATAAAGAGCATAGATTATGCTTAATAGGATCAGGGGTTTTATCCATGTGCATATATCTACATCTGATCTCTGGTAGGCCTGAGGTCCATCGTCCTATAGGTGAAACCTGTTGAAGATCGGGCAATCTTGAGCAATGGCAAAAAGAGAACACACACAAAAGAAAACACAAGAATTTATGTGGTTCAGACCTTCTTCCACGCCAGCACTAATATCAATTTATTTCACTCACAGCACAATATAGCACCTTAGGGTTTACAATTACAGTACTATTAATAGAGATAAGATAACTAGGATATTTATGAGAAAAGATAAATCCTAATCCTAATCAAAATTCTCATATTAAGATAAATCCTGATCCTAATCAAAATTCTCATATTGGAGATAAATCCTAATCCCAATCAAGACTCCACATACACAACAGAACCACCTTTGGTCTTGGCACATGTTGCAAAAGCTATGAACTTGGTATAACTAAATGAAAATAAGGGGCATAGATCTGTCTATAAGATCCTACAATATTCCAATGAGGGCATAACACATTTGGGTTAATATTTGCATATGCACAATTACATATCTTCAAAACATGTATGGATGGGAATCGGTGAGCGACCATAAATCCACTCATGCGTGTGGAATGAATTCCATGGACGATTATTTCATGGTCAATTGTTTTTTATTAACACATTCTGCAATTTGAAATTCATTATAACTAAAATGACCTAAGCTTAAATATCGGCCTTCCTCCATATATTACGCAACCTTGATTCTTGCTTGTTTTTCAAAGCCAAATCCACAAAAAATAAATTTATTTTTAAACCTCAAAATCAAAAGAAAATATGTACAAAATAAAGTCATTGCTTTTATATCTACAATAAACAAATCTATTCTCTATCCAACAAAATCCAATATTAAATAATACGAAGAATAATAAGAATAAACACATGAAATATGTTTAAAAAAACTAAAAGTAACTAGTTTAAAACAAGTTCGACCACAAATAGGTTTTAAAAAACATGAAAAAAAACCTCGTATTTTATTAATAATAATATTAGTAATAGTAATTGTAAAACCCACTTTTTAATAGCCATCAGATTATCTTTTTAAGATTTCTTTATTTTTTTCAAATTTTAAATCACCCAACCATATCGCTTGTAAAGCCATCTTTTAATCTCAGCCCTTAGATTAGATTTTTAATTTTTTTATATTATTTGAAACTTTAAAGCTTCCGAACCTTATCCCTTATAACCATTAGATCGTGGGAGAAGGCCTCGGAACTCACGAGAGAATTTCACCCGAGACCTAGCCCACATCCTTCTTGCTTAGTTTTGTGAAGTGCCGGTGATGACGAAGAGAAAGAGAGGATTCATGCCAATTTTTGTTATTTTCTTTTTGAGGTAAGCACCCGCTTTCTCGGATCTAGGTCTATTTAATCATAAGTGAGATCTCACTTCTTTTCCTTTGTTTTCTTGTGTCTCATTGATTTTATGAACCTTAAGTCCAATATGAAGAGCAAAAGGATTGAACGTCATTATATATGCTCAATGAGGGTGACAATTTCTGAATTTGGAGAAAAAGATAAAGTTTATACATTAGGAATGCGTAAGCATCCGCTTATTCGGATTTAGGGTTTTGATTGTGTGTTATTTGATCTCCATAAATAGCCGTGTTTTCATTTTATTCGTTTATTTTGATTTCCATGAATAAAAATGCATAGCATGTTTTGTCTTCCCAACATGATTAGGGATCTTTCCAAGAAAGTAAACCTAGATTTTATTTCAGCAAAAATTTCAGATTTTATATAATTGTGGTTGTAAAAATATGACCCTATTGGTGTATTCTGCAAAACCCAAAGATTGACGGCCATAATAGGTAACTTTAGAAATTGAATCGAGCAAAGTGATAAATAAGAAAGTTATAGCGTTCGATATCAACTAAGTAGCTGTAAATATTCAGATTTTGTAGATCTGTAATTTATGAGATACAATCATATTAGTGCAGCTGCGTCAAAAAGTAATCTGTGCAGAACATGGAGTTTGATTAATACTTTTGATGGTGTAAAGGTTGTATCAGGCAAGATGAAACATACGAAAGTTGTTGCTGATTAAATTAACTATCTACTCCTAAAATATCATGTTATTTGAGGATGTATTCGGAGTGATATGCATGTTAAAAGTATAGTATATGATTTTTACTGATTTCCAAAAATAGATAGACGTTCCAATTGATGCTATAAATTCAATAATATTCTAAGCAATGCGAATTTTGGATATGTCATAGCCTTCTCTGTCTAGCTTTCGTTAAAGAACTAATTTTGTGATTTGGAGGATGTTAGACAAAGTTATGCATATTTTAGTCCGTCATGTTGAAATAGTTCATATCTCCATTAGACTTGATAATTTATATTATACCTTTGAAAGAATCCGAATTTAAAAAATAAGATCTTGACCCTTTTTGCATTTATACCCTTCTGAAAACTTCTTTTGCATTACCCTTGCTCATTAGCCACATGTGCCTAGACACACACACACACACACACACACATATATATATATAGTTGTGGGTTTGATTTTAGCCTACTTATGGGGTAAGTAATGCATTGTGCATTCTGGTGTTGCTAGCACAGTTAGTGTTTAGAGCCTCGATCATGTTTAACTAGTGGTCAATATTTGTTTGTAAGTTTGGAATTTAAGACAAGTGTGATGTTCATGTTTAGGGTTTTTGCCCGAATCTTGATTTTGATGTCTGAGTGGATCCTATAGCTTGGGGATATTGTTCCAGGTAAGTAAACCACATATAAATTCTGTATAAGTATATATTTTTCAATATTTGCTAATTTACTATTTTGATTATTTCTTGTATTAGTTTTTAGTAATTTTATTTTTCAATAATTTATTCATTCAAGTTTTTCATAAATTATGTGTATTATATATTTTGAGTTATATAAAATTATTTTACAACCTGTTCGTTAAGTTATTTGATTTGAAAATAATCGGCTTATTTGGATATAAGGAAAATTGGATCATGCTTATCTTAATATTTTTGTTTAGCGGATTATTCTGTTTTCACTCAGTTTGAGCATTGTTATTCTGTTGTTTGTGAACATCAACTATTTTGATCTATAAATCATAGTCCCCAATTAACTTTGCAATAACCCTGTCATTGGGGGTTAAACACTGACCGTGTCGACATGAATTCTGATTCTGATAAGAAACTATAGTTTCGCACCGTTCCGTCGGTGGAGAATAGCGGTTTCTGATATTTTTGCTCGGGTCACCTAGGGTAAACAAATGAACTCTGATATTCTGGCTCTGGTCACCGAGGGTAAGCAAATGACCTCTGATATTTTGTTTTTTGGCATTAGTTATTTGGCGGATATATATACTTGTTCATCTGAAAATTTTGTTTGCCTGAAATGGTTTATTGTCTGGATATTTATTTTTGATATTTATTATATAACGTTACTTTTAAGTACGTTTCTGAAATATTCTTAAGTCTGGGTTTTGGTTTTGATAATTATTTTGCAACAACGCATATGAGCATGTTTTTGAAACTATTGAATTTTTTGTGATCCATATTTTACTATTGGCTTTTAGTGGTTGCTTACTGGGCTGTTTAGCTCATAAATAGTTGCTCTATCTTTTTTAGATCAAGGGTAGGTGTGTGGTGACTAGTTTAGCGGGGACCGTTGAGTGATCACCAGGTGGCTAGCAGGAGTTTAGTTTTCTGTTTAATAAGTCTGTTGTCTGTTAAGACCTTTAGTATTCTGTGAATCTTGGCTGTAAATCCGATTATTTTTCGTTTCTCTAATTCTTTAGTTTTGATCGGAATTAGTATATTATTATGATTTATATTCGAGAGACAGGTATTGAGGCCTTATGTGCCCACTTGGTCACCTTGGCCTTGTGAGCATACATCCGTTTGTCAACGCATCGAGTCCGGTGAGTCGGGTTCGGGCGTGACAAATTTAAGTGGTATCAGAGCTCTTAATTAATTTTGATCCTAGTATTTCGAGCAAAACCTTGTGATTTAGAGTGGTAAGGCAATCTGACTTTAGTTTAGCATGAAAGTCTTATAGGCTAGTTATTTTGACAGAGTCATTTTGTTTATTTATTTGATTCCAATTAGGTTTACCTTGCAGAATGCCGCCTTTAATACAATGGTGTCAGTTACCTTATCAGTTTATTCTGCGTATGCTTGCGCATTGTTTGATTCCGAAGCTATGCATTCGTTTATATCGTCAGTATTTATTCGTAGGCATGCATTGCGTGTTATAACTATGGATTCTGATTGGTGTGTTGCCATAACTTTAGGAGCTGTTATGGTTCTTGTTAGAGCATGTGAGAATTGTCCGATTGGTATTACTGGTCATGAGTGTTAGCTTGTTGCATATTATGAGCATGAGTGATTATAATCTAATTTTGGTATTGGATTTTCTGTCCATATACCATACTGTAATTGATTGTCATGCACGAGTATAGCCTTTAAAATCCTTGAAGAAGCAGAGTTACCTTTTCACGCGAGTGACTCTACATCACTGCCTCATGTGATTTCCACCTCGCAAACTTTAAAATTTCTCTTAGGTGGGTGCTCGGGATTATTTGCAATTGTAGTTCAAGAAACACTAGGAGTTATCCGTTTTAGTGTTAAAGCGAAGTTTAACCCTTGATTTATCGGTCCATTTGAGATCTTGGAACACCTTAGTGATGTAACATATTGGCTTGCATGTATCTTTTTGACGATCAGTTGAGAGTTTAGAGGACTAAACTCCTTTTTAGGGGGAGTGATTTGTAAAACCCACTTTTTAATAGCCGTCAGATTATCTTTTTAAGATTTTTTTATTTTTTTTTTCAAATTTTAAATCAGACAACCTTATCGCTTGTAAAGCCATCTTTTAATCTCAGTCCTTAGATTAGAGTTTTAATTCTTTATTTTATTTGAAACTTTAAAGTTTCCGAACCTTATCCCTTATAACCATTAGATCGTGGGAAAAGGCCTCAGAACTCATGAGAGAATTTCACCCGAGACCTAGCCCGCATCCTTCTTGCTTAGTTTTGTGAAGTGCCGGTGATGACGAACAGAAAGAGAGGATTCATGCCAATTTTTGTTATTTTCTTTTTGAGGTAAGCACCCGCTTTCTCGAATCTAGGTCTATTTGATCATAAGTGAGATCTTCTTTCTTTTCCTTTGTTTTCTTGTGTCTCATTGATTTTATGAACCTTAAGTCCAATATGAAGAACAAGAGGATTGAACGTCATTATATATGCTCAATGAGGGTGACAATTTCTGAATTTGGAGAAAAAGATAAAGTTTATACATTAGGAATGCGTAAGCATCCGCTTATTCGGATTTAGGGTTTTGATTGTGTGTTGTTTGATCTCCATAGATAGCCGTGTTTTTATTTTATTCGTTTGTTTTGATTTCCATGAATAAAGATGCATAGCATGTTTTGTCTTCCCAACATGATTAGGGATTTTTCCAGGAGAGTAAACCTAGATTTTATTTCAGCAAAAATTTCAGATTTTATATAATTGTGGTTGTAAAAATATGACCCTATTGGTGTATTCTGCAAAACCTAAAGATTGACGGCCATAATACATATCTTTAGAAATTGAATCGAGCAAAGTGATAAATACGAAAGTTATAGGGTTCGATATCAACTAAGTATATGCAAATATCCAGATTTTGTAGATCTGTAATTTATGAGATACAATCATATTAGTGCAGCTGCGTCAAAAAGTAATCTGTACAGAACATGGAGTTTGATTAATATTTTTGATGGTGTAAAGTTGAATCAGGCAAGATGAAAAATACGAAAGTTGTTCCTGATTGAATTAACTATCTACTCCTAAAATATCATGTTATTTGAGAATGTATTCGGAGAGATATGCATGTTAAAAGTATAGTATATGATTTTAATGATTTCCAAAAATAGATGGACGTTCAAATTGATGCTATAAATTCAATAATATTCTAATCAATGCGAATTTTGGATATGTCATATCCTTCTCTGTCTGGCTTCCGTTAAAGAAAGAATTTTGGAATTTGGAGGATGCTACACAAAGTATGCATATTTTAGTCCGTCATGTTGAAATAGTTCATATCTCCATTAGACTTGATAATTTATATTATACCCTTGAAAGAATCTGAATTTAAAAAATAAGATCTTGACCCTTTTTGCATTTATACCCTTCTGAAAACTTTTTTTCCATTACCTTTGCTCATTAGCCACATGTGTCTATATATATACACACACAGATATATATATATATATAGTTGTGAGTTTGATTTTAGCCTACTTATGGGGTAAGTAATGCATTGTGCATTCTGGTGTTGCTAGCACAGTTAGTGTTCAGAGCCTCGATCATGTTTAACTAGTGGTCAATATTTGTTTGTAAGTTTGGAATTTAAGACAAGTGTGATGTTCATGTTTAGGGTTTTTGCCCGAATCTTGATTTTGATGTCTGAGTGGATCCTATAGCTTGGGGATATTGTTCCAGGTAAGTAAACCACATATAAATTCTGTATAAGTATATATTTTTCAATATTTGCTAATTTACTATTTTGATTATTTCTTGTATTAGTTTTTAGTAATTATATTTTTCAATAATTTATTCATTCAAGTTTTTCATAAATTATGTGTATTATATATTTTGAGTTATATAAAATTATTTTACAACCTGTTCGTTAAGTTATTTGATTTGAAAATAATCGGCTTATTTGGATATAAGGAAAATTGGATCATGCTTATCTTAATATTTTTGTTTAGCGGATTATTCTGTTTTCACTCAGTTTGAGCATTGTTATTCTGTTGTTTGTGAACATCAACTATTTTGATCTATAAATCATAGTCCCCAATTAACTTTGCAATAACCCTGTCATTGGGGGTTAAACACTGACCGTGTCGACATGAATTCTGATTCTGATAAGAAACTATAGTTTCGCACCGTTCCGTCGGTGGAGAATAGCGGTTTCTGATATTTTTGCTCGGGTCACCTAGGGTAAACAAATGAACTCTGATATTCTGGCTCTGGTCACCGAGGGTAAGCAAATGACCTCTGATATTTTGTTTTTTGGCATTAGTTATTTGGCGGATATATATACTTGTTCATCTGAAAATTTTGTTTGCCTGAAATGGTTTATTGTCTGGATATTTATTTTTGATATTTATTATATAACGTTACTTTTAAGTACGTTTCTGAAATATTCTTAAGTCTGGGTTTTGGTTTTGATAATTATTGTGCAACATCGCATTTTAGCATGTTTTTGAAACTATTGAATTTTTTGTGATCCCAATTTTACTATTGGCTTTTAGTGGTTGCTTATTGGGCTGTTTGGCTCATAAATAGTTGTTCTATCTTTTTCAGATCAAGAGTAGGTGTGTGGTGATTAGCTTAGCAGGGACCGTTGAGTGATCACCAGGTGGCTAGCAGGAGTTTAGTTTTCTGTTTAATAAGTCTGTTGTCTGTTAAGACCTTTAGTATTCTGTGAATCTTGGCTGTAAATCCGATTATTTTTCGTTTCCTTAATTCTTTAGTTTTGATCGGAATTAGTATATTATTATGATTTATATTCGAGAGACAGGTATTGTGGCATTGTGTGCCCACTTGGTCTTGGCCTTGTGAGGATACGGCCGTTTGTCAACGCATCGAGTCCGGTAAGTTGGGTTCGGGGCGTGACAGTAATAATGATTATTATTATTATTAACGTAATTGTAGTTTTAAAAAATATATAACTTTAAAAATTATTATTTCTTTTAACATATGCCTAAAACACCTATATATATATATATATAAACCAATAATAATATTGAAATATTTTGCCAAAATATAAATGCGGTTGAAAAGAATATAAATTTTAAAAAATAATAACTAAAAAAATGGTTTAGAAAATATTTCACTTTTAAGATCTTCTGAGAAGAGAATAGTGTTTTTTGAGAAAAGCCCAATATGTTGGTTTTCTAAATAGTACACTCATCACTATATGGTGACATGGTTTTGCTATGAGGTTTTGAAACTAAAAGGTGGTCAATAAATCTCTCATGAGGTTATTTTATAATTAAAAAAAGGCTAAATTGTTAAAAAAAAAACTTCCATACATTTGTTTAAAATTTTCTTTCCTAGCTATTCTTATCCTATTTTATTATATTTTTATTTTTTTTAATATCTGGACTAAAATTAGAGCATATTTATATTTAGCCCTTATTAATAATAAAGCACCAAATATAAATTTATTATTCTAAATTCTAAATTCATGAATTAAAATGCACTTCATCTCACAGCTAGTAATATCAATTTATTAGTTTTAAAATGAGAAGTAACACTTTGGTAGCAATATTGTATTAATATACTACATTAGTTGAGTGATAGCATCAAACTTCACTTGGGCGTTTCTAAATAATGTGTTTGTGGGGCCCTTTCTTCTCAACCAGTTTTTAATATGATTAACCGGCCAAAATAAAGGCTCACAAATCAAATTTTGATTATTTTTTTACTTCAATGGATTGTGGGTTTCCGACTTCCATTAGGGGCAAGCCCCTAATGTAATTACCCTGGACATTATCACAGGAACCTCCGATTAAGAAACAAATGTGAATGAGAAATAATGTAACAAATGAGTGAAATCAAATTTTTATTAACTTCAACAACATTTCATGAACACATAATTTTGACTTGGAACAAAGGATAAGAGAACTATTATTTTTAATCCCACTTTCTTAATCTTCATCCAACTTAACATAATCTAGGTTTGAGCTTTGACTTTGACTTGGCAGACTTTTTCACCGAAAATCATGCTCGAATACTTCTTTTAACTTTGTTGACTTCGATTTTACTCAAATTTCTTTTGCTTACATCTTGGGCCTCATCCACATGTCAAGTTATGCTTTACAAAACTTGAGAACAATGAGCTTGATCTGCTTCAATTTTGATCTTTGAAAAAAAAAACTTCGGCATGTTATGCTTGTGAAGTCTTTAGTTTCTTTTTCTTCTTTGACTTGTGAGAACTCTTCAATCCATTTACTTTTGATGTCTTGGTGTTATTGAGCTCATTTGTTCATTCATTTGAAACATGTATCTTGGACACTTGAGTTTGTATCTTGGATTTGTTTTGGATTTCAAGTTGTGGATTCTCTAGGTTGACTAGCCACAAACTTGATTTTATATAATTTGACTCTTCAAAAGCTTCGGCTTTCGTGCTTATGAAACTTTCTTTAAGTCTTGACTTGTGAAACTCTTTGAGTCTTTGACTTCTGATGTGTTGAGACTATTGAGTTCATTTGTCGATTTGTATAGATTTTCAAGTCTTGACTCTTTCATATCTCCAATCTTGGCTTGATTGCTTTGACTTTGATTTTTTAGAATGGCTTTAACTTTGGAATTTGCATCTTGATTTGATTTTACATTTTGGATTTGATTTGAATTTCAAGTTGTGGATTATCTATGTTGATAAATTACAGACTTGATTTTACAAAATTTGACTTTTCAAAAGTTTCGGCTCTCATGCTTGTGAGACTTTCTTCAAGTCTTGACTTGTGAAACTCTTCGAGTCTTTGACTTTCTGATGTCTTGAGACTGTTGAATTCATTTGTCATTCATTTGAGTTTTTATCTTGGCCTTCTATGCTTTGAGCATCGGTTTGCACATCATCAAGTTATAATCTTTTTTTTTTACATGATTACTTTGACTAGCTTGATTTCGAAGTGGATCTCAAGTCATAATCATAAACTTGATTCC
Source organism: Dioscorea dumetorum (assembly GCA_902712375.1). Taxonomy (NCBI): domain Eukaryota; kingdom Viridiplantae; phylum Streptophyta; class Magnoliopsida; order Dioscoreales; family Dioscoreaceae; genus Dioscorea; species Dioscorea dumetorum. Next base: position 762,108 of record CACTHL010000132.1, read on the forward strand.
CTTTAATATGGGTGTATGATGACTTCAGCATTTTGTGCTTGTAAAGCATCTTAGGTTTTGATAAAACTTTTTTTTTTTCACTCACTCAAGAAAGTCAAGAGGTAGTAGAGAAGTTCTCACAAAAAGAGCTATCTTCCACCACATTGAACTCAACAAGAGCTAGTGGTCTTGATAAAACTTTTTTCACTCACTCAAGAGAGTTTCAAAAGGTATTGGAGAAGCATTCACAGGGAAAATCTATCTTCCAACACATTGAACTCAACAAGAGCTAGTGGTCTTGATAAAACTTTTTTTTACTCACTCAAGAGAGTTTCAAGAGGTATTGGAGAAGCATTCACAGGGAAAAGCTATCTTCCAACACATTGAACTCCACAAGAACTCATGGTCTTGATAAAACTTTTTTTTTCACTCACTCAAGAGAGTTTCAAGAGGTATTGGAAAAGCATTCAGAGGGAAAAGCTATCTTCCAACACATTGAACTCAACAAGAGCTAGTGGTCTTGATAAAAGTTTATTTTTTCACTCACTCAAAAATAGAATCCCTGAGGTAGTGGGGGGCTCTCACAAAGAGAACAGCCTACCACTACAGACTACATTGGACTCCAGAAGAGATTGTGGTCTTCAAAAACATTTCCACTCACTCAAAAAAAGAGTCCATGAGTGATAAGTGTCTAAATGTATATATTTATACGTTTTATTCTAGTACTATTTTCCATGTATTTTGATGAGTTGATGCCCGTTTCACGTTTAACCTGGTTTTATTTGTGTTATAGGCCTTGAAGAATCCAATATAAGCTCAAAAACGTATTTGGGAAGAAATCCGTATCAAATACGACGTTTTCGAGCTTTCCTACTGTAGTGGTACTATAGCAAGATTACTGTAACAGTTACTGTAGCATGGCGATCCGAAGCTTGAGGGAGTTTTTATTACTTCTCTTCATGTTTATTTGTTCCTTGGAATTGTATGAGTGTTCCTCTTTTATGAGGAACTAACTTGTATGTGATTTGGGCATGATGAACCCTAGGGTGTTTTCATTGTAATTTTGGATGATCGTCATTATTTATGTATTGTTGGATGTTAGATTTTTTTTATAGAATCTTGTAGTTTGTGATTCTCTCTATGTGTGCTTTACTATCTTGGATCGCATGAGAACTCAGCTGTTCAATTTCTAGGTTGTACTTGGAGCGTGACCATCGCCCTTGTACTAGACTCGCATTAGATTGAAAAGGATTCATGTACTAATACGCCGAGGGATTCGGGTATTAGGTACCCCTCCGAACGTTAGGCATAGACCCTGAAGAGTGTCTACTCCTGATAAGGGATACCCTGAGCGCACTGCAGTCGTAGGAGGAATTCACCGGAAGGGATTCCAGTCAATACTCGTATGGGATTAGGGCTAATCACCGAGGGATTCGGGATTAGCTTAATTTAGGAATCTCTCGGTCCAAACCACCATCACAACACATCATCCTCAATTCTCTATAGATCCATGAAGAATTAGAGTGGATCTAGTATGGATTTAATGTTTAATTTTAATTAAGCCATAGATCTAATGTTTGGATGGTTTAGGAGTCTTGATCTCATGCTTTGGTGAAGAATAAAGGAGATCCTTCATCTCTAAACCCTTGATTCTTTTAGATCCGAACCCAATTAGGATTTTCTTGGTTTTATTGTGATCTTGAGGATTTGAGGATACCATTATTATTAATTCTTGAATCTATAATATCTAGTGAACTTTAGAAGCCATGCGATCTAAATTTGGATCATTCTTTCCTCTTTTGTTTATTGTTTGGGTTATGTTATTGATTCTTGTTTTCCTTGGATGGTTAATGGCTTTAAAGAGGTGAATCGAAAGGAAAGGGTAAAGATCAAGTAGGCGAGTGATCCAAGAAGTTCGATCTCGCCAAGTTTGTGAGTGGGAAATTGTTTAATTCATTAGCTATGGTCATGCTTGTATGAATACCTAATTATATACATTATTGAATGGTGAATTTCATGTTTCAAAGGTTTCTTGAGATGTTTTCATGAAACTTTGAATAATGATGATTTATGTTTCGGTTTATTTCTTGATTGAAGACATTGATCATCTATAGTTCTTGATTTATGATCTAATGTACTTTTGATTAAGGTTGTTGATCATTTATACTTATGGTTCATGATTTGATTTACTTTTTCGATTATGATCAATGATCTTTTATTATTCTTAAGGGATGAAATCCCTATGTTTTGAAATGCATATTTTCAAAGTAATGTTAAAGGGGTTAATGTTCTTGACATAAGGACCCAAGAAAGGGCCTAAGAGAGTCAAAATGGATTTCTTGGTGATGAAACTCTATTGGAAAGGTTATTCTTTGCGATGATGTAGTATTTGAAATGTGTTTTCATAGAATACTTTTATGATGATTTTCTTGATGAATCCAATATCATTGCCGATGTTTACTCAAGAATTCACTTTCGAATTGGGAGTTGTATCTATGAGAATTTGTGATCTCTTAACGAGATTTATGATATTATATTGATGTGTTCATATTATTGTCATGATGTGTTCATGATGAGCCTACGGGCGGGATGGATATCCTAAACATTTCGATGGTGACATTGGGGGATCCCCGTCTTCTGCAGAAGCGAGTCTCCACGGACCGACCTAGTTGGGGTGGCGTGGAGTTCTCGGCTGACTAGCCCTTACATGAGGCACGTAGAGAACCTGAACGTGCTGTGTTGAGTTCCCGGAGTCACCACACGGGATTATCAACGGCCAACGCCAAGATACGCGCGTCTTGGTGGCTCCTGACCTAGCCACGGCCATGGTTAGTGATAGAGAGTTTTCATAAGCTGTTGATGATGCTATCGATAGAGGATTTCCGCATGTGTTGCACTATAAATCCTTACTTCGATGGGTTTGATCTTTTAACTAGTATTCTTAACTTGAATTTTCAGTATTGAATCTCTTTATAAATGATTTTCAGAGTTTTATTGATCCCTTTCATTGAGAAAGTTGGAAAGCTTCTTATATTGAAATGTGTACTTAAAGCATTTTGTAAATTGTTGGTTGCTAAAGATTTACATATGTTTTTAGCATATCATTTGTTACACTTGTATGAGTTATAGCTCCATGTTCAACCCAACACTGAGTAACTTAGTTACTCACCCATTCTTCTTCTCTTCTTTTCAGGTGTTAGCACGGCCGCAGGGCGTGAGACGTGATAGTGCTTGGCGGATTTATTCTTGCATTTACCTTTGAGTTGTGTATGATTCATAAACATTGTTGTCATGCATAAGATGGATCCACTAGAACCTATGTTTTCGTATTTCTATTTTGGGTTTGGATAATCTTGATTGGTTCAGTTAGAACCTTAAGTTGTTTGAGCTTTACACCTAGTGTTTGGGGAGACTATAATTGTGTTCATGATCATTGATGTTGTGATGTACAGGGATATACATAACTGGTGTGAGTATGTTGATCTTGTACAGGGTTGTGGTTGAATACCTCAGATTTAGAGTATTATTATTGTGATGTTAATATTGTACAGGTAACAGGTTAGTCTTGCGGCAATCTAGGGTTGAGGCAGGTGCCTGACCTCCCCTGGGTTATCGTGGCGATAGTGTCATGAGTCGGGACCCGAGAGTCGGAGCGTGACACTACTTTAGTGGTATCAGAGCAAGGTTTCAGGATTGGGTTGCTATAAGGTTTTATGATTTGGTCAGTATAAGGGTTCAGGATTGGCCCAGTAACCAGTTTAGAAATGGATTTTGTCAATATAATCTTGATTTAAAGTCGGTGTTCGATTGGGACGGGAAGTTGACCTTCGTTATTTACCACTTGTCTTCGATTTGGTCGGGAAGTGAACTTATGCTTGAATGCGACCTCGTAACCGAGATGCAGTGGAAATCCGTCCAGCATGCTCAAGAGGAAGTTGAAGTGACGGTGACTAACGACTCCTGTGCTGTCCGTCCGACCTGTAATGGAGTGGCTCAGGATAAAATGAATGTACCTGAGGACAGGAAGACGAGGAGACGAGGCCTTGGACTGGTGGGGATCATACGAGGCGCAATAAGGAGGGAGTCATACTCTAGGGTCCGATTGAACTCCTCATCGTAGAGCCCCAGTCTGACGGAGAATTCGGTCAGACTCATCCGCTGCAGCGCACCGAACGCCAGGAACTGGATAGTGCCGGTGCGGTGGTAACTCACCGGACCTCGCCGCATCTCGAATGTTGCGAGCATCTCCAAGGCAACCTCCCGGTATGAGGGGTCTGCGATCGCAAGAAGCCACTTCTATGCGCCTACCCCGAGGTATCGCCACACATCGGTCTCAAGTCCAGTCTCGCGGAGGACCTACCAATCCACAGTCCTCGTCTCACCAAACCGCTTGGCGCTCAAGCGAGAATATCGCTCCTGGTGGACTGGAGCTCCGAAGGTGGACTCGACGGGGACAGTGGGTGTGGAAGACTCCCCTTTGGCTCTCTTCGACGAAGAGCCTGACGTGGTAGCCTTCCGCGACATAATCTGCGAGATAAAAGATTAAAACACATAGAACCAGTGAATGCACAGGCGTGCTGAAAGTTGCACGCCTTTGTTGATTTCAAACATGGGTTTATATGGAACACGGGCGTGCTGACGAAAGCACGCCCGTGAAGGGACACTAATTAGGGATCTGGGTAAGAGCACGGCCGTGTTACCCAAACCGTGCGTCGTCCCCGACGATGCCGGGCATGAAACTCGACGGTAAAACATTGTTTAAAGCATTGAAAATTCACCCTAGGTGCCTCTAAACGCTAAGTTAAGCTTTTAAACAACGATTCAAGGCATATAGATCATGATTTGAAGAAGATTAAACGATTAGGGTTCGTCGACTTACCACAATGTCGGAGAAGAAAAATATAAGCGGTGAAACTCCAAAAGAACCTTAAAACCCCGCAAATGATGAGCGAAATCGCAAGAAAATAGAGAGTGAAAGGGGAGAACGCACAAGAAAAAGTGAAGAAAAGCAGTGAACGACCGGATTTTAAAAGAAAAACTCGCGGAAGACGATCTGTCGAGCCGAACACACCCTGAACACGGTTGTGTTTTGCCCGTGCTAATAAAATTCAACAGAAACGAAGAACGTAGCACGTCCGTGCCGCGTGCATGGGCAGTGTGCTAAGGGATTCAACACGACCACAGCACGGCCGTGCTTTACCCCATGCTGCCAAAAAGAAATAGAACGTTGAAAACCTGTAAATTGCACTGCGATCAACACGGGGGTGTTATGCCCGTGCTGAGCCTGAAACCTTCCAAAACAAATTAAAACACACCTTGGTCGATTCAAAACACTACAAAAACACAACAAACAAACACACAAAGGAATAAAAAGACATGAAACCAATCGGGTTGCCTCCCGATAAGCGCTCGTTTAACGTCACTAGCTTGAAATTCCTATACTCACCTCATGAAGGCTCAAAGACATACCTTCTCTCTTGGCGTCTTACAACACAACATTCCAAGAAAGGAGCCAATGAATTAATTAAAAATGCCTCACCAGCACCGAGTGCATTAACAGGGACGTGCTTTGGGGTAGCGGCTTGCTGTTTCTTCCTATCCTCTACCTTCTGCCACCAAGTCCGAGCTTTCGATATTTTCTTTTTCTTGGCAGAAATGGCTAGTTTATTGATACATCCCTTGCGTATCCACAAGTGCACGGGGTCGTACAAGTAGTAAAATGTACCCCTAGGGTCGGGTAGTCGTATTCACTGGGACTGGTGTAGCTTCTAATACTATCGTTCTGTTTAATATCTAATCAAGTAAAGAAGATGGGTTTGACTCTAGGTTGGATTAAAGGAAATTGAGGAAAGGAAATGCACGAAGGTAAATGTAAGGATTCGCTCGATGGAGGAGATGGGGCCCAGGGGTTGGATTCCTTACGTTCACTAACTTAGACTCTCTCAGCATTTATCAGAGATGTCTTCAGTTCTAAATCCAGTTATGTTATATGAATGAGGCTTACAGTGCTGTTGAACCCTAAGTTATGATCTTACTGCTTGCAACTATCAAACAATGATTCACAAGCCAAGATAAGAAAACCAAACTTCCAAGCATTCAGCTACTAAACAACAATCAAGATAGCCAATAACAGAGATTTATTGCAAAAAACAAGACATTCATAAATGTTGCAAGAAAAGTACACAAGTTTAAGCTACAACGTCAGACAAGACCACCCTGGGGCTCCCTTAAGAGTTTAATCCCTCATGACATTAAACAACAAGGAAATTGCCAAAGAAATTAAATACAAGAAGTTGAAAACTCCCTAATTTCTTGCATCATTGCGGCTGTCAAAGGCTCAATTATGTCGTGGAAGATGAGGATGGTGCCCCAAAGCTCTCCCTTTCTTCCTCCTTTCGTTCACCCTCCCAAAAAGTCCCCAAAAACCTAAGTTTCTAAGGTTTTAAAGTGTTTCCCGATGTGAGCACGGCCGTGTTGAAGCCGTGCTCCAAGCCGTGCAGATTACTGCCAAATAAAACTCTTGAAACTCCAATTCTTGTAATCTGCACGGGGTACAACACAAGAGGTTCAAGAATTGGCAATGAGTCCAAAGTCTCGAGATGGACAAGAATTAGTAAGAATCCCATTTGTTGGTATGGAGTTTGAGGATGAGGAGGAAGCATTTTGATATTTCTTAGATTATGCAAAGTCCAGAGGTTTTGGGGTAAGAAAGGTGATTGAATCCCCACAAGTGTACGGGATCGCAAAGTAATACCTTGTGCGAAAACAAAAGGATCGTATTCCACGGGGCTAAGGATCTCCTATTACTCCTTCTCGAGCTATTATCTAGCCTAAGATCTCAAGTGAAGGAATTTACACTACTAGGTGCAATTAAGATTTAAAACAAGATTATGAACAAATTAGAGAGAACAAGCAATAAGCAAACAAGAAACGCAATGTAATGCAAAGGCCTATGGATGTGGATCCCCTTGAGGGGTTATCATGAAACATGGATGATGAATAAAAGATGCAAGGATAAAATGGACCATGATCGACACGGAAAGTGTGAACACTCGCAAGCGCACGGGGTCGTCAAGTAATAAACCACTCGTGCACGCACGAGTGGGTCGTATTCCCAAAGGGCCCGAGAAGCTACCTTACTCACTTCTCACTTGTTGTTTAGCTCACCGATTCCATTTTCAAGAGAATAGAAAGGAAAGAAAGGAAACAAACTACAAGAGAAATTATCTAAATAAATGCGACTAAAGTAAAACACGGGAGATGCTCAAATATGGAAAACGGTCATGGATGAGGATCCCCTAGGGGGCTACTCAAGTGAGTAGGATAATAAGAAATTAAGTATGTGGCTAGTTGGACCGAGAAAACCTAAACTTAGGTCAACCCGATGGTCACGGCAATTGACCTCTAACCCGGTACAAGAGTTGAATAAAGAATTTCTTCGACTCAACCTCTCACACGGTTGCAAGGAGAATGATGGTTTCCTCAAGTTAGGGTGGAAACACTACCTAGTTTTCAACCCTAGAAATGGAGGGGTACAAATACCCGATGGTCACGGCGTATTTATACAGTAATCCCTTCCAAGTTTGGTGGAGTCTAGCACTAAGGCAATGGTCATGCTACAAAGTGCTACCAAGAGTTTGATACAACAATTAAGCACATGTACCAAAACAATTAAGAATACCAAACAAGGATCACAACAAGCCAATCATACAATAGATAACTCAAATAATCCAAAACATCACAAGTTTTGCCCCCAAGGTTCACCTACATCCGGTGACCTTGGGGTTTAGTTGTTCATGTTCAACAAATTCACCACACAAACCATGCAAATAACTAAAATAAACATGAGGAACACTCCCTCAAATGGTGAAGGCCGAATGCCGCTTGAATCCCCAGAGAAAACCTTCCGAAGACGCCATTCGAAGGGGTGGCTTCCCGTTGTCTTCAACATCCAAACAATGAAGCCTTTGAAGTGGATCCTCCAAGATCTTGCTCTCCCCACCTAAGAAAGCCCGGATTTCCTCTCCTTTTGCCCTCCTAAATGGTGTGGAAGTGATGTCCAAACCCTAGCCTCCTTTCTCCCCCAAAACTCTCTCCAAGAAGATGCAAAAAGTTCCCAAATAAATGCCCTAGATCGCCCTTAAAACCCCAAATCCCGATTGGTAAACGGGTCAGCATACAGCCGGTATGCTGACCCCTCGGGATTTCTAATTTTCTGCCGAGAAGTCCGCGATGAGCTACAGTAACTACTACAGTGAATGCTACAGTACCGTGCTACAGTATCCTGTCTCGAAAACGGTGTTTTGGTGTCGAATTCGCTCCACATCTCGTCGTCGAGTCCCCAAGGCTTCCGGCTGGCCTGAAATACAAAGATAAAGCAATTTATACCGAAAAGGGCATAGATTCAACAATAAGATATGAAAATAATACACAAAACATACATGTAAAATACGTACTTTTAGACGTTTATCAGACTTAAAGCGAATTTTGGAGAAAACTGTGTCTCAAAACCGAAGAGATTGGGCAGAACATCTAGATGACGCCCTCTGGGCCTACAGAACAGCTTACAAGACTCCTATTGGCATCACTCCGTATAGGCTAGTCTATGGAAAAGCTTGCCATCTACCTGTTGAGCTTGAGCATAAAGCTTATTGGGCTATCAAGTTTCTAAATCTCGATTCTTCTCTTACAGGATGCAAGAGAAAACTCCAACTAAACGACCTTGATGAGTGGCGCTCCACCGCATATGAGAGTTCGAAGCTCTATAAAGAAAAAGTAAAAGAGTACCACTACAGACGCATCAAGCACCCTAAACAATTCCACGAGGGAGATCAAGTCCTACTGTTCAACTCCAGGTTGAAATTATTTCCTGGGAAGCTAAGATCACATTGGTCAGGTCCATACACGGTCACTCAAGTCTTCCCACATGGGGCGGTTGAGGTAACCCACCCGGAAAGCAGCACTTTTAAGGTTAATGGGCATCGATTGAAATTATACTTCAATAACAACATTACAAGGGAAACCGGGGGTGGCTTTAAACTCTTTGAACCCCCGTGAGGTAAGGAATGAGGTACGTCAGGCTCGTGACGTTAAACAAGCGCTTCTTGGGAGGCAACCCAAGCATTCAAGGGAGTTTTATTACATTTTTCGTATCTTAGGTCTTAGTTCACTTCAATTTTCGTATTTCTTCGACTTGTTTTGTTTTTGAATAAGTTCATGCTCACACACTTGGCACATTGTTCTCATCGTTTTAATTGTGGTGTATTTGTGCAACTTCTTGAGAAACTCATGTGTAGGTGTGAGTGTGGGGGCCGTATGGGGGCCGTATGGCCCGGTTCATGCCCATTTAACCATCCTCTCTCTTCTCTCTCTTCTCTTTCTTCCATTCTCTTCTTTTCTCTCTTCTTCCACCAATTTTTTCTCTTCTTTCTCACTCATTTCTTGGCCAAATTTCCTCATTTTTTCTCCTAAATCTTCTCCTCATCCATTTGAGATGTCGGTCTAGTAGTTTTCCTCAAGTTTAACGCTAGTTTTCTCAAGATTTCGTGGGTATGCTTTTTCAATGCCCTACATTTATCTTATTCATTTCTTGGGCATTCTTGGAGCTTTTGTGTGGAATTTCTTTAGCATTTTGCTGGGTTTGGATGGTGTGGTTGTTATGGATGAAGTCTCCCTTGAATTTATGTAAAACATTTTTCAATTTTCATGTTTTTGGGGAGGTTCTGTAGAAATGAACAGTACCTATACGGCCCCCATACGGCTGTATGGACACTATACATCATATTTTTCATTGTTTCTTCATCTCTTACACTACATTTTGAATCATATTGGATTCCTCTATGCTTGATTGGGTTTTTCATGGTTTGTAGGAATTTTGGGGATGAAGAAATTGGCAAGCAACCATGGAGTGATATTTACACCACACGGAGTGACCACATGGAATAAGATGTCATTTTGTGATTAGAGACTTAATTCTAAGGACAAGGATGAGCATGGACACTTTATTTTATTGTTTATTGTTTAGACTTTATTTTCTAGATTTTGTGTTCTCTTTGTATTTTGTTTAAGTTTTTGCATGATTACTTCCCATCTCTCATTTGTAAGTTTTTGTTGAATGATGATGTCCCCTTTTTGCCTCGCAGGGCATTGAGGGAATTTGGTGAGCTTTCCTAGTTTGAAATGGAGGTCGGACAAGACATGTATTGCTCACCACACCTTTTGTCGAGTCACACCTCCCCACAAACACAAAAGTAACTGGGAAGTTCATTTTCACCCTCCTCTTTTATTTTCATTACCGATTTGCCATGTTTTTCATGATTAGTGTACATTGAGGGCAATGTACAACACTAAGTGTGGGGATGGGTGTATTTCATGTATTAGGACCATTTGTTACAAGCAAGTGTTACCTATGATGGCTTTGTTCATTCTTGTAAGATTCTTTTAGCTTGGATTAATAATTGATGTGAGTTACTTGTTTCTATGCTTTATTGAATCCTATTTTACACCTAGTATTGTCATGTGCACTGAATTTTTCATCGATGCCCTAGGAATAGCCAATGTGACTACTGTAACTCTCTTGTATGTGTAACACACTACTTTGAGTACTTGGCCTTAGAAAACTAAATTCTATCCTTCAATGGACTCTTAAGAACTTCTAAGTCTTGTTGAGCTAATCCTAGTTTTGTGTCATGTAGTGTACTCTGAAGATGTGATCTACGGTCTTTTTGAGTACCTACCAAAGGTTTTGAGATGAAAGTGGATCTAGTTTTGAGCTATAGAATTAGAAGGATCTTACTTGGCCATTGAAGTAACATTTAGTAGTTTAAGACTTAGTATTCTTTGAAAGTGGAGTGATTAGCATCTAGAGCTGTACTGATTGAAGTCCTTAGGCTAGACCAGATCGGGGCAAATGAGATATAAGATTCACTTACACGACACAGACATATAAGGGGTGAGACAGTATATTTTTATTATGCTTATTAACTATGACGCAACATCTATGTATCATTGTCCATTGCTTTTGGAATCTTATATTTGCTTGATGCCAGAGGTAATGCGTTTAGCCACTTTTAAGTCTCTTTGTTTTTCATGAGTTGATTGCTTGGGGACAAGCAACGCTTAAGTGTGTGGATATTTGATAAGTGTCTAAATGAAGGTGTTTTCATATATATATCGTATTCACTTTGCATGTATTTTGTGAGGTTTGGTGCCCGTCTTGAGCTTAATCGTCTATTATTTGCTTTGTAAGGCATAAGGAAGCCATGGAGAACAAGAAGATATCATTTAGGCAAAAAGAGAAGAAAACAGGAATTTCATACCACCCCCATACTACCCAGTATGGGGGCCGTATGCACTGTAGCAGTGGAATGATTTCGAGTTGTCTGCCCAAATTTATATACTACCCAGTATACGTGGCCATATGGAGGCCGTATGCACCCCGTATGAATCACGAATCTAGTTTTTTTTAGTTGCTTGCACGAGTGGTTTATTACTTGACGACCCGTGCGCTTGCGGGTGTTGACACATTCCATCTCGGTGACAAAAATTTGGAGTTTGAGCAAGCTTTTGGCCGGATCTAGCCCTTAGATTCACTCATCTTACTCTAGGGCAAGGGTTTGATCTCTCACTCAAAACCTTGAATTTTTCTTATTTTTGTGGATGAAATTTCATGGAGTTTTGTTGTTTGTTGTTTTTGAGGGTTTTGGGAGCAATTTCAAAGCTTTGTAAAAATGTTTATGCTCCATTTACAAGAGAAGCTCTTGCAAAATCTTTTGGGAATTACTGTAGCAATTCTTGAATTCTTTCACATTCCCATCATGTTGAACCATTGCTTCTCTTGTATGTGACTTAATCTTGAATCATATTTGTAAACCCTTAGCCATGCTTGCATTATTGAGCTTTGGACACCATGATAATGATGAACAAAGAATTTGCTTTGATTTTGTTTTGCATGATTGTTGTGTTGTATTAGTTGTTTGTTTTGTTTGCTTTTGTTTGTGTTTTTTTTTTTTTTTTTTTCTTTTTGTGTGTGTTAGATGCCTTGATATGATGTTCCTTTCTATCTTGTTGGATGGAAGTAGGGCATCAAGCTCGCCTTCTCTCTCGATCATCTACTCGCATCATTGGTGGCTACCCCGATCTCTTGGACTTCAAGACTCATGTTTTGAGACTCGGGGAAGTTCATGAACCCTCTTATTATGCTTTTATTGCTTATATTTTTTATGCACTGCTGATTTAGACACATTGAGGACAATGTGCATCTTTGAATGGGGGGTGGATTTTCATGAACTTTGGAATTGTTTTAAATTGAATGCTTGACTCACCTATGACAGCTATGATCTTATTGTTAAGGATTTCCTAGCTTGGTAGAATGATAGTCGTGAGTTGTACGCTACATTTGCTTGAATGTAGTTCTGTTTCATCTTTAGTGTATTTATGCCTGCTCACTTTAACTTCCACTTCTGACACTCTAACCCATCTTATTGATTTTGTGTTAGGATGTTAAATTCTTCTTTCAATAGTCCTTTAAAAACTTTTGAGTTTCCTGTTTTTGCTTTAACCCTAAGTGAGATTTTTTAAGTGAGGTTTTTAGCAGGCTATTGATCAGGCGTCTTAAAAAAAAAAAAAAAAAAAAAAAAAGTGAAAAATGAGTCTATGTCAGTATTCCTCTGCTTGTAAAAACATGAATGTGTATATGTAGATTTGTAGTCAAGTAAGTTGGGTGGCTCTTGTGCCTGGCCAGCATGTGCATCCTGCTGAAAGATTTTTGTGCAGTCTACGTTAGACGGACTCGGAAAAAAAAAAAAAAAAAAAAAAGAAAAAAATTTGACCTTTCGGGCGCCTGAAACCTGTTCTATCTTCACTTGTTGTTAAAGTTCCGTTTGGGAGACCAGAAGATTTTTAATTGACTATTGAGAGGGTCTTTAGCATTCCTAACACTAACTTCAATTTGTGTGAGGTGAATGGACATCTTGGGGTAATCCAGGTGTGGAGATCAGTGTGGGAGTCAGCACACACTCACAATGACACTTTGGATGAAACAGAGCTGATATTGCTTGTCTATTCACTGAACAACTCACTTCCTGATTTCTAACCATCTGTGCTAGTGAAGCCCTGTACATTTGAGCTTGAGGTCGTATATTTAGCCATTTATCTTCTTGCCCCTGTTCTTCATGTTTGTTTGCTTGGGGACAAGCAAACGCTTAGGTGTGGGGATGTTTGATAAACATCTAAATATACGTATTTTATACGTAATTATGGAAATTATTTTATTATCTTTTTAATGAGCTGATGCCCTTTTTCGGTCTAAATCTCTTTATTTTTGTATTTCAGGCCTGTCAGAAGCCTTGGGGACTCGACGGCGAGATGGGGAACGAATTCAACATCAAAACAGCGTTTTCGAGGGGGATACTTTAGCACAGCACTGTAGCTTTTACTATAGCAGTACTGTAGCAGTACTATGGCTCATGACGGGTTTCTCGGCAGAAAAGTAAAAATCCCGAGGGGTTAGCATACCGGCTGTATGCTGACCCGTTTACCCATCGGGATTTGGGTGTTTAAAAGGGGCATTAGGGCATCTTGAAAGGGGACTTTTGGCCACCATTCTCCACCATCATCTTCTAGGGTTTCAAGGCAAGTGGAGAGGGCAGATCGGAGGTGGAAATCAAGGGGAGAAGAGGGTTTGCTATCAAGGAGAAGATCTAGGAGCTTGCCGGTGCGGATCCGACAAGTTCTCGTCACCACCTTCTAGTCTTCATCTTAGGGGAGTTTGCTTTGAGTTTTATCTTGTATTCTTTGTATTTCTTGCTTTCTCCTTTGTTGATGATGAACTAGACTCCCAAGGTCGCCGGGCATCCGGTGAACCTTAGGATGAACTTGCTTTGTATGGATGCTTAGATTTACATTCATGGTATTTGGTTTGTTTTGTGGTTCATGCTTGGTGTACTTTGATGTATTGGTATGCATGAGAACTCTGTGTATCGATTTCTAGGTTTTAGTAGGTTGCGTGACCATCGCCCTACTTTTGGACCCCCAAGCTTGGAAGGGATGCATGTACAAATACGCCGTGACCATCGGGTATTTTGTACCCCTCCGGTATTAGGGTTGTGCCTAGTTTGTGCTTCAACCCTAATTTGAGGATTTCGTGCCTTTAATGCAATCGTAAGAGGATTTGGGCGGAAGGAATTCCGTATCAATACTCGTACTGGATTAGGGGCCAACTGCCGTGACCATCGGGTTGGCCTACCTGAGGATTCTCCCGGCCAAGAGCCACCAGTGCCTGTGTAATTCTAGCATCCTACTAGCTTTAGTGATCCCGAGGGGATCCTAGCCCGGGACCTCGCGCTTTCATTATTATTTGCTTCCTTGAATATGCTCATGTGGTGTGCCTGAGTCCATGTGTTTATAGTTATCTTTGTTAGTTTTCTTATCTTGTCTTAATTATCCTTCTTTGGTAGACTAGACAGTGCCGTCTAAGGGGAAGTAATGGCAGCTCTTGGGACCCCAGGGAATACGACCCTCTCACGCGTGCGTGAGAGGTATTACTTGACGACCCGTGCGCTTGCGGACAATCGAACCATCAAGTTTTTTGGTTTGCTTGTCCCCAAGCAAACAAACATGAAGAACAAGGGAAAGAAGATAAACGGCTAAAAATACGACCTCAGGCTCAAAAGTAAAGAACTCCACAAGCACAATTGGACAGAAATCAAGAAGTGAGCTGCTCAAAACTAATAGCTCTGGTTCATCCACAGTGCCCTATGTGTGTGTGTGCTGACTCTCACCTTGACCTCCACACCCCGGATTACCCCAGGATGACCATTCACCCCACACAAAATGAAGATGGCATTAGAGTGCTAAAGACTTCCTCAATGCCCAGTTAAAGTCCTTTGGTTCCTAAATGCAACTCCAACTCTTAAGTGACCATAAAACAGGCTCTAGGGATCAAAATGGAAACTTCATTTATTTCACTCACAAAAATATACAAATTCTCTTTTTTCTGGGTCCGCCTAACATAGGCTGCACAAAAATCTTTCAGATGGATGCACATGCTGGCCAGGCACAAGAGTCACCCTCTTAATCAATTACAATCTACATATACGCATTCATGCTTAAAAGCAGAGGAATACTGACATAGACCCCAAAATTTTTTTTTTTTTTTTTTTTCGATCCCTGATAAACTACCTGCTAAAAACTTCACTTAGGTTGGAGAAAACAATAAAGGAACTTAAAAGCTTTTAAAAGTGCATTGAAGAAAGAATTTAACAAATTAATGCCAAAGTCACTAAGATGGGTTGGATAGAGTGTACAAGGTGAGAGTGATCGTGAGTATGTATACAGGTGCACTAAAGATGAAACAGAGCTACATTAAAGTACAAGTACTGTACAGCTCACTACTATCATTCTACCAAGCTAGGAAATCCTTTAACAACATCATAGCCATCATAGGTAACAAGCATGCATAAATGCAAAATACCCTAAGTAAATAACCATCCCCACACCTAAAGTTGTACATTGTCCTCAATGTACCTAAGTCAGCAGAATAATGTGGGGGATGTGAATGATAACCAAAAAATGGGGGTGAAGAAACTTCCCTGATTCCTTGATGTGGTTCTCAGTTGTTCCACTTGGATCAGGAGTATTTCACCTAAGGAGGGTGACACAAGTAAAGCTCCCAAAATTAATAATCCTGAAAAGAACAAGGAGCTTATCATCATTCAAAGTTTTTCAGCAGGAAAAAGAAATAAAGTAAGGAAAAGAGAGCTCCAACATAAAAAACACAAGAGTTTAGTAGGGAGTGAGCCCTAGCTAACTCAAAAGTACAAGTTTTAACAACAAACAACAAAGCACAACAGAAGGAAAATAAACAAGGTCTTGTCATGGGTCTAAAGTGATGATGCGGCGCAAGTAGTGCTCAAAGCTTCCCAAAGTGCTCAAAGCTTCCCAATCGATCTTCCCCACCGTGCCGAACACTTTTCGCGATAAGAGGGCGTAGCGCGTCTTGTGTTCTTCCTTGGAAAATTGAGGTTCATGGACGGGAGGCGAAGGTTCCCGCCTAGGTCTCTTGGAAGCTAGTTTCTTGATTGGCATCCTATAAAAATAAAATAGAGATTAACCAACTAAATTACAAGCAAAATAAGCACCAAAAAATGAGGAAATCCAAGAAAATGTGCATTGCTACAGTAATTCCGGAAAATTTTTTCAAGAATTTTGCTTGTAGCCAAAAAATTTTACAAACTATGAAAAATGCCTTGATAAATCTTAAACATTCACCCAACAACAATATTCCAACAATTTCCAACAAATTTCAGCCATAAAAGTAAGGAAAAATAAAAGTTTTTGAGTGAGTGTCATACTTGTGCCCTAGGGTAAAATGAGTAGATCCAAATGGTAAATCCGGCCAAAAGCTTGCTCAAACTCCAAATTTTTGTCACCAAGATGGAAAAGAGGAGGAGGAGAGCAAACTAGAGCAAAAAAAATGAGTAAAAACGGTGGAGAAATGAGAGAGAAAAGGTTGAAAGAATGGGGAAGAAGGATGAATAGTGTGAAGAACCCCAAAACCCCTCTTTAAACCTTACTATCGGGTGGTCTTGCCGACCAACCTTACGGCCGTAAGGATGGTCGGCAAGAACCTCGGGATGGTTCTTGCTGGCCATCCTTACGGCCGTAAGGATGGTCGGCAAGACCCAATTTTTGCACCGGTTCTTTCTCCACACTTCGCACGCGTCAACCCTCGATGAAACCTTGAAAAATATGGCCGGAAACAACATTTAAACACTCAAAACATCAACATGAATGCATCTAGAGCTAGAATTCTTCAAAAACCTCATGACAAACAAGTTAACAAAAAGGCGAAAGAATCAAGAAAAACGACGAAAGCAAAATAATACACGAACTACTACTAAAAACATAAGCAACAAAAGACAATACGAATAATAAAAAGAATACGGGAAATGAAATGAACTTGGGTTACCTCCCAAGGAGCGCTTCTTTAACGTCATTAGCTTGACTTGCATTACCTCAAAATCTCATGGTGGGACAAATGGAGGAAAGTTACCTCCAACTTTTGACAAAGAGTTGTTACCCGGGAAATTCAATGAAAGGCATGAGAAAATTCCAAATTTACCTTGGCCCTTAAAGAACAAACGATCTACCTCCTCGGGTGGCAATGTGGAAACCTTTGCACTTACTTTTGATCTCTCATGCTTGTTCCTCCACACCTTCTTTTCATTTTTCTTCTTTTTGCCATGGGATGGCAAGATGCTCTCCAATTGAGTCACATGATAAGTCGGTGGAGAGGGGGTCTCTTCTTCAATTTCCTCGTTCTCAAAATCTTCTAAATATTCATCCAAAGGGTTCGTGGCGAGGACTTCCCGTACACAATCGGTAACAATTAAATCTGTTGTATCCGCGAAATATAAAGTGTCATCGTGATCAAGGGAGTGTTTCATTGCTTGAGGAAGGGTGAAGACCACTTGCTCGTCTCCAACTCTCAAGGTCATTTTTCCCTCCTTCACATCTATCAATGCACCAGAAGTGTTGAGGAACGGCCGGCCAAGAATTAGGGGGACCTTGACATCGTCATCCACATCCAGTATCACGAAATCCACTGGTATAATAAGCTTGTCCACCCTAACAAGAACATCTTCCACAACCCCACGCGGTCGTCGCACGGATCGATCAGCTAGTTGTAAAGTCATCCGCGTAGGTCTCAAATCTTCCAAGCCCAATTTCAGGAACAAGTTGTATGGCATAACATTAATACTGCCCCTGAGTCGGCCAATGCACTTTCTTGCATTCCATTTCCTAACACACAAGGAATGATGAAGCTACCGGGATCCGTCGGTTTTTTGGCAATTTTCTCTGAATTATAACTGAACAATTTCCAAGTAAGCGTCACCGTATCCAAGTCTTCCAGCTTTCTCTTGTTGGTGAGGAGGTCCTTCATGAACTTGGCGTACTTAGGCATTTGGGAGAGAGCTTCAACAAGGGGGATGTTCACATGAAGTTGTTTAAAGATATTGAGAAATTTCTTGAATTGAGCCTCATCCTTGTCTTGCTTAAGCCTAGATGGGTACGGCACAGATGGTCTAAACTCAGGGACCTTTGATGTTGGAGAGTGGTTATGAATTTCAGTTTGCTTCTTTCTACTCCCTTCAATTTCATTCTCGGTTGCATTGGGGTCTTCCCGGACGGCTACCCCATCATTAGAAGCACTTGGGATCCCTTTTTCCCTTGCTTCCAACTGTTTACCACTTCTCAAAGTAATGACTTTCAATTGTTCCCTTGGGTTGCTTTCGGTATTGCTTGGCAAACTCCCCGAGGGTCGTTCAGATTGTCCACGAGCAAGCTGTCCCACTTGGTTCTCAAGAGATTGAATGGATGCTTGAACATTTCTCAATATGGTGCCAAATTCATCCATTTTCTTTTCATTATTCACGAAGCGTGCCTCCGTGCTAATCATGAATCTGGCTAAAACATCCTCTGTAGAATATTTCTTCTCTTGTGGGGGGGGGGGGGAGCTTGGTATTGGCTTCCCTGAGATTGTGGAGGTCTATATTGAGATTGACCTTGAGTCCAAGAAGGATTTGAAGGGCCCCTCCATCCATAATTGTAATTGTTGCCAAACTGATTCCCTGGTCCTCTTGGTCCACCCCCAACATAATCAACTGTTTCCATCGGCGGTGATGGGGCAACAACAATAGGGCATTGTGATGTTGCATGCCCTGCCCCACAAGTATCACAAGACATAACGGCCTTTGATCCTGAACTGGATCCTATCATGAGCTGATCAACCTTTTGTGCTAGGGCGTCATACTTCGAACTATTATCCATGACATGTTTTGTTAGGGCATCAATCTTCGCAGCCAAAGCTGTGGATTCAGTCACCTCATACAACCCTGCAGCCCTTGGAGACTTCTGTCGAGTGCTCCAATGGCACTCATTACTCGCCATGTTCTCAATTAACTCCTCGGCCTCTTCAGGAAGCTTGTTGCTCAGAGAACCGCCAGCTGCTGCATCGATGAGCTGTCTAGTAGCATAATTCAGCCCATTGCAAAATGTCTGCACCCTCATCCATGAAGGGAAGCCATGATGAGGACACTTGCGAAGAAGGTCCTTAAATCGTTCATGGGCTTCAAAAAGTGTCTCAAGATCACCACCTGTCGAAGGATGATATTTCCTGTCTCAATCTTGCGGCTTTGCTTGGGGGAAAATATCGGGCCGAGAACTTCTCAACCATTTCCTTCCAAGTGGTGATGGACCCGGAAGCTAAGGATGTGAGCCATCTCGTATCTTTGTTCCTCTCAAACCGAACGGGAATAACCTCAGTCTGATGGCATCGTCTGATACTGAGTTGATCTTAAAAGTGGAGCAAATCTGAAGAAATTTAGACAAGTGAGCATGCGGGTCTTCATCAGCTAGACCATCAAACTGGACTGAATTTTGAATCATTCCTATGGTGCTGGCCTTGATTTCAAAGTTATTGGCCGGAACAGTTGGCACTTGGACACTAAATTCTTCTCCCGTGAATTGTGGCCTTTCATAATCGATAGCGTTCTTCTTGGCTCGGCCATGACCGTGGGCTCACCGGATTCTACCCGAACTTCTTGTTGACTTGAACCCTCGATACCTTCTCTCAAACGACGGTGAAGTGTTCTTTCTATCTCGTTATCGGGTTCAATCAAATTTGCTTGACTCGCTCGTGTCATAAGATGGGTACCTTCACAGATTGAGGAGCCACAACGTTAGCTAACAACAAGAAGCACAAAGGAGCTACAAAAAAAATAAAAAGCTGGAATAATTACAAGATCTTAACCACCAAAAACAAGAAAACACAAAAACAAAATAAAACACACAACAAAAGAAAGAAAAATAAAAGAAAAATAAAAGAAAAAGAAAAGGCTAAATCAACAAGCTTATAGCTTTCCAGATATCCCTCGGTGAAGTTCCCCGGCAACGGCGCCAAAAAACTTGATCGACACGGAATGTGTCAACACCCGCAAGCGCACGGGTCGTCAAGCAATAAACCACTCGTGCAAGCACGAGTGGGTCGTATTCCCAAGGGGCCCCAGGAGCTACCTTACTCACTTTTCACTTGTTGTTTAGCTCACCGATTCCATTTTTTTAGAGAATAGCTAAGAAAGAAAACGAATTGCAACAAGAGAAATTTTCTTAATAAATACAATTGAATCAAAACTCGGGAGATGCTCAGGGATGGAAAACGGTCACGGATGAGGATCCCCGAGGGGGCTACTCAAGTGAGTAGGATAAATGAGAAATTAAGTATGTGGCTAGTTGGACCGAGAAAACCTAAGCTTAGGCCAACCCGATGGTCACGGCAATTGACCCCTAACCCGGTACAAGTGTTGAATAAGGAATTTCTTCCACTCAACCTCTCACACGGTTGCAAGGAGAATGATGGTTTTCTCAAGTTAGGGTGGAAACACTAGTTAGTTTTCAACCCTAGAAATGGAGGGGCACAAATACCCGATGGTCACGACGTATTTATACATTAATCCCTTCCAAGTTTGGTAGAGTCTAGCACTAAGGCAATGATCATGCTACAAAGTGCTACCAAGCATTTGATACAATAATTAAGCATATGTACCAAAACAATCAAGAATACCAAACAAGGATCACAACAAGCCAATCATACAATAAATAACTCAAATAATCCAAAACATCACAAGTTTTGCCCCCAAGGTTCACCTACATCCGGTGACCTTGGGGTTTAGTTATTCATGTTCAACAAATCCACCACACGAACCATGCAAATAACCAAAGTAAACATGAGGAACACTCCCTCAAACGGTGAAGGTCGAATGCCGCTTGGATCCCCGGAGAAAACCTTCCGAAGACGCCACTCGAAGGGGTGGCTTCCCGTTGTCTTCAACCTCCAAACAATGAAGCTTTTGAAGTGGATCCTCCAAGATCTTGCTCTCCTCTATTTAGAAAACCCGAATTTCCTCTCCTTTTGCCCTCCAAAATGGTGTAGAAATGATGCCCAAACCCTAGCCTTCTTTTCCCCCAAAAGCTCTCTCCAAGAAGATGCAAAAGTCCTTTTCAAAATGCCCTAGATCGGCCTTTAAACCCCAAATCCCGATGGGTAAACGGGTCAGCATACTGCCGGTATGCTGACCCCTCGGGATTTCTACTTTTCTGCCAAGAAGTCCGCGATGAGCTACAGTGACTGCTACAGTACCGTGCTACAGTGTCCCGTCTCAAAAACGCTGTTTTGATGTCGAAATCGATTCCCATCTCGTCGTCAAGTCCCCAGGGCTTCTGGCTGGCCTGAAATACAAAAAATAAAGCAATTTAGATCTAAAAGGGCATCGGTTCAACAAAAAGATATGAAAATAATACACAACAAATACATGTAAAATACGTACTTTTAGACGTTTATCACTAAGTATGAAAACAAAGTAATAAAAGTGATCACGCCACCAACAGGTTAAAAGCACGTAGAGGGAAAACAAGTATCAAAGATAGGGCCCCCGGGCTAGGATTCCCCCGGGACGAGCACAAGCATGTGTGAGTGATAATTAAATAATTCATGCAGGGTTTGTACTAGTTGGTCCGCTTAGACTCGGAAGTCGACTACCCCGGAACCTCCGTAGAGTAGCCGTAATCCAGTACAAGTTCCTTTATCCTAAAGATACTCACACGATGTTATTGGGCCTAAGGAGCCTTGGCTAGAGTTATCTATAAGCAACCGTGCTAAGATGAACTCTACAACCTACGGGAGGCTACCGGCACCCAGAACCTCCGGTGTACCGGTACAATCTATCCCCCTTCACACTATGTGGATCTAATGCGAGAGCGCACCTCGCGCAACAAAGCACAATCGATAAGATGACATGCAGAGTTCTCATGCAAATCGCTACAATTAAGTACACAAAGTATGAAACCAAATGACAAACCATGCATTCATTGAATTAATAGTACAACATCCAATACAACTGTCCCTCCCAAGGTTCACCGGTAGCCCTGTGGCCTTGGGAGGTTTAGTTCAATATTACAAGCAAAGGGAAGCTACAAGATACAAGATTAATCACAAATAAAGTAAGAACTCCCCTCTTGAAGATGTTGACTAGGGATCATGGGGCAACTTGCCGGATCCGCGTCGGCAAGCCTTAGGATGAAGGAATACGCGTTCTTCCCTCTTCTCCCACTTGATTCCACTCCAAAATGACCTCCGTTGATGAAGATTTAAGCATGGGGGTGCTCGGAGGCGCCGGTGGCAAGATCTCTTGCGAAAGGCCCTAAACGGGCTTAAATACCCGAGCGGTGTGCGGGCCAGTGTGTGGCCGCACACTGGGCCGCATACCCTTCTGCCAAGGATGTGCCCGCACACGGGCCTGAAAACGGGCTTGAATAGGCCCGTTTCTTGTAGGAGTGCCCGAATGACATCCGGAGCTCGTTTAACCTTCATTTCTTCGCTCCTTGGCCTCGATTTCCATCCTCTAAATGCTCATCCTCACGTAGATGGCTCGTACATGCACTAAAATAGAAAAAACATAAAAAATACATCGAAGGGCACCGGTTTTATTCAAATAATGCATGAAAGTATAAGTAATGGGCTGTTACAAAACGCTGTATTTAGACACTTATCAAACTACCCCCCACTTGAGGGTTTGATTGTCCCCAAGCAAATAAACAAAAAAAACAAGAGGAATTGATAAGTGGCTAAATACAATAGCAAGTGTAAGACTTTAGATGCTAAGCTACAACCATATAAGAACTTTTGTGACATTCATTCGGCAAGATGATGATGTGTGTGTGCAACCTTCTTCACCTGGGTTCTTTTAACCTAGATAGGAAAAAGTGACACCCCGAGGACCACTTCTTGAAGCACATTACACCACTTATAGCGGTAACGAACCATGAAATAGTAGGGAACCCCCTAATGAATTCATGAGGCAGTTCTGTCTCTCGTCTATACACAATTGGCTTTTTTTACACTCTGTTTTTTTTTTTTTACTAACATGATCTGTAATCGATTTTTTAGAAGGGTAACTGTGCTGATCAGGCACCAAAAAGACCCAAATTATTCAGAAGATTACATGCTCACATGAACATGCTCGTGCTTTCCTAGCTTTTGGCTTAGGGAACACTTTTTTTAGGAGTCGAGCCCTGAGTTAATTTGCTATTCTAGTATAGGAGCATTGTCATTTTTATGGCTATACAAAACTCTTATTATGACCACACTTTATTTCCCTTTTTACCAATTTAAAGAGAGAGATAGAAGCCCTCAGACAACTCATTAGGAAGAAACCTAACACGTCGAGGTACGGTATCACTAAAATGGGTTAGCTACTAAGAGGGTCACGAAGGTTATCATTTAACCTAACCTAGATGTCCAAGGTCCAAGCTAGAAGGTACGTGATGGAATGCCGTGAATGATCAAAATTCATTAAGTACAAGGTTGTGTGCAAAGCTTAGCATCTATCATTGTCCTACTCTAATGTACACTTAGGTATCATCGCCATCATAGGTTACAATCATGCATAAATGTCATCAAAGTTCACCAAAACAATCATACACAAGTAATAAAAAAATTCGATGCTAAAGAACATATGTGCATGCATGCCACCCCCCACTTAAAGTCGTACATTGTCCCCAATGTACATGATCAGCAGCTCAAAACATAGGATATATAATATAAAGCAGGAAAGAGGGGGTGAGTGAACTTCCCTGAGTTAGAGTGGTGGCACATGAATGGATACGATCATGTAATCATCGTGCTCCTAATGATAGTAGAGAAGAGAAAACAATGCCCACGTCTACCCCTGCGAGGTAGAACGGGACATTAGATCAAGGCATCCATCATCATCACACAAAAATTATTAAAGTGCTAATAAATAAGACAATAAAAAAGAAAAACATGAGTTTGGAAAAGTTAGGCTCTTTCCAACTTGAGCTACAAAAGGAAATAAGATTAAGGAAGCACAATGTGTGAGTACTCAAGCATAACTATCTTAATCGTCGTCTCTTGGTGAGAACTTGTAAACAAAAGATATATAAACATGGATTTTTAAATTTAAAGCATTCTCACCTACTTTAGATTGGGGTTTAATAAAGATTTAAGCAATAAAATCTGGAAAGATAAGAGAGAAAGTCACACCCAAAGCTTGATGGCAAAATTCGACGGTGTCATTGAAAACTTGATGAAAAATGATAGATCGACAAAATTAAAACTCAAAATGATAAGGGATTTCAAGATCAAGGTTAAGTTGGCGAAATAGAGAATGTTTCTTACATAACAATTCACAAAAAACTGCACTAGAATCAGCCAAAGAGAGAAAGAGAAACAAAATTTCTTGTGTGCTGAAAAGGCTGAAATTTTGTGTTGAATGGGGGTTGTGTGCGGGCTGTGTGCGGCCGCACATGAATGTGCGGCCCGCATACGGGCACCCCTCTGCCTTGCTTGTGTGGGTGGTAGACAGCCCGCACAGCCCCAGAAAACCTTGAAACTCGTCGTTAAATGCATAATCCTCATCACAATGCAAAGTATGATCATAGAAGTATAGATAACACATCAAGAATCCTCGACCTCAACAATAAAAACTCATGCCAACACATCAAACGACAAAAATGTGCGATTGAGATACTCACACAAAACAAAAACAAAAACAAGCACAAAAGCTATAAAAACTAAAAACAAACACACAACTAAGAAAGTAAGAAAACTAATTTAAAAGCTTGGGTTGCCTCCCAAGAAGCGCGTGTTTAACGTCACGAGCTTGACGTACCTCTTTCTTACCTCATGGAGGCTTGAAAATGGTGTACTCCTCCCGTCTACATCTAACATAACTACTACCAAGAAAAGAGATTACCTGCCGGGTTTTGGAGCTTGCGGAGACCTTGAACAATTTACCTTTAGGTCTCCATGGGAATAGTTTGGGCCGGGAGTTATGCAGTTTAAAATTTGGGGGGTTTGTTGTCGGTTTGATCATTGTCCCCGCATCTTCTTCTGTCCTGCTCTTATTTCCTTTAAGTGCCCCTAAACATTGTTTAGGCCTCCAAGGAAATAACTTTGGTTGGGAATTATCTAGTCCAAGCATAGGTGGGTCATTAGGTGCCTTCAACTTCTTACCCACTTCTTCAAATTTAATTCCTAGGATTTCTTTGGTGCACTTGATGAATTGACCAATATTGAGATAGGAAGCTTTCTCCATTTCTATTGACTCATTTTCTTCTACCTCCTCTGATTTTTCTACAGCCATGCTTTTAGCTTCCCCATTTTCTTCTTCTATAGCATCTTTTGGTAGAACTTCGATTGTTTGTTCTTCCATTTTCTTCTTCTCTGCATTTGCCTTTTGAAGTTCTGCCACTTGTTTCTCACTCTTCTGAATAGATGCTTGAATATTCCTAAAATTGTTCTCGGTGGCCATATAAACTTTGCTAGAGCCTCCACAATTATGTCTTTCCTTTGACAGGGTTGCTCACATGGAATAACTGAAGGATGATGATGCCACCCTTCTTGATATGGGGGATATTCTACCATTGTTTGTTGAGGGTAGTCCCATTGTTGTCCTTGAGAATATCTAGGAGAATTTTGTTGTCCTCTCCAAAATGGGTTGTTAATATTAGTATGCCTATCTCCTTCGTTTGCTTGTATGGCCATAAATTTGTCCAACTTTACTTCAAGTGCATAAATTATTGGGGCCACCATAGCTTCTTGAAAATCCATGGCCTCTGTGTACAAACAAAATAATAAAACAACTAGGGCATCAAAGAAAACAAAAGAAAATAAAAATGTATATATGCATAGAAACAAAAAAATAAACGACTAAGCCAGCATCTAGGAGTTTTCCTAGTATTCTCGGAGTCCCCTGCAACGGCGTCAAAAACTTGATGGTGGCCACGAGCATCGCTAGAAAGCGGGCACACGGCTCCCCGACCGCAAGTGCACGGGTCATCAAGTAATACCTCTCGTGCGAGCAAGAGAGGGTCGTATTCCCTGGGTACCAAGATCTACTATTACTTCCTCTTAGGTTAGCTGTTTAGTCAGATCAAGCAAGGGTATTGTTATAATAATACTAAGTACGAAAACAAAGTAATAAAAGTGATCACGCCACCAACAGGTTAAAAGCACGTAGAGGGAAGACAAGTATCAAAGATAGGGCCCCTGGGCTAGGATTCCCCCGGGACGAGCACAAGCATGGATGAATGATAAATAAATAATTCATGCAGGGTTTGTACTAGTTGGTCCGCTTAGACTCGAAAGTCGACTACCCCGGAACCTCCGTAGTGTAGCCCTAATCCAATACAAGTTCCTTTATCCTAAAGATACTCACACGATGTGATTGGGCCTAAGGAGCCTTAGCTAGAGTTATCTATACGCAACTGTGCTAAGATGAACTCTACAACCTAGGGGAGGCTACCGGCACCCAGAAACTCCGGTGTACCGGTACAATCGATCCCCCTTCACACTATGTGGATCTAATGCGAGAGCGCACCTCGCGCAACCAAGCACAATCGATAAGATGAAATGCAGAGTTCTCATGCAAATCGCTACAATTAAGTACACAAAGTATGAAACCAAATGACAAACCATGCATTCATTGAATTAATAGTATAACATCTAATACAAGTGTTCCTCCCAAGGTTCACCGGTAGCCGGGTGGCCTTGGGAGGTTTAGTTCAATATTACAAGCAAAGGGAAGCTACAAGATACAAGATTAACCACAAATAAAGTAAGAACTCCCCTCTTGAAGATGTTGACTAGGGATGATGGAGCAACTTGCCGAATCCTCGTCGGCAAGCCTTAGGATGAAGATCTACGCATTCTTCCCTCTTGACCTCCGTTGATGAAGATTTGAGCGTGGGGTTGCTTGGAGGCGCCGGTGGCCGCACACAGCCCGCACACGGGCCCAAAAACGGACTTGAATAGGCCCGTTTCGTGTAGGAGTGCCCGAATGACATCCGGAGCTCGTTTAACCTTCGTTCCTTCGCTCCTTGGCCTCGATTTTCATCCTCTAAATGCTCCTCCTCACGTAGATGGCTCGTACATGCCCTAAAATAGAAAAAACACCAAAAACACATCAAAGGGCACGGTTTTATTCAAATAATGCATGAAAGTACAACTAATGCACCGTTACAAAACGGTGTATTTAGACGCTTATCAAGTGGTAAATACCGCACTATAGCATGTGCAACCCTTTTACGTATAGGGTTATGAAGTGTCCTTTCCTTTTGTTTATACCTTAGCAACTTACAAACCTTAAAAAATTCTTCATACTCGTCATCTTTTCAAATCAACATGCATCCATCTCTGCAAATATCAATTTTCACCATAGGTAGATCCAAGTCACTTATCAACTTTTTATAACCATAACAATCCTTGGGTAATGAGTTCGTAAACACTCTAACTTTCTCATTAAAGTGATTCCTAGATTAGTTGTATTCAAACATTATACTTAGCAATTTAGCAACCGAGATAATTGTGTGTAAGTTTCATGTCCAACATATAAGAGTTTATTAACATTTTCAAGAAAACCAAAAAGAGTATATATCACACAAATCTGCTGCATTGTCACATTGAGGATTATAAATTCCCTCATCAACACATGGTTATGCCTCTTCGTGTGGTGGTTGGACACTTGGGCCTACTTCATTATCCATTACAGATGGACTTTCACAACCATAATTACCAGTATTTTCAAAACCCAATGTAAATCAAAGTTAGGACCTATATCTTCAAAACCCTTAAGTCCTTGATCTGCCAATTAGTTAGTTCTGATAAATTATTAACAACAAATTGTTGTTCTTCACACCACATTGCCTCACCATGACAAGTCCAGTTGAAGTATTTGGCATTGAATTCTTTGCGACAAAGGTGATGTGTCACTTCATCCGGGCTAAAAATTTTTAAATTATCACACTTCGGGCATGGACACCTTATCAATGACCCATCCATATGCTCAAATTGTCAACTTGCATACTTAATGAATTCACCTACACCCGCAATAAACTCATCACTTGTTGCACAATGCCATGGTATAATCCTATAATAAATTCATTTTCTTGATTCTCTCAATGACGTTGTTCATGAAATCAAAAATAGTTTTTAAATATAACTAGAGAGGTAACAGCGGGAAAATTTGCGACACATTTATCTTAATACAATGACACAGTGCTACAAAAATATCCCAAAAGCGTAGCAAAAATCAGACCTCCATCCCATCTCATATAGAATCAATAAATGATGCAAACTAATACAGTAATGCAACAAGTGTAACAAATTTGAAACAATAATAGACAACATAAGTCAATTAATGCAACACTCATAACTCTAATCACCACAAAATTACTAAATCGTCTAAATCAAATCCTAAAATCAAATTTTAGAGAGTAAGGAGAAGAGAGAGAGATATATATATACCAACTTAAATCAAAATAATCATAACTAATTTCAAACGATAATATACAATATAAGTCAATTAACGCAACACTCATAACTTAAATCACTACAAAATTTCAAAATACACTAAATTCAACCCTTAAACTAATTTTTAGAGAGTAAGGAGAAGAGCTTAAATCAAAACAAGCATAACTAATTTCAAACAATAATATATAAGTCAATTACTCAACTTACCATTAAATTGCTAAATACCCTAAATCAAACTCTAAAACCAAATTTTAGAGAGTGAGAAGAAGAAAGAGAGAGACATACTAGCTTAAAGCTCTTAAGGTGTCATCTACATGGAGTCTAATGTGGAGAAGCACGTAAATAAATGACCAACTCAAAGAGATTTAGTCATTGACTATCAGCAAGTAGTGGAGTCTTTTCAGTATAATATCAGCATGGTTGCAAATGAACTTGTATGCTTTTACATAAAATGCTTTATTGTAAGGTTGAGTCAGTAAATTAAAATCTTAAGTATTTTGTTTCTCCTCAATGTGTGTGTTGTCTCTTTAAAAAAATCCCTCTTTTTTTATCATATTTTCTCTTTTTTTAACCTTTTCGTTGAGAATATAACTTGTTCGTCTCAAGCATTTGGTATCTGAGTTTTTAGATCTTAAAGGACCTGTAGATGATCAGCATGGCTAGTAGTAATGTGTCATCTCTTTCACCCCAGTTTTCAATAGTGAAAACCATCATGTTTGGGCTATCAAAATGAAAGCTTATTTGAAAGGGTTTGGTTTGTGGCAATCCGTAGAAAATGAGGGAAACATACAACCTTTGGTAGATAACCCAACACTAAATCAAATCAGGGCTCATGCCAAGGAAGAAGCAAAAGATCCAAGGGCCTTATCCTTTGTTCATGTTGTCTCAAAATTGATTTTCACAAGAATGATGACTTGTGAAACAACCAAGGAAGCTTGGGATTTTTGGACTTAATCCTGGGCGTGGCCTGTTGGCATTCTGGTAACGGTAAGAACTTGTCCACAGGAGTTCATGCAGGTGGAGACCGCAGGGAGCATGGCGGACATGCGTGCGTTGAGTTAATAACGTACGTTGTAGATGAATAAATTTCCTAGTTTTGTGGATCGTGGGGTAGCACGAACTATAGTTTTAAGTTTACTATATATATAGCCCTCCATTGTTTTGAGAAGTGTGAGATCTATCTTTTAATATATAAAAGTTCTGTCCTCTGGTTGAAAGTTTTTTGTAGTTATTTGGTTGTTTTAGCATTTGATCTGACTGTGTGATAATAAGGTGTTTGTCTTCATTTGGTACCAGAGCCTTGGTTGTTGCATGCTCAAGTACCTTGTTTCAACTCTAAGACGCTCGTCATGCATGGAGAGTCTTCACGGGAGATCGGCGGTGGGCCGTTTATGTACCCACAGCTAACGGCGACGAACTACACCAGCTGGGTGATCCGTGTGTAGGCCATGATGGAGGACCAAGGAGTTTGGGAGGCGATCGAGCCGGCTGCCGGGGAGGTGGTCGACTCGAAGAAGGACAAGAAGGCGCGGTCACATCTTCTTCAGGCTCTGCCGGAAGATCTCCTTATGCAGATGGCAACCAAAAAAATGGCAAAACAGATTTGGGACAGCCTCAAGACAAGGTTCGTCGGTGTAGATCGTGTTAAGGAAGCACACCTGGAGACGTTGAAGAGTGACTTTGACACACTGCGTATGCAAGAGGGGGATACTCTTGATCAGTACGCCGGGAAGCTTATCGGCATGGCGGTCCGGTACGCTAATCTTGGCGGTAGTCTGGATTACACAGCACTAGTGAAGAAGTTGTTCGACACTGTACCTGAGCGTTTCGTCAATGTAATCGCAGGCATCGAGCAGTTCTATGATCTTAAGAACATGCTCTTTGAGGAGGCAGTGGGTCGGCTGAAGGCCTACGAGGAGCGCACACGACGGGTGTCTGGCGGCACCACCGGGGATGGTCAGCTCCTCCTCACTCGGGTTGAGTGGGAGGCGCGGCAGAAGAAGGAATCAGGTGATTCCTTGGGAAGAGGCAACTCGCCTGAGAATAGCCGTCGCCAGGGTGGCCTTGGGCGTGGCAGAGGGCGAGGCCGTGGCGGTCGAGGGAGTGCACCAGGGAAGGACGGTTCCAGTGGTTCTAGAGGCAAGGGACGCGACAAGAGCCACATTCAGTGTTTCAATTGCAACAAGTTGGGGCACTACGCCAACCAGTGCAAGGTACCCAAGAAGGAGGAAGTGGCACACCTCACGCGTGGAGACGACTCAGAACCGGCTCTGTTGCTCGCAGTGTCAGAGGAGCTGGCTATGACTGAGTCGGCGCAGAAGGAACGGCGGGACGTTGTTTTTCTCAACGAAGATAAGTTATTCCCGGAGCTACACATGGCCAAAGGAGGCGCAGCGACCAGTGATTTATGGTACCTCGACAATGGGGCCAGCAGTCACATGACCGGAGATAGGGCAAAATTCCACGAGCTAGACGAAGGTGTCACCGGGAAGGTAACATTTGGAGATAGTTCCACTGTTGAAATCACAGGAAAGGGGTCCATTCTGTTTACCTACAAGAATGGGGAGCAGTGGCTGCTCCAGGAGGTGTACTATATACCAATGCTCCGCAGCAATCTCGTGAGTCTCGGCCAACTCACCGAGATAGGCTACAGGGTGGTGATGGATGAAGATGAGCTTGAGGTGTTTGACAAAGTGCCTCAGCGACTGATCATGAAGGTGAAACGTTCGCTGAACCGGCTCTATCGTATCAAGCTGGAGCAGGCGCACCCCGCATGTCTGCTGACGAGCATTGGCGATCCAGCATGGCTCTGGCATGCCCGGCTTGGTCATGTCAATTTTCACGCATTGAAGCAATTGGCTGATAAGAAGATGGCAGTAGGAGTGCCAGCAATGGAACACCCCAATCAAGTATGCCAGGGATGTATGGTGGCAAAACAAGTCAGACACCCGTTCCCAGCTGTGGCAAATTATCGAGCGCAGGCGGTGCTCGAACTTCTCCACATTGACCTGTGTGGTCCAATCTCTCCTTCGACGCTCGCTGGTAACAGGTATTTCATGTTAATTGTTGATGATTGCACTCGCTGGATGTGGGTATTTGTAATCAAGTCAAAAGATCAGTCCTACTCTGTATTTAGAAAATTCAAGCTGCAGGCAGAAAACCTGAGTGGGCATCGAATCAAGACGGTAA
The DNA here is from genome assembly GCA_902712375.1 of Dioscorea dumetorum. Taxonomy (NCBI): domain Eukaryota; kingdom Viridiplantae; phylum Streptophyta; class Magnoliopsida; order Dioscoreales; family Dioscoreaceae; genus Dioscorea; species Dioscorea dumetorum. The sequence continues at coordinate 793,666 of CACTHL010000132.1, forward strand.
GGACAGATCGTGGTGGGGAGTTCCTGTCCGCCGGGTTCGTCGGTCTCTGTGATGAGGCCGGGATATTACACCATCTCACTGCTCCTCACACACCACAACAGAATGGTGTGGTGGAGCGGAGAAATAGGACAGTCATGGCGATGGCCAGATCACTGCTCAAGAGCATGCATGTCCCTGGGAGATTCTGGGGTGAGGCTGTCCGGCATGCAGTTTACTTGCTGAACCGCCTACCAACGAAAGCAATGGGTGATCGCACTCCGTTTGAAGCATGGAACGGCAGGAAACCACATCTCGGACATCTCCGGGTATTCGGGTGCATAGCACATGTCAAAGTGCAGACACATATGAAGAAGCTTGATGATCGGAGCCAACCCATGGTTTATCTTGGCGTCGAGGAGACCAGCAAGGCGCATCGACTTTATGATCCACGGCGCGGCAAGCTCAATGTAAGTCAAGATGTTAAATTCGAAGAAAATGTTGAGTGGAAATGGTATGCAGGACAGGGAGCTGCAGAAGTATTTAACTTCATCATCAAGGAAGAGATCCATGATACTCCGATGGAGAGCGGCTCAGTGCCCGTTATCAGTGAGCCAGTGGTCGAACCGGCACGCGAACCATCTATCGTACAACTTCCGCCGGACGGTTCATCACTGCCACCGGCTGAGGACAGAACACCGGCAAAACCGGTGACCCAGGCGAGTTCACGGGCTGCAGTGGCCTCTGCGTCAACACAAGCCATACCAACGGTGACGTTGGCATCAAGTTTTTCGCCAACCTCGACATCAGGCGCCAACAGTTCGGCGGAAGGGCTGGTTCGTTACAGGCATATCGATGATGTCATGAAAGATGCATACCAAGTGGAACTTGATGAAGATGATGATATGGCCATGCTTGCAGAGGCGGAGGAGCCGTCTTGTTACAGTGAAGCAGTGGGCCAGCCAGCTTGGGAAGAAGCTATGGCAAAGGAGATTGAATCCATTGAGAAGAATGGAACATGGACACTGACAAAGTTACCTGCAGGGCACAAACCCATTGGCTTGAAGTGGGTGTACAAGTTGAAGAAGAACTCAGATGGAGAAGTGATCAAGCACAAAGCCAGGTTGGTGGCGAAAGGGTATGTGCAGCGGCAGGGAATAGATTTTGAAGAAGTATTTGCACCAGTGGCCAGGTTAGACACTGTGCGTGTGATTCTTGCTATTGCTGCAAATCGTGGCTGGCAGGTTCATCATCTAGATGTCAAGTCGCCATTTTTAAATGGAGAACTTGAAGAAGAGGTGTATGTAACTCAGCCAGAGGGTTTTACAGAGAAGAACAAGGAGCACCTCGTGTTTAAATTGAGCAAGGCTCTCTACGGCCTTCGGCAAGCGCCACGGGCTTGGAACATCAGACTAGATAGAAGTTTAAAGAACCTCGGGTTCATAAGGTGTGCATAGGAGCAAGCAGTGTACACAAGAGGAGAAGGGCGAGCTGCAGTTATAGTTGGGGTCTATGTTGATGATATCATTGTCATAGGAGGAGATCCAAAGGAGATTGAGACTTTCAAGCATCAGATGACTACTGAGTTTGAAATGAGTGATCTGGGGTTATTATCATTTTATCTCGGTTTAGAAGTTTCGCAGCAAGAGAATTGCATCACAATTAAGCAGGCAGCATATGCAGTGAAAGTCTTGACACAGTTTGGAATGATAGAATGTAATTCCACTAAATTTCCCATGGAACAGAGAGCTCATCTGCACAAAGATCCTAATGGTCAGCTAGTAGATGCAACTAAGTACAGGCGAGTTATTGGTTGTCTCAGGTATTTGCTGCATACTCGTCCAGATCTTTCTTTCGCTGTTGGAGTAGCTAGCAGGTTCTTGGAAAGACCAACAATGATGCATTACAAGGCTGTGAAGCAAATTCTCCGGTACCTGAAAGGCACCATACATTATGGATTGGCGTATGTTCGAGGTGGAGCAGAAGAGGTGATTACTGGGTTCACAGACAATGACCTTGCCGGAGATATGGATGACAGGAAGAGCACGGGAGGAATGGCTTTCTACATTAATGAAAGTCTTGTGTCCTGGAGTTCGCAGAAGCTGAAGACAGTTGCTCTTTCATCGTGCGAGGCTGAATTCATGGCGGCAACGGCAGCGGCGTGCCAAGCACTCTGGCTCAGAAGTCTGCTGAGAGAGCTGACTGGAGGAGAACTGGGAGTGGTGAAACTGTTCGTCGACAACAAGTCAGCCATAGCATTAATGAAGAACCCTGTTTTCCACGGGCGCAGTAAACACATTGACACAAAATTCCATTTCATTCGTGAGTGCATCGATGGAGGACAAATTGTGGTTCAGTTTATCAGCTCTGAAGAACAAAGAACAGATGCTCTGACAAAGGCATTACCAGCAGGGAAGTTTACAATAATGCGGCACCTGTTGGGAGTTCGCAATCTTGGGCCACATCAGGATTAGAGGGGAGCATGTTGGACTTAATCCTGGGCGTGGCCTGTTGGCATTCTGGTAACGGTAAGAACGTGTCCACAGGAGTTCATGCAGGTGGAGACCGCAGGGAGCATGGCGGACATGCGTGCGTTGAGTTAATAACGTTGTAGATGAATAAATTTCCTAGTTTTGTGGATCGTGGGGTAGCACGAACTATAGTTTTAAGTTTACTATATATATAGCCCTCCATTGTTTTGAGAAGTGTGAGATCTATCTTTTAATATATAAAAGTTTTGTCCTCTGGTTGAAAGTTTTTTGTACTTATTTGGTTGTTTTAGCATTTGATCTGACTGTGTGATAATAAGGTGTTTGTCTTCAGGGATGTGCTAAAGGAACTATATCAAGGTAATGACAACACAAGAAGAGTGCAAATGCTAAATCTCAAAAGAGACTTTGAGATTCTAGTGGTAAATAAAATTTGCCTAATGGGAGAAGAGGTACCTGATATTAGACTAGTGGAAAAGGCTAATTTGAGGCAAAATTTCCATATCTAGAAGATTCAAGAGATATTAGTTAAATAACTTTGCCAAAACTAATTAGTGCTTCGCAAGCACAAGAACAAAGAAGAAATATGAAAAAGAAAAGAGGGGAACAAATAGTTGAGGGAGTTTATTTATCCAAAACTTCATCTTTAAAATTGAAAAAAGAATAGGCCAACGTGACCACTGCAGGAAGCCAGGTCATAGAGAGAGATTGTTGCACAGAGGAAAACCTCAATTTTTTGCAAAAGATTTGGACATCTATAGGTAAATTGCAAATTTAAAAATGAAGAACATACAAATTTAATAGAATGGGCTAAAAAGAAGAAATTCTTTTTTAAAATAGTTGGTGGGAGGTGCATCATTCGGTGACAAGGAGTGCTTCACGAAATTTAGAAGTGTGGATAGAGGTGCTACATAATGTTTGCAGTTTGGAGAGAACTGCTACATAAAATTTGATGTTTTTGAAGTTCTTTGGAAATTTTGAAGCTTTGAACTAATGGGAGGTGTTGAGAGTAATTAAAAGTGCTAGGTATCATCTACGTCGAGTCTGATGGAGAGCACGTGAAAATATGACCAAGTCAAGGGTTTTTAGTCATTGGCTGTTAGGAAACAGTGGAGTCTTTTCAGTATGATATCAGCATTTTTGTTAGTGAATTTATATGCTTTTAAACGAGATGCTTTATTGTAAGGTTGAGTCAGTGAAATAAAATCTTAAATCTTTTGTTTCTCCTCAAAGTGTGTGTGTGCTGTCTCTTAAAAAAAAAAATACCTCTTTTCTTACCACATTTTCTCTTCTCTTCCACTATTGGCTGAGAATATGACCTGTTTATCTCTAACACACATCACAATATCATCGATCAGATATGATACTTAGGAAATGCGAAATATTGTCACTTATATTACCAAACAATTAAAGCCGAGGTTTGTGAAAGCCTAGTTATATATGTGAAAGTATTCGCTCGCTTGTCGTCGTAGCAGATAATCAGCTTCTCCAATTCCAAGCAAAACAAAAGCATGGTCACTAAGTTGGACTTATGGCCGCCTCCAGCTACCCCGCCAATTAATGTAGACGTTCCGTGTCCAAGTCAAGCGGCGCTAGCAATTGGTGACAACTTGGTCCTCTTTTAGAAATTTCCTCACCTTTAGCTGTTGCCATAATTTTATCTTTCTCTTCTGTTTCTTTTATTCAGATACGATGAACCTGATAAGCCCCCTGCCAACTTTCAAACGTAACTTAATTTTATGTCTCTTCCTTTTCCCTTTCCCTAGGCAACATGCTTTTCCCGGATGCTTGCATTTCCAGGATGCTTCTAATTACGTTGATCAGCAGTGCACCTCCACCTAATCCTGTTAGCTTCACCAGATCATGTTCCCATGCGCTTGTTCATTCATTTGCTGCTTCATGATGCTTTAGTTCTAAGAAACATGAAGAAGAATACTAACTTATTAGCTTGAGTATGCTACTTACAAAAAAGAGTCATGTGTTTCATCCTACATGCATATATACAAGAAATGGATGAAGAAGAAGATGCAGAAGAGGTGGCTAATTTTCAAAACTCATCGAAGGCTTTACATTCCGAGAGCTCATTTTTCTAGTTTCCTTTTTCTTTTAAACATATCCAAGATGAGAAAATTGAAGGTATGTACAATAACAAAACCTAAAATCATATGGGCGAAGCAAAAGTTGGGTTCGGAGAGGAGATGATGTTGACGTTGGAAGGAAGCAGTAGCAAGAAACTTAGGAGGACAAGGATAATGATCGGAATGAAGAGAAACAAAGGAGGTGGCGGCGGCAAAGGAGGCAGGATCAGAGGAAGCAAGAGGAGAGCCACTGCCAAGACCCCAAGTAAACAAAGCGCCTTCCATCCAAAGTATCTCATGGTCACTACTTCTCTGTCGATCAATGCCTCCACAAATATAAGACTTAAGAAAACACAAACAGAATTAAAGTGAAGAGAAGAAGAGCAAGTTCACTAACAGTAGGATTCTCTGTATTCGGTCTCATTTCAGTAACCTCAAAAACATACCTAACAAGAGAGGTAATATTGTATATATTTTGACTATGGGCAGGCATGTCAGGGATAATATGAGTTTACGCCACTTGTACTTATCACAAATGCAAAATTCCATGTTGAAGGCGTCTGCGTGACGCGCTGATGTATGGGACTCGGAACCCAGTCCATTATGTATATATACCTGAAATGAGACCCACTTAATGCATGGTCAATTTCTTTTTTGATTGAGGTTATATTTACCAAAATTCATTGAAGTATCATTGTCTTGTGGTCAAAATTCCAAATTTTTTTTTTTTCAAGAACAACGAAACTCCTAATGGGCCCGCTTCTAAAACCACCTGATTAGCTACTGCACTAGGTGCATTTCCCCAAGGGTGCCCCAAAGTTCCTCCACCGAACTGTAGTACGGAATCATCCCCAAAGATTTTGGTCAGAGCAGGCATATGCCAAACATGAATACCCCCAGAAGCCACGGTATAACACCCGGCATAGAGACCCAATCTTGAGTGAAAAAAATACCGCGACTGCTGCCTGTGGGCCGCGCACACATAGGCGCTGGTACTCCCCACAGTTCGTGCTCACAATTCTCAGACATGCACCCTCACCCCGAGGATTCGAACTCTCGCCACTTGCGAAGCGTCCTCAAGGGAGACCCAAATGCCAATTGACCTAAATGCCGTTGACAAGTCAAAATTCCAAAGTTGCCCATCGAGCAATTGTTCTTCAGAGTCATCAATTAAGATGTTGTCAAACATGAATAGTTTTGATTGGTTTTTAAGAAAAGGTAAGGTCCAAGGAAGGCCATATCAAATTTGCTACCAGATAACTCAGTTTGAATATTTATGATTGGATTTTCACTTCTCCTGCCATTGACAGGCAATAAAATTAGTTGCAGTCTGGATTTTACAAGTGAAGTATATTTTAAATGAATAATCCCAAACGCGAATTTTACTTGCTGTCAGAAGAAATCTTCTTTCTTGCTTGGTGTCGAAAGAAATTTGCTTTTAGCATTTGAGCAATGAAAGGGAAATGAAATTCCGAGAATTAAAAATTAAAAACACGAGCTAGGCCTCACTGACAGCGGGAGCACAGCATGCGGGTGAGAAGTGAGAACTAATCACTGTACGGTTCCTGCTGAACGTTTGGTAGATAAAATATTTACATATATTATTAAACTAGTTTGTTCTATCAGTGCAGATGCAATGTATCTTCAATTGCAAATTAAAATACTGATGTTTATTTCCTTTTTGATCTCCAATCAAGTGTTGTTGCTGTTGAACACCAACCTGACAAGACTAAGCACGTTCACCAATGCCTCTTTTGCTCTAGGGTGCGCAAATGTCAGCCTTACGGAATTTAGAACCCAATATGTGGATTTAACTTGGCACAAAAGTTATGTAGGCCACATATATATAGATTCTTCTTCTTATAAAAACATTAGACCGTACAAATATATTTATATATAAATAATATAAAATTAATATTATTCTATAAATTATATTATATATGTAAAACAGAATTTTTTAAGTAAATAATTTTTTAAGAAAAATAATAATATTTATTGAGAACATGATAAATACAAAATTTTATTAAATGATAGACAAAAATCTGACATAAAAAAAAAAGACAAATAGACATAAGAGTACATAAAAATATCTAAAATAACTAATCATCTATATGAGTTGAAAGGGGAACCTAACAATAACAAAAGAATAAAACAACGCTTTAATTATAGCCTGATCTAGGTTAAATTAATGGCTTTAGCGACGTTCATGTCCAAAAACGTACGTAAAAGGCCATGGTCTATTAGGCTTGATAGCACATCGATCAGGACCGATTTTTGAAGTGGCCATGCAATCGAAGTTATGTTTGATCTTCAAGCAATCTCTTGCAACTTAGTTGTTTTGCCTTTTGTAGAGGCAAGAATTTAAGCAAGAAGCCTATAATTAATTTTGACAATAATTTTAAAGAGTGATAATGCATAATATATGAATATGCAGTTGTTGAATTCCAACCAAATAACCCAATTTATAGCCCCAATCATGAGGTTCCCTAAACCATGAAAATTAACATTACTCTTACATCTCTAAGAGAACTAGGGCTACTAAAGAGAGGCCAAAAGGTAAGGGACTTTTGATACATAACACTAGTGGTTCCACATTTTGGACGCCACATATGATGGGAAATGGTTGGTAGTCTCTTCGATGACACCTCGAATGCGTCAGCGTCCGAAAAGTTTTTTCCTCAACTATGACTCTTCAACAATTGGGGCCTTCAAATGGCCCTGCATCTCCATCTTAATCCTTAGAACTGTGCTAAGAGTTTCCTCCTCCTATTGATTCTGCCAGCCTCCAAAGTAGTGTTGTTGAAATAGGTCCTGCATATACTCATAAACAAAATCATTAGCAGCATTTATGAACGAAGTAGCAAATGTCATCAAAGTCGAGAGGTTGATTCATAGCCTCAGCTAGGTGGTAAATGAGCTTCTCCTCTCCCACACGTAGGGTCATCCAACCCCCCTTCTTCCATATCGATCAATGCGTTGACGATGCACAAGAAAGGTCTCCCAAGGTTCAATGGTACATCTAATTCTTAATCGACTTAGGGAAGAAAGTTTATCAACTTTAATAAGAATATCTTTGATTATACCTTGTGGACATCGAATGGAACGATCCGCCAATTGAATAGTCATTTGGGTTGGACGTGGCTCTCCTAGCCCTTATTTTTGGAAGAATCAGTAGGGCATAACATTGATGCTACCCCTGAATCAGCCAGAGCTTTCTCCTCGTCCATGTTTCCAATGACATATGGAATGAGAAAGCTACCTAGATCCTTCATCTTGTTCGGAAACTTTTTCTGTAATATAGCCGAACAGTTCCCTTATAATACGATGACAGTGCATCTTCCATCTTCCGCTTATTTTTGTGTTGCTTGGTAAACTGCACTGAGGCCTCTTTGCTAATATCTTGGTGATCTGCCCCATCTGATTCTCCAGACTTTGATAGGAAGCCTATTGGTTCCGAAGAATGGTTTCAACATTCTATTGCCAAACATCTGAGGCTTGAATGTATTTAGCTAACACTTTTTTTAGCTCAAAAATTCAATTTGTAGGAGCAAGTTGCTGAAAGCCTTGGGCAGCATTAGGTCTTTGTTGTCCTTGACTTTCCCGCGAAACATTAGGGTGATTTCGCCAACCCAGGTTGCAGGTACCGCTATAAGGATTGTTTGGTTAGGATGGGCTACATCCAAAGTCCACCTGCTCAATAGGTGCTGATGGCCCAGCGGCAATAGGACTGTGGAAATTCGACTTTTTTTGCTTCTTTTGTGTTTTGGTTTCTTGTGTAGAAGTTGTGTGCTTAAATTTTCATCGGGAGTTTTTTGTGTTTAGGATCTTAGTTAAGGTTCTTTTTAGAGTAGAAAAAAGGATGAAAAACTTTTGGGAAAAGAGCTTTTAAGTAGAGGGTGTAAGGCATCAAAATGCCGCAAGAACCCCCCAAAAACTGGGGGCGATGCGGTCCCCTTTGCGGGCGCATGGCCGCTCTCAAGGCCCTCTGGAAAAGGTCCTCGCGGCCTCCCATGCGCCCGCAAGGGAGCCCGCGAGCCCTCCCCCGCTTTGAGTATATAAATACTCGATTTGAAACTCAAAAGGCCTTCATAAGACCTCATTTCCCTCTCTTTTTCTCCCCATCTTGAATCCTCATTCTCTCCTCTATTATATCTTCATTCTTGAGCTCCAAAAAAGAAGAAAGGTGGTGATTTCTCCGTCTCCTCCATTGATGATGATTCTCCTCTAGATCTAGCAAAGTTGAAGGTGAGTTTTCTTCTCTTCTTCAATTTTTATTCTCTTATCCAATTCTTTATAGATCTATGAAGGAAAAGTGTGGATCTAGTATAGATCCAATGTTTGAATGGAATTAGAGTATAGATCTAATGTTTGGATGGTTTAAGAGCCTTGATCTCATATTTTGGTGAAGAATGAAGGAGATCCTTCATCTCTAAACCCACGATTCTTGTAGATCCGAACCCAATTAGGATCTTCTTGATTTCATTGTGATCTTGAGGGTTTGACGATACTATTATTGTTAATTCTTGAATCTAGAATGTCTAGTGAACCCTAGAAGCCATGGGATCTCATTTTGATCATTATTTCCTCCCTTGTTTATTGTTTGGGTTATGTGATTGATTCTTGTTTTTCTTGGATGGTTAATGGCATCTAGGAGGTGGATCTAAAGGCAAGGGTAAAGAGCAAGTGGGCGAATAACCCGGAGGGTTCGATCTCACCAAGTTTGTGAGTGGGAAATTGTTTAATTCATGAGCTATGACCATGCTTCTTTGAATACCTAATTATATACGTTCTTGAATAGTGAATTTCATGTTTCAAAGGTTTCTTGAGATGTTTTCATGAAACTTTGAATTATGATGATTTATGTTTTGGTTTATTTCTTGATAGAAGGCATTGATCATGTATAGTTCTTGATTTATGATCCGATGTAATTTTGATTAAGATTATTGATCATTTATACTTTGTGGTTTATGATTCAATATACTTTGCGATTATAATCAATGATCATTTATTTTTCTTAAAGGATGGAAACCCTATATCTTGAAATACATATTTTCAAAGTATTGTCAAAGGTTTAAGTTCTTGACATAAGGATCCGAGAAAGGGCCTAAGTGAATCAAAATGGATTTCTTGGTGACGAAGCTCTATTTGAAATGTTATTCATTGCGATGATGTCGTATTTGAAATATGTTTTCAAAGGATACTTTTATGATGATATTATTGATGAAAATAATATCATTGCCGATGTTTACTTAAGAATTCACTTTCGAATTGAGAGTTGTATCTATGAGAATTTGTGATCTCATGACGAGATTTATGATATCGTATTGATGTGTTCATATTATTATCGTGATGTGTTCATGATGAGTCTACGGACGGGATGGATATCCCAAATTTTTCGATGGTGATATTGGGTGGATCCCCATCTTCTGCAGAAGCGAGTCTCCACGGAATGACCTAGTTGGGGTGGTGTGGAGTTCTCGGCTGACTAGCCCTTACAGGAGGCGTGTATATAACCTGAAGGTTGATGCGTCTCCACAACAACACAACAAGGTGATGTGTGTCAACCCCTTGCGTTACCGCAAGTGCACGGGTCATCAAGTAATAAAAGTAGACCCAAAGGGTCGGGTTGTAGAACCACAGGGAACAGAAGTACTAGTAATTGCCCATTTTTTGTTATCTAGCCTAATGAGTGTAGTGTGTGATGATCTAATGACCAAAACTAAGAGTGTCACTACAAGTGCGCAGGGAATAAAAAGGAAAAGAGTTCTCAATCAATAAAAGTGAGGTATCCATACAATGCTCCCCCTAGGATTCGTGATGTTTGATGTAGATTACAAGTGTTTCTAAACGAAAACAATGAGTCGTGGGTATCCTAAGGTATAATGGCCCCTGCCTCCATGTCGCCGATAACTAGTCCCCTACGAGGTCCCGGCGGAGAATTCTCTCGATGCCTCACACCACATATGACTGCTTAAAACTCTAGGGATCCCAAAGATATAACCAATTCCTAAAAGTAGATCTAACCCTGCCTCCAGGTGAAAGATCCCTAACCCCCTACGAGGTCCCGGCGGAGAATTCTCTCGACGCCTCACACCACATATGGTTGCTTGACACTTAGGGAATATGGAGATAGGAAATATCTGTCAGAAGGGAAAGGGGACACTCCGCTATCTCACGGCTCACCCTCTCAACCCTCTTTACTCTTGGTAATTCTAAACCTAGCGGTGATCTCTCTCTTCACTAGATTAAATAAAACATGCAAGGCAATTAATGATGAAATCAAAAGCACAAACAAGCATTAAGAACTCAAGAGTAAAACACAAACTGATAAGTTCGAATAGAAACACAATGTAAATCTAATGAAAATAAGAATCCTTGGGTTTACATGTCCGAATACCCTCTAGGGGTTTAGCTCTCCATGGAGTGAGTCACAAAACAAATAATAAATTGAGAATAAAGTTCCAAAGACATAAAGAATAACCCCCCTAAATCCGTGATGATGGTCTTGATGGTAGTTTCCACGTCTAGATTGAATCCACTCCGAAGCTAGGTCGCCGATGGCTTCCTTGATGCTATGACGGAGGAGGAATCGATCCAAGTTGGTGAGGAAAGCTTCCCAAAGCCGCAAAGAACTCCTCCCAAGCCCTAACCGCCTTGTCTATCGAAAGTGGCCGAAAAGATCCTCAAAATTATCACAAGGCGGCTTTTATAATTTGAATTCGGGGCTTTAGGCGAGCATCCACATGCCCGTGTACTGTAGCCACACTCCCGTGTGAAAATTCCACACGGGCGTGGAGTACTTTTGCTACAGTACTCATACAGTAAACTGCTACAGTACTTTTACTACAGTACTTCGCTACAGTAAATGCTGGCGTTATTTTTCCCCCGAAGTCTTCCTTGGAGTCGACACGGTCGGGCACACGCTCGTGTGGTAGGGTGTGTGGCTTTCTATGCTTTGAAATCCTCAAGAACCTTCTTCTGCTTTGTACGGAAGCTGGGACATGGGCGTACTACTGCCTTTGTGCCCTTTCAGTTTGTGTAATGACTTGTACTCCTCCGAAAGTTGGCAACACCCCATGCATATGAACACAGCTTCTAATTGTGGCCTTGAAACGTGTCATCACACCCTATCTTTGCTTCTTCCTGTACGTTATGTCTCCAAAACCCTGTTTGCACAAAAGAACACAAAACACACCTTGTTAATGCTAAAAACTGATAAAAGTGATGCTCAATGCATGTAAATTGATATTATAAAATATATATAATCAAGCACTTATCAAAGGTGCTGTGTTGGGTTTCCGGAGTCATCACACGGGATTCCCAACGGCCAACGCCAAGATACACGCATCTTTGTGGCTCCTGACCTAGCGATGGCTATGGTTAGTGATGGAGGGTTTTCATAGGCGGTTGATGATGCTATCGATAGAGGATGTCCGCACGTGTTGCACTATAAATCCTTGATTCGATGGGTTTGCTCTTTTAACGAGTATTCTTAACTTGAATTTTCAGTCTTTAATCTCTTTATAAATGATTTTTAGAGTTTTATTGATGCCTTTCTTTGAGAAAGTTGGAAAGCTTCTTATATTGAAATGCGCATTTAAAGCATTATATAAGTTGTTGGTTAGTAAAGATATACATATGTTTTCAGCATATCATTTTGTTACACTTGTATGAATTATTTTGTTACACTTGTATGAGTTATAGCTCCATGTTCAACCCCTCACTGAGTAACTTAGTTACTCACACATTCTTCTTCTCTTCTTTACAGGTGTTAGGACGGCAGCAGGGCGTGAGACGTGATAGTGCTTGGCAAAGCTATTCTTGCATTTACCTTTGAGTAGTGTATGATTCATAAACATTGTTGTCATGCATAAGATGGATCCACAGGACCTATGGTTTCGTATTTCCATTTTGGTTTTGAATAACCTTGATTGTTTCAGTCAGAACCTTAGATTATATGAGCTTTACACCCAGTGTTTGGGGGAGACTATGTTGTGTTCATGATCATTGCTGTTATGATTTCCAAGGATATATACCTGGTGTGAGTATGTTGATTTTGTACAGGGTTGTGATTGAATACCTTTAGATTTAGAGTATTATTATTATGATGTTGATATTGTACAGGTAACAGGTTAGCCTTACGGCGATCTAGGGTTGAAGCAGGTGTATGACCTCCCCTGGGTTGTCATGGCGGTAGTGTCATGGGACGGGACCCGAGGGTCAGGGCGTAACTAGGGTTGAGAGAATCAGTCTTATTGTGTCCTCCACCCATCCATCATAAGCCATCATGGGCAAGTTTCAAGCCACTGTCAAAGCGCCTACCTTCTTGCTTAACCCCTCCACTAGAGCGGCTAGAGATATCACTGCATCAACCTCATAGATCCCCGCTGGCTTCTTGGCTTCCCGTGTACTCCACAGACAGCTGTTCATTGCCATATCTTCTATTAATTGGAAAGCCTCTACAGGGGTCTTATTCCCCAATGTGCTACGTCCTGAGGGATCAATAATCTGCTTGGAACTAGTCTTCATCCCATTATAAAAAGGGTGGATGATCATCCACTCTGGGAAGCCATGCTAGGGGAATTTCCTTAGTAGCTCCTTGAACCTCTCCCATGTCTTAAAAAGAGACTCTGATTCAGCTTACAGGAAAGAAGATATGTCGTTACGTAACTAAGCTAATTTTCTAGCTGGAAAATACCGGGTAAGAAAAGCGTCCACCATGTCTTCCCAGGTGGTGATAGAGGCTCTATGTAAGGATTGTAGCCACTACATAGCTTTGCATTTCAAAGAAATGGGCAAGTCCTCAAGCGGATAGCATCATCTGTCACGCCAATGATCTTCATCAGATCACAAACCTCCAAGAAGTTTTCTATATGGCTGTTGGGATTCTCGTAAACCAATCTTTGGAACTTAGCAGCTTACTGAACCAATTGAATAAATACTAGTTTTAACTCAAAATATTATTAGCAGCAACAAGAAGGCGTACGATACTAGATTGAGTCTCCCTCGTCAATGGACTGGCAAAATCAGAAAGAGTTCGTTGTTGCTCGTTCTGTTAAGCCATTTCCTCCACACTTGCAATCTCAACCTCAACAGTACCAGCTGGCTGGTCCTACTCAGAATCTGTATCCCTTCCTTGTTCTCGGTGTCTTCTCCTCAATCTATGTTTAATCTTGGGATCTCCTTCAACCAAAGTTAAAAGATTCATGCTTGTCCTTTAGCAAAAAGAAAACAATCATGTCATGGAGAATAGTTCGAAGTATGACGCCCTAGCACAAAAAGTTGATCAACTAATGTTAGGATCCAGTTCAGGGTCCAAGGCTGTCATGTCATGTGATACTTGTGGGGCAGGGCATGCAGCATCACAATGCCCTATTGTTGTTGCCCCATCACCGCTGATGGAAGCAGTTGATTATGTTGGGGGTGGACCAAGAGGACCAGGGAATCAGTTTGGAAACACTTACAATTATGGATGGAGGGGCTCTTCAAATCCTTCTTGGAGTCAAGGCCAATCTCAGTACAGACCTCCACCATCTCAGGGAAGCCAATACCAAGCTCCTCCCCCACAAGAGAAGAAATACTCTACAGAGGATGTTTTAGCCAGATTCATGATTAGCACGGAGGCACGCTTCGTGAATAATGAAAAGAAAATGGATGAATTTGGTACCATATTGAGAAATGTTCAAGCATCCATCCAATCTCTGGAGAACCAAGTGGGACAGCTTGCTCGTGGACAATCTGAACGACCCTCGGGGAGTTTGCCAAGCAACACCGAAAGCAACCCGAGGGAACAATTAAAAGCTGTTACTTTGAGAAGTGGTAAACAATTGGAAGCAAGGGAAAAAGGGATCCCAAGTGCTTCTAATGATGGGGTAGCCGTCCGGGAAGACCCTAATTTGAGTGAAGATGCAAGCAAGGAGAATGGGAGGAAAACTGGTGAAGACTCTCCCACTTCTAACATTTCAAAGGAGCATGAATACAAGTCAGTGGTACCTTACCCTTCAAGACTCAAACAAGATAAAGATGAAGCCCAATTCAAGAAGTTCCTCAATATCTTCAAGCAACTCCACATAAATATTCCAATCATTGAGGCACTAGCTCAAATGCCAAAGTATGCCAAATTTTTAAAAGTGCTTCTCACCAATAAGAGGAAGTTAGAGGAACAAGGCACAGTTGCAGTTACTGGGAATTGCTCAGCCATTCTAGAGAAGAAACTTCCACAAAAGTTAAAGGACCCAGGTAGTTTTGTGATTCCTTATGTAATTGGTGAAGGAGTGACGGAGCATGCTCTAGCCGATTCTGGGGCTAGCATAAATGTAATGCCGTACAACTTATTCTTGAAGCTGGGATTAGAAGACCTACGACCTACACGAATGACATTACAGCTTGCAGATAGGTCGGTGCGAAGACCTCGGGGAGTAGTTGAAGATGTCCTTGTCAGAGTTGACAAACTCATCATTCCTGTAGACTTTGTGATTTTAGATGTGGATGATGATGTTGAGGTTCCCTTAATTCTAGGGCCATTCCTGAACACTTCGGGTGCTCTAATTGATGTCAAAGAAGGCAAGATGAATATGAGGGTTGGAGATGAGCAAGTGGTCTTCACTCTCCCTGAAGCAATGAAGCACACACTTGATCATGATGACAAATTATATTTCACTGATAGCACTGATAGAATTGTTTCTGACTATGTGCAGGAGGTGCTTGCCTTAAACCCTTTGGATGAATACTTGGATGAGTTAACGTGCCAAGATGTCGAGGAAGAACTCTCTCCTCCACCAACACAACAAATTAATCAAGTGGAGGGTAATTCATCCCACAATGGAAAGAAAATTAAGGGAGTTAAGAAGATGTGGAGAAAATCAAAGGCGAAACAAAGAGAGAGTAGAGAGGTATCCACATTGCCTCCGGATGAGGTTGATCGTATATTCTTTGGAAATAGTGGTAAATTCAAAGTCTTCTCATGTCTTTCATTGAATTTTCCGAGTGGCAACCCGGCCCCAAAGATTGGAGGTAACTTCCCTCCATTTGTTCCGACATGAGATTTTTTAGGTAATGCACGTCAAGCTAATGACGTTAAAGAAGCGCTTTTTGGGAGGCAACCCAAGTTCCTTTCATTTCCCGTATTCATTTTCTTATTTGTGTTGTCTTACTTTTACTTATGTTTTTAGTAGTGGTTCGTGTGTAGTTGTGCTTTTCGTCGTTTTTCTTAATTCTTTCGCCTTTTTGTTAACTTGTTTGTGATGTGGTTTTTGAAGAATTCTTGTTCTAGATGCATGCATGTTGATGTTTTGAGTGTTTAAATGATGTTTCCGGCCGTATTTTTCAAGGTTTCATCGATGGTTGATGTGTAGAAAGAGTGGAGAAAGAAGTGGTGCAAACAGAAAATCCCGAGGACCATCCTTGCGGCCGCAAGGATGCCCCTCGGGATTTATCCCGAACTTCTTGCCGACTATCCTTGCGGCCGTAAGGATGGTCGGCAAGACCACCCGATAGAGGCTTAAAAGGGTAAGTTTTGGGGGCTTATACTATTCACTCTTCTTCCCCATTCCTCTAACAGGTTCTTCCTCATTTCTCCACCATTTTTCTTCATTCTTTTTGACCTAGTTTGCTCTCCTCCTCCTCTTTTCCATCTTGGTAACAAAAATTTGGAGTTTGAGCAAGCTTTTGGCCGGATTTAGCATTTGGATCTACTCACCTTACTCTAGGGCAAGAGTATGGCACCTCACTCCAAATATTGAGTTTTTCTTGTTTTTATGGCTGAAATTTCTTGGATTTTTGTTGGTTCGTGAATGTTTAATGTTTATCAAAGTATTTCTCTTAGTTTGTAAAATTTTTTTGGCTACTTCTACAAGCAAAGTTCTTGAAAAAATTTTCCGTAATTACTGTAGCACTGCACTTTTTCTTGGATTTCTTCATTCTTTTGGTGCTCATTTTGCTTGTAAATTAGCCGGATAATCTCTACTTTGTTTCTATAGGATGTCAATCAAGAACCTAGCTTCCAAGAAACCTAGGAGGGAACCTTCCCCTCCCATCCAAGAGCCCAAGATTTCCAAGGAAGAACATAAAACGCGTTTTGCACTCCTATCACGGAAAGGGTTCGGCACCATTAGGATGATTGATTGGGAAGCTTTGAGCACCTTGGGATTAGATGGCACGGTGTTGGAGCTTATTTCACATGCCAGTTGGGATAAATTGTTTTCGATTGAAGAAGCCACATTCAAGGAACTCACCTTGGAAGTCCTTAGCTCCATAGAGATGGTCAAGGAATACCCGTTCACTACTTGCGCTGTGTCATCACTTCATCCTGCCTCTTAGCCCGTGACATGACTTTGTTTATTATCTTTCTTTTATTCTTCGTTGTTTGTTTTTTGTTGTTAAAACTTGTACTTTTGAGTTAGCTAGGGCTCATTCCCTACTAAACTCGTTTGTTATTTATGTTGGAGCTCTCTTTTTTGTACTTTCTTTCTATTTCCTCTCGAAAAATATTGAATGATGATAAGCTCCTTGTTCTTTTCAGGGTTATTAATTTTGGGAGCATTACTTGTGTCGCCCCCATTAGGTGATATACTCCTGATCCAAGTGGAACAACTGAAAATCTCACCAAGGAATCAGGGAAGTTTCTTCACTCCAATTCTTTGCTTATTATTTTCATCCTCCACGTTATTCTGCTGACTTAGGTACATTGAGGATAATGTACAACTTTAGGTGTGGGGATGGTTATTTATGGTTATTTACTTAGAGTGTTTTGTATTTATGCATGCTTGTTACCTATGATGGCTATGATTGTTTTGTTAAAGGACTTCCTAGCTTGGTAGAATGATAGTCGTGAGCTGTACAGTACATGTGCTTGAATGTAGTTCTGTTTCATCTGTAGTGCACCTATATACATGCTCACGATCACTTTCACCTTGTACACTCTAACCAACCCATCTTAATGGCTTTGGCATTAATTTGTTAAATTCTTTCTTCAATGCACTTTTAAAAGCTTTTAAGTTCCTTTGTTGTTTTCTCCAACCTTTAGTGAAGTTTTTAGCAGGTAGTTTATCAGGGATCAAAAAAAAAAAAACAAAAAGAGGGTCTATGTCAGTATTCCTCTGCTTTATAAGCATGAATGCGTATATGTAGATTGTAATCGATTAAGAGGGTGGCTCTTGTGCCTGGCCAGCATGTGCATCCATCTGAAAGATTTTTGTGCAGTCTATGTTAGGCGGACCCAGAATAGAAAGAATTTGTGTATATTTGTGTGTGAAAGAAATAAAGTTTCCCTTGTGATCCCTATAATGTGTTTTATGATCACTTAAGAGTTGGAGTTGTATTTAGGAACCAAAGGACTTTAATTGAGCATTGAGGAGGTCTTTAGCACTATAATGCCATCTTCATTATGTGTGGGGTGAATGGTCATCCTAGGGGTAATCCGGGGTGTGGAGGTCAAGGTGGGAGTTAGCACACACACACATAGGGCACTGTGGATGAACCAAAGCTAATATCACCTCATTATTCATTGAACAGCTCACTTCTTGATTCCTGTCCATTTGTGCTTGTGGAGTTCTTTAATTTTAAGCCTGAGGTCGTATTTTTAGCCGTTTATCTTCTTTCCCTTGTTCTTCATGTTTGTTTGCTTGGGGACAAGCAAACGTTTAGGTGTGAGGATGTTTGATAAACGTCTAAAAGTACATATTTTACATGTATGTGTTGTGTATTATTTTCATATTTTATTGTTGAATCTATGCCCTTTTCGGTCTAAATTGCTTTATCTTTGTATTTCAGGCTAGCCAGAACCTCTGGGGACTCGACGACGAGATGGGGAACGAATTCGACATCAAAGCAGTGTTTTCGAGACGGGATACTGTAGTGCATCACTGTAGCAATTACTGTAGCTCATCACGGACTTCTCGGTAGAAAAGTAGAAATCCCGAGGGATCAGCATACCGGCTGTATGCTGACATGTTTACCCATCGGGATTTGGGTGTTTAAAGGCTTTTTAGGGCAACTTTTGGGACAGACTTTTGCATCATCTTGGAGAGAGTTTTGGGGGAGAAAGGAGGCTAGGGTTTGGACATCACTTCCACACTATTTAGGAGGGCAAGAAGAGAGGAAATCCGAGCATTCTTCGGTGGGGAGAGCAAGATCTAGGAGGATCCACTCCAAGGGCTTCATTGTTTGGAGGTTGAAGACAACGGGAAGCCACCCCTTTGAGTGGCGTCTTCGGAAGGTTTTCTCCGGGGATTCAAGCGTCATTCGGCCTTCACCTTTTGAGGGAGTGTTCCTCATGTTTATTTTAGTTATTTGCATGGTTTGTTTGGTTTATTTGTTGAACATGAACAACTAAACCCCAAGGTCACCGGATGTAGGGGAACCTTTGGGGCAAAACTTGTGATGTTTTGGATTATTTGAGTTATCTATTGTATGATTGGCTTGTTGTTATCCTTGTTTGGTATTCTTGAGTGTTTTGGTACATGTGCTTAATTGATGTATCAAGTTCTTGGTAGTACTTTGTAGCATGACCATTGCCTTAGTGCTAGACTAAACCAAACTTGGAAGGGATTATTGTATAAATACGCCGTGACCATCGGGTATTTGTACCCCTCCATTTCTAGGGTTGAAAACTAACTAGTGTTTCCACCCTAACTTGAGGAAACCATCATTCTCCTTGCAACCGTGTGAGAGGTTGAGTGGAAGAAATTCCTTATTCAACACTTGTACCGGGTTAGGGGTCAATTGCCGTGACCATCGGGTTCACCTAAGCGTAGGTTTTCTCGAACCAACTAGCCACGTGCTTAATTTCTCAAATATCCTACTCACTTGAGTAGCCCCTTGGGGATCCTCATCCATGACCGTTTTTCATCGCTGAGCATCTCCCGTGTTTTAATTCAGTCGCATTTATTTAGACAATTTATCTTGTTGTCATTTCTTTACTTTCCTATTTATTCTCTTGAAATCGAATCGGTGAGCTAAACAACAAGTAAGAAGTGAGTAAAGTAGCTCCTCGGGCCCCGTGGGAATACGACCCACTCGTGCGTACACGAGTGGTTTATTACTTGACGACCCCGTGTGCTTGCCTCAAGAATCATGGGAGTAAGAGATGAAAAAACTATATATGAAATGCACTCATCAGGCATCGCGGGCATCCTTATGCACACTGGGCTCTTGAAGCCCAGTGTGCGGTGAAAACCCGTTATATCCTACGAATTAACGTGCGGTGAAAACCCGTCTACTATCACATTTCTTTTTAAACCTACATTTTATTGAGTTAGAAATATTCGTAGAAGGTAGTGCTTCATTGCCTAATCACCAAGGGAGTATTGTCCAAGTGTTCCCATTACCCCTGCTAATCTCTACCTTTTTGTTATTTGCAAACCCTTTAGCTATTTAGTTAGACTTTTCAATCGTCATTTCTGTTAGGCTAGATTTCATAAACTAAAGTTAGTACTAGTGCTTTTTCTCCCTGTGGTTACCGGGTTCACTTTATTACTTGACGACCCGTGCACTTGTGATGACGCAAAGGGCGTGCCAGTTTTCCTTGTTTTAAGCTTAATGTATGTCTTTGGCTTCACAGGATTAACTGTGCCACAACCAACACCCTCAATTACAAAAGGGATACTCGCTTGGTTATTTTGTGACTTAGAATGGACCCTCACTCAACTTGACACCAAAGGGATTCACACCACCCTAATCATGATCCACTAGTCATCTGTTAAAGCGGGGAAGTGATCACCATAAAGGAATTCATTCCCTTGGAATTAAAATAGTTAGTATCCAATGAGATTGTACGTAAGCAAAATTTTAAGACCTTAGCCAAGGTAATCAAACTAATCATGTGGAACACGTGGAGCAATTGATAATTTTATTCTCCTATAATTATTAGCATATAAATGAGTTTAGTGAGTTTGACATTATACATGGCTCTCACTCAGTTAGAACACAAGAACAAAAGGTTTATACACATGTGTTAATCATAGTGAGAGAAGTTCGTAATGATCTATTCATTCATGTTTTGTTGGACTACAACATAGGGCCACGGGACTGGCTAGGTGTTTCCCACGCCCTTTGATATCCTCCCATTGCCAATCAGGACGAACCTAGAGAGTCACGCTTGAAAGAATTCAAATTTTCAGTGTAGGGATAAAATTATCAATTTACAAGTTTACTTCATTAGATGAAGTATAATTGTAAATTGGGTTAGAGTTTGTCTTAAGTTTGAATTTTAATCGAAGTCCGATTGAATTGAATAATTAATTGAAATTATTAGGACTTGAAGACAAAGTGGTTTTAGTTGCTTTAGGACTCATATTTCTATTCAAACGTCATAATAGAATAATGTTTATGAAGTTTCACAAAGTTCCTATAAATATGACTCCTCTCTAACACTAAAAGTGTGGAAAGAGAATTCTATTTTCTTGTAAGATTAGTACCCCCAATCTCTCTCTTCTTTTTTAATCCTAACCACTATAATTGGAGAAGAAAAGCATGTTGCTTACGGATTCTAGCATGTGATCTGAGGCATGGGACCTTTGTTCCATACTGGACGATCTTGGGTGACTCAGTGACAAATTTAGCACATCCAAGAAAAGGTTTAGAATATTGAATGTATTCTTCAAAACTTAACTAATATTAGAATTAAATTATTACAATGTTCATCAAATCAACTAGTTAATGTCAAAATTTTGTTTTCCTTCCACATGACTTTGAATATCTTATACAATTTTGCAATATTTTCTAACAGAAACTACATAAACTCTAGGCCCTAACAGAGTAAAATACTAAGTATTACAATTCATCTAAAATATTAGAGCATGTTGGATCCCTTGTTATGAACACAAAAGATCAATTTTATCAAACTGTGTGGGAAGGAAAGAAACTTCAGGTTTATCGAGAAGGATCCCAAGCTTTGTCATTTACTCTCATTCATCTTAAAGCTCACCCACAGGTAAACCATCTGAGCTCTATAGACTGAAATTAGATAATTATTTCTTACAGTTAATTAGCTACAAGATAATAACATTAAGAAACTTCAGCAGAGTTAGTGCTAGATGCGAGAGGAGCGATTGGTATCGTGGCCCAATGATGAATCAGATGTAGGACAAAATGACATAGTTCAACTCTCTTATTATTTAGTGATCACAATTTACCACTTATGACTCACAAGTTAGTGACGATCATAATGTTGATCACCTAGAGAACTTGTAGTTGTATATATTATTTGTTGGTATTTTTTTGCTAAGCTAATTTGTTTAACCAGCTATTGTCTATATAAATTAATGCAAATATCATTATTGTAGTATTCTTGGTGGAACACATTTCTTGTAAGAATGCCGAGTGCATTTTATATAAACATTTTACCCAAGTCATACCTATTCTTGGCTTGTCTTTTAGCATATTATTCTCCTTAGTGCGGTACTATTTGGGGTATGTTTTATTAGTGTACGAGATAAACGGGTCTTGGGGCAAGTATAAAACGTTTTGAGACGATTTCAACACAAAAGGACTCAAGGTGCAAGCCGTCTAGACATGCACGGCCCAAGTACGGGCGAGCGCTTCGGCCGTGCCGATTACAAGACTTTCAAGAGAAGTGAGGAATTCTGAAGCATGATCACAGTCCCCGAGCACGGGCATGCAAATGAAAGCGCGGCACATGCACGGGCGAGTGCTTCAACCGTGCAGATTACAGGACTTTCAAGAGAAGTGAAGAACTTTGAAGCACGGTCACGGTCCACAGAGCATGAACGTGCAAATGAGAGCACGGCCCAGGACTTTCAAGAGAAGTGAAGACCTCTGAAGCACTATTGTGGTCCTCAGAGCACGGGCATGCAAATGAGAGCATGGGCTTGTTAGTGACCGTGCACTTCATTGTCTGGTGAAGGTTTAGAAAACTACTGAAACCAAGATCTGGCCGTAAAGTGCACGCCCAGAAGCACGGCCTAAGCACGCCTTTGCTTGGCTCGAGAACATCGTTTTAAGCACCGAAATTAGGCTTTGAGGGGACTTGTGGACTTGGCAATGGCTGAGTCATGAAGAAGAGATCCGTCAGCATCATCCACCATCTTCTGAAGTTGAGTTAGAGCAATGAATGAAAGGTACAACTAGGAGTGGGGCTTCATCTACGGCATAAATCCTTGGAGCACAACCATTGATGCAAAACCATAGGGAGTCTATGGGCTTTTACTTAATTGCTTTTGTTGTTATTTCAATGTTGTATGAACCCATGAGGGGCTAACAGTCTCCGGTGCCCCGGATCATTGAACTTGGTTATAATTTGTAATTGAATACTTTCCTTGCAATGTTTATGGAGATCTTTTGATTGCTACGTTTAATCTTGTGTTGCAAAATTTGATGTGTTTGATTAACTAGTATGATTATAAAACTTAGCGTGTGTTGATTGGCATAATGTGATCACCGTGGGTGATTACTATCCTTGAAGTGCATGATTCTCACAGTTATAATCATAATCCTCGATGTTTATCAATGCCATAGTTGTAACAAGGCTTAGAGAGCACACATAGGCTTCATAGGTTGTACCTGATAGACTTTGTAAGAAGTATTTGCAAATGACAAAAAAGGATTCATCCGGGGCGCTTCTACTGATTATTGCTATCTTGCTAAAATTCTCCCTATCTTTCTATCCTCTTTCATCTGTTCGTCATTCCCGAGCCTTTGTCACAATCAACAATAAATTTTTTTTTACTAGATATTAGAAGAAGATAACTGAAAGCTATGTCAGTCCCTGTAGAATCGACTATCCGACCCATCTAGGTATATTTTACTACTTGTATGACATGTGCACTTGCGAATACGCAAGGTGCATATCAATGCACTATAATTTATGTGAATTATCAAAATTAAATTATTATTTTATTTTATTTTAGTTTTATTTTTGCGCAGGGGATTTAGAAACAAATTAAAATCAGAAGTGTATGTTCTAGAATTTAATTTTTTACCTTTTCTAAGATTCATAAATGGATTTGAAACAGAATTATTTCTTTTCCTAAATTCTAAAAATACAAATAAAATATTTAGGAAAAAGTTCAAATAAAAAAAACCTATTTCATATCCATTTCTAAATTGTAAGATGGATAGAATTCTATTTCAAATCTATTAAAAATGTTTTTAAGAATTTGAAATGGAAATATGTCTATTACAGAATTTAGAAATATATTTGAAATGAGCTATGTGTGTTCTTAGAATTTAGAAAAGAAGTAAGTTGTATTGTCAATCCTGTCTAAATTTTTATAAATTGCAATGAGCTTTTCTGAAACAAAAATATCTATTTCAAATCTATTTCCAAACTTAATTAACAAAGAATTATAAATGAAAAAAGTTGTTTCTAATCTGGATTTTTCTTATAATGCAATATTAATTTATGCCAACACTTTTGATCAAAGAATAATTTGAATTTAAAATAAAGTTATCCAAACAAGGAAATTATGAAAATAATTTTGAAAGTTAAACAAAATATTTCTTCTTCTCAATGTTAATTTGCAATTGTCCAAGGAAGGTCATCAGCGCGATAGTGAATTGGACAACATATAAGGTAAGATGTATACTTTTTGGGCATTGTTTAGTTGAGTAAGCAAAATTATTTTAAATTAATATATTTTTTTTTGTGAATAACTACTAAACCCTAATGGGTCCGCTAAACTAAACAGGGGTGTGCGCACGCCTCGACTTCGTTCTGTGGGGCCCGCTCATGAAACCATTTACAGTTCGTGCTCACAGCTCTCAAATATGCGCCTTTACCCCTAGGATTCAAACTAATTGACACAAAGACCGTTAACTAAATTAATATATTATTCTAACATATTTGATACGTAATAACTCGAGGATTTGGTCATCCAAAATTTGTATTTTTATAGCATTTTTAATTCTTGCGATCTTATATGCGTATGTGAAGTAAATTTTGTGTTGATAGTTTTTTTATTAGATTGACAATAAATCGGAATCAATTAGGATGTCAATATCCTCCTAATTTTGTTTAGTAGGTTCAAAGGTTTCGTATAATTATGGGTAATGAGGGACACAAGCAAGTAATTTGCCAAACACAACTTGCCAGGTTTGGTTCATATGAACTTGACCAAGGACCAACTTGCCAAGGACCAAAACTGCTGAACCATGGTTCACCCAAAGGATGAAGGGGTGAACCAGGTGCTTGTCGAGCAGCACAAACCTGGTGGTTCATTGGTTAACCGCAAGGTAAACCCATGAACTAGCCATCCTTTTAATTTTCTTTAAAAAATAAAATTAACTTAATAAAATTCAAAACAATTAAAAATAATTTCTAATCAATCAGAATAATTTAATGTAACTAAATATATCTCAAAAATAATTTACATAAATATGAGGAGCTTATGTTTAATTGGTTTACTTATCAAATTAAGTTGTCAACATATCTTCTTCGGTGTGAACGGAATCGAAGCCCACATAATTCTCTTATTTTAGATTGGAGTTATCACCTACCTTTGTATAGTGTGACCCTCTCATCTTTCTTAAATTTTTTTATCAAAATGATTATGGTCTTCTATTGTTGGATTATCCAACTATCTAAGCTGAAACATATAAAACTATATGGTAATACCATGAAAAAATGAATAATAGTTTTTATACAATTTAAAATTGTGTCCTAAATCGTTAAAAATTACTTTGACATTTACAATGACATTATTCTCCGGTGCATACCATTGAGTCTCCAACTCACTCATGGTTAACAATTGTGAATCACCATCTTTATTATTCCAGGATATTCCCTTGTATGTAGCCTATAAATAGGCTTTCTTGTAAGGGTTTCAAGAATAATAAGAATTGTGAGGTTTATTTTTTTTCTTTGGTTCTTAAGAGAACTATTCTAACTTATCAAGTTATTTGCTTGTAGCG
The DNA here is from genome assembly GCA_902712375.1 of Dioscorea dumetorum. NCBI lineage: Eukaryota > Viridiplantae > Streptophyta > Magnoliopsida > Dioscoreales > Dioscoreaceae > Dioscorea > Dioscorea dumetorum. The sequence goes on from CACTHL010000132.1 coordinate 819,077, forward strand.
TTCAAATCTTCTTATAATCTTGGTTCTAGTTCTTATAATGACAGGTTAAGATTTTTTTTATACCTTTGGTTTGTGATTCTTTATAATCATTGGGTCAAGTTTTCTTTCAAATCTGATTTTTATTTTTCTTGGGGCTTGATTGCATCAAGTGTGATAGGGTTTTCAAGGCCTTATCCTTGGGGTTCACATCATGATGGAGAGCTATTAACAAAAAGAAATGCATGATGGCCAACTGGAAGAATCAACGGTGGAGCCTATTAATAGCATCAGGAAGTTAGTGCTGGGCGTGAGACAGGATCGTCTTCGAGTGGAGGCTCGCCAATCAGTGGCACGCAGGGAGTAAACTCTTCACTGGACACGTGGACGATGGGATGAAGCAAACGGTTACGGAAGCAATAGCGGAGATGAATCTTGACAAAAACAAGCGTGAAAGGCAGCCCAGCTCACATCTGAAGGGTATTTGCTGGTATAAAGGGGAGAGGTTAGGATGAGGAGAGGGAAGGAGAAGAACCCTAAGGCCTTTCTCGGTGGAGGAGGAGGAAGGACTTTACGGTGGTTGGTAGAGAGTTGGTTACGTGGTTTATTTCCTATTTTCTTACATCCTTGTTTGAGTGTATTTCATACTTTATAACTTTGTTTAAACCTCCAATAGCCATAATTGCGAGGTAAAGGCTTGTGCTACAATTGCGATGAAAAATTCTCACCCACTCATCGTTATCCCAATCGTAAGCTACTACTTGTTACACTAGGATGAAGAAATTCAAGAAGACGTCTCGATACTAACTTATCTACTAAAGATTTTACTCAACAGTTGACCCATGAATTCCAAAGCATGTTTCGCATGCCATGGGCATTACCTTAGTTTCGGGTACATTATGTTTTATAGGGTACATTAATGGTCATCCAATTTAGGTGTTGTTAGATAGTGGGAGTGATAGAATTTTATTCAATCCGGGATGGCCAAATTTTTACAGTTGCCTATTTTGCCAACTCCAACATTCTGAGTACTTGTAAGTAATGGCAATTCTTTACAAGTTGAAGGACTTGTTAACATGTTACGGGTGATCATTCGGAACACTCGTGCTAAATATGGTTGCATTTTTACTATCGGTTAGTGGAGTTGACCTCATTCTTGGCACTTGCATGGTTGGCAACATTGGGACCTCACATTTCAGACCATAATGGGTAATATATACAATTTGTGAATGACAATCAACCGATCACTCTTAAGGGCCATAAATCGGTGTGGCCTCACTTAACGTCCATCCCTCAATTGAGTTGTATGTGTCTAACTAATGCCATTGCAGCTTGCTATACATTAGCTATCACTCCATTATCTCCACAAGATCACAATCATCTCTCATTTCCAGATTTCTCGAGCAATTGCATTCTGTTACTTCGTTCCAATTGCCAGCCACCATGCCTTCCAGTTTGCAGCAACTTCTACTTCAGTACCAAAGAGTATTTGATATGCCTTCCAGATTACCTCCATCCCGGGCCTATGATCACTCCATCCTTTTGCTCACAGATACAGCTCCGATTAGAGTTCAGCCTTATCATTACCCGCGTTGTCAAAAGAATGAAATTGAGTCGATAGTCCAAACCATGTTGTAAGAAGGGTTCATTGAACCAAGCACAAGTCCCTTTTATTCTCCGATTCTATTAGTAAAGAAGAAAGATGGTTCTTGGCAATTTTGCATGGACTGTTAGGCTTTGAATGCAATTACAATTAAAGATGCTTATCCTATTCCCACTGTGGATGAACTCCTAGATGAGTTGAATGGAGCAAAAAATTTTTCTAAATTGAATCTTTGCTCAGGTTGCCATCAGATCTTAATCAATTCAGATGATAAGTTCAAGACAGCATTTCAAACCCATAATGGACATTACCAATGGCTAGCCATGCCATTCGGCTTGTCCAATGCACCTACAACTTTTCAAGCTTTAATGAATCATGTGTTTAATTTTGCTTTCAGAAAGTATGTCCTGGTATTCTTCGACGATAGTTTGATCTACAACAAATCATGGGAAGCTCATTTGCAACATCTAGAAACTGTCATAAAAACTCTCCAACATCACCAACATTATGCAAAGTTCTCCAAATGTACATTTGGCTTGCAGGAGATGGAATACTTAGTCCATGGATAATTCTAAGGTGCAAACAATTATATCTTGGCCTACACCTTCTACTGTGAAACACTTGCATGGGTTTCTGGTTTTAAGTGGATATTATTGGCACTTCATTAAAGCTTATACTACTTTGGCTAGTTCTTTAACCGATTTGTTAAAAAAGGATAGCTTTCAGTGGAGTCCAATGGCAGAACAAGCATTTTGTCAATTGAAAATGCAATCACCTTAGCCCCTAGTATTAGCACTACCCAATTTTACTCAATCGTTCACACTCAAAACAGACTCATCCGGTGTGGGCATTGGAGCAGTCTTGAGTCATAACAAGCATCCTATTGTGTTCTTCTCCAAGAAGGTAACATCTCAGATGCAATCTCAATCCACTTATATCAGGAAACTTTATGCCTTAACTGCATTAGTTGCTGAGTTTCAGCATTACTTATTGGGCCATAAATTTATCATCAACACAAATCAACAATCATTGAAGCATTTAAAACACCCAAGTTATTCAAACACCTGAACAGCAAAGGTGGCTACCCAAGTTGTTGGGCTTTGATTTCACAATCAAGTATAAACCAAGGTTGGACAATATGGCAATAGATGGGCTATCAAGGTGTTTTCTTTTTGCTCTCTCTTCTGTAACTTCATCAATTATTCCAAGAGTGCAGCAAGCTCAACTTTAGGATCCTCGCCTTTGCCACATTGTTCAGTCCTTACAACAAGATCCTTTAGTAGATCCCGCCTACTCTTAGAAACAAAACCACTTATGGTGGAAGGAGCGCATTGTAGTACCTACTGATTCTTCTCTACAATATCAACTTATGAAGGAATTCCATTCCTCTTTGTTGGGAGGACAAGAAGGTCAATTTAAAACTTTTGCCAGGTAGGCACCCCAGTTTTATTGGCCCAGCATACGCAAGGCTATGCAACTCTTCGTTAGTTCTTGTGATATTTTTCAGCGAGCTAAGATACCTAATTCTCATCCAGCAGGATTACTCCAACCGCTGCCTATTTCCTCCCAAATATGGGAAGACATTGCTATGAACTTCATCACCAGCTTGCCTCTTTCCAAAGGGTTCTCGGTGATTCTAGTAGTGGTGGACAAGCTATCAAAATACGGGCACTTTATTCCATGGAAGACTGACTTCAATAGCCATTCTGTTCCACAGTTTTCATTGCTTCTATTGTCAAACTACATGGGATCCCTCGCACTATTGTGACTAATAGTGATATAAGATTTCACAAGTAAATTCTAGTAAGCTTTATTCACTCAAATGGGCACATCTCTACATATGTCATCAACCTATCATCCGGCCACCGATGGGCAAACAGAGAACCTTAACAAAGGGTTAGAGCACTACCTCCGTTGTTTTGTATCAAAAAACCCTCGAGCATGGGTCAACTTATTGTCATGAGCAGAGTTCTCCTATAATACAGCCTTCCTTACGAGTCCGAGAATGACTCCTTTCAAAGCTGTGTATGGTCGTGAACCCCCGCAACTACTCTCGTATTCTGGCGGCACTAAACTGCCGGAGGGGGTGGCAAACACCTTGCAGCGAGGATACTCTACTAACTCAACTGAAACTTAATCTCCAATGAGCGCAAGCTCGAATGAAGCATTTTGCTGATAAGAAGCGTACAGAAATTACTTTTCAGGTGGGAGATTGGGTACTCATCAAGTTGTAGCCATATAGACAGCATTCCATCTTCCTTCGCCAGAATCACAAGCTAAGTATGAGCTTCTTTGGGCCCTATCAAATTCTGCAACAAATTGGCACCGTAGCATATAAACTCGCTTTACCTGAGGATGTTCGCATCCATCCAGTCTTTCATGTTTCTGCCCTGAAGCAATATATTGCACCTATGCCTCAACCGGTTCATCCTTTGCCTCTGTTGACCGATGAGCGGGGTCCTATTATCCAGCCTGAGCTAACCATTCAAACCAGAAACATTTTACATCATGCTAAACCATTCCACAGGTTTTAATCCAATGGCAAGGTTTGGGTCCAAATGACAACTCGTGGGAGGATTGGGATCAGATGCTACACCATTATTTGAATCATTTTGCAGACTTTAAGGACAAGGTCTTTTCTAAAGGGGAAGGTTGACACACCTTTGCGTGTGTGTGCCACAAGTACACGAGTGTCGAAGTAATAAATACCCGAAAGGTGGGTAGTTGAATCCACAGGGAATAGACGCTAGTAACAAGTATACTTTGCTAAATAGTCAAGTCAAAAATCAATTATGGTGATGTCAAACAAAATGCTATCCAAATAAGAATAAAGGAACTGAAAGTAAATAGCTAGGAAAAGGACACAATCAATGAGAAAATGGAGTACTCAGACAATGCTCCCCCTAGGATTATAGTTTCAAGTACAAGACATAAATTATACTTCCCTAATCAAGATTTACACAGTCATAGAAATCCAAAAACATAAGGCCCCAAATCTAAAGTCAACCATGACTTGTCATGCCCCGATCCGCAGGCCTGGTACAGGACATATCACCACAACAACCTAAGGGAGAGCAGACACGGCCTCACCCGAGGTCATCATAAGGCTAACCTATTTTTCTTTCTACAACATTAAAATAAATGGAGAAGAATAACAACACACACATCAACATATCTCAAGGAGACAACCATACACATGAAGTCCAACAAGCCCTAGATACAGGTTTTTATGTAACAAACCCAAAATAAGTACCAAGTACAGAGTTTTCATGGAAAGATTTCATAATACACCAAGTCTCCAAAACAAATATGCTAGTGGATCCCATGCACTACAATCCAGCCTTTATGAAGTAACCTACTCAAAAAAAAATGGAAGATGCACTGATGCGTCTCCGCAACAACACAACAGGGTGATGTGTGTCAACCCCTTGCATTACCGCAAGTGCACGGGTCGTCAAGTAATAAAAGTGGACCCAAAGGGTCGGGTTGTCAAACCACAAGGAACAGAAGTACTAGTAATAGCCCCTCTTTTGTTATCTAGCCTAATGAATGTAGTGTGTGATGATCTAATGGCCAACACTAAGAGTGTCACCACAAGTGCGCAGGAAATAAAAGGAAAAGAGTTCTCAATCAATAAAAGTGAGGTATCCGGACAATGCTCCCCCTAGGATTCGGGTGTTGGATGTAGATTACAAGTGTTTCTAAACGGAAACAATGAGTCGTGGGTATCCAAAGGTATAACGGCCCCTGCCTCCAGGTCGCCGATAACTAGTCCCCTACGAGGTCCCGGCGGAGAATTCTCTCGACGCCTCACACCATATATGACTGCTTAAAACTCTAGGGATCCCAAAGATATAACCAATTCCTAAAAGTAGATCTAACCCTGCCTCCAGGTGAAAGATCCCTAACCCCCTACGAGGTCCCGGCGGAGAATTCTCTCGACGCCTCACACCACATATGGTTGCTTGACACTTAGGGAATATGGAGATAGGAAATATCTGTCGGAAGGGAAAGGGGACACTCCGCTATCTCACGGCTCACCCTCTCAACCCTCTTCACTCTTGATAATTCTAAACCTAGCGGTGATCTCTCTCATCACTAGATTGAATAAAACATGCAAGGCAATTAATAATGAAATCAAAAGCACAAACAAGCATTAAGAACTCAAGAGTAAAACTCAAACTGATAAATTCGAATAGAAACACAATGTAAATCTAATGAAAATAAGAATCCTAGGGTTTACATGTCCGAATACCCTCTAGGGGTTTAGCTCTCCATGGAGCAAGTCACAAAACAAATAATAAATTGAGAATAAAGTTCCAAAGACATAAAGAATAACCCCCTTGAATCCGTGATGATGGTCTTGATGGGTAGTTTCCCCGTCTGGATTGAATCCACTCCGAAGCTAGGTCGCCGATGGCTTCCTTGATGCTATGACGGAGGAGGAATCGATCCAAGTTGGTGAGGAAAGCTTCCCAAAGCCGCAAAGAACTCCTTCCAAGCCCTAGCCGCCTTATCTCTCGAAAGTGGCCGAAAAGATCCCTAAAAATTATCACAAGGCGGCTTTTATAATTTGAATTCGGGGCTTTACTCGGGCATCCACACGCCCGTGTGGAAATTCCACACGGGCGTGTGAAGTACTTGCTACAGTACTGATACAGTACTTTTGCTACAGTACTTCTCTACAGTAAATTCTACAGTGATTTTTCCCCGAAGTCTTCTTTGGAGTCCACACGGTCGGGCACACGCTCATGTGGTAGGGTGTGTGGCTTTCTATGCTTTGAAATCCTCAAGAACCTTCTTTTGCTTTGTAGTGGATAGCCTAGGGCTTTAAACTCAGGAGTGTGTGTGTATGCTTCTGTGTAGAACCCCATGTATTCGCCCAGTTCATCTTGAGAGATTCGGTGTTTCTCCCCAAATGCTTGAAATGTAATCACACTCGGTCGGCCGGCACACCATTGCTTTGCAACTTCAATGGAGCTTAAGACTTCTAATGTGAGCTCTTTGTAGGTGGGTTCTTCAATGGAGAACAATTTGTCCCACCCATCATGAGAGATAAGCTCCAAGATGACTTCATCTAACCCCAAGGCTCTCAAAACATTCCAATCAATTTTTCGTATGGTGCCGAATGTTTTCCTTGACAAAAGGGCGAATCGGGTCTTGTGATCGTCCTTCCGAAATCGTGGTCCGTCGCCGGGCGGAGAACGGTCTCTCCGTGTCCTCTTATGAGCCACTTTCTTGGTCCTCATACCTATAAGACCAAGGGGACACCATTAAACCAAATTATAAAGAAATTGAGGCTTCATGGAATGAAAATTAAGGAGAATGGTTCATTGCTACAGTAAATCAGAGAAATTTTAGCAAGAGTTTTGCTTGAAAAAGCAGCCAAAAATTTCTACAATCATAAAAAACCAATCTCACAATGCTATATTGAGCAAAGAGAACCAAAAACACAAAGATTACATCCCAACAATTCATTAAAACACAAGATATAAGAATGAAAACCAAACCTTAACCCTAGAGTATGAGGGATGAATCAAAAGCTTGAAACGGCTTGAAAAGGGTGTAATCTTCCCAAATCCTTCCACAAAAGAGTTTAGAGGAGGAGGAGAGTGATTTAGAGCCAAAAAAATGAGGTGATTTGGTGGAGAAATGAGTGAGAAATGAGAGGAAGAAGAGGGGAGTGTGAAGATGAGAGAAAGAGTTGGGAAGAAGCCCTTTTAGGGCAAGTATCGGGCATCCTTGCGGGTAGCCTTGCGGGCGCAAGGTTGCCCGCAAGGAGCCTCGGGAAGCCTTCCGGTTGGGCTTGCGGGCGCAAGCCCACCCGCAAGGCCCCTCTGGATGGCTCACGGGCAAGCTTGCCAAATGAGACCAAAACCCTCTCTAACGGTCATAAAACGGCTCCAAACTTGTTTAGCATCAACATAACCTCCTTTAAACCCTAAAAACAATGAAAACAAAGCCGATATAATCCCATAAACACACAAGAAGTAAGCCTCATGGCATCAACACATCAAACAAATCAAAGAGTCTCAACATCATGCAACAAAGAAATGACAAAAAAGAAGAACAAAATAACTAAAACAAAGGCAAAACCTAACTACTATAAAATAGAAGAATACGAAAACTAGAGTGCAAAGAATTTAAAAGCTTGGGTTACCTCTCAAGAAGCGGTTGTTTAAAGTCGTTAGCTCGACTTATCATACCTCAACTTATCATACCTGGAAAGTTCATGGAAAGACACGAGAAAATGCAAAATTTACCTTCATTTCCAAAATATAGGCGGTCTACCTCATTCGGTGGTAACGTGGAGATACTCATGCTTTTCTTCATTTTTGCATTCACCTTTCGCCATGCCTTCTTCAAAGTTCCCTTTTTCTTATGGTGCGGAGGTGATACAACTTCTACTTGAGCTATTTGTGGTGTTGGCGAAGGCGAGGGGTCCTTTACTTCCAGTTCTTCATCCTCGGTTCCTTCTAGGTACTCGTCTGAGGGATTCAACGAAAGAACCTCCTGCACACAATCAGAAATTATCACATCAGTTACATCCGTGTAATATAAAGTATCATCATGGTCTAGTGTGTGCTTCATAACCTCTTGAAGAGTGAAGACAACTTGTTCATCCCCCACTCTCAGTGTCATCTTCCCTCCCTTAACATCAATTAAAGCTCCGAAAGTGTTAAGGAAAGGGCGGCCAAGGATCAACGGGACCTCTACATCATCATCCACATCTAGTATCACAAAGTCCACCGGGATGATAAGTTTATCAACTCTCACAAGAACATCCTCGACAACTCCTCTAGGTTTTCTCACTGAGCGGTCTGCGAGCTGTAAGTCATCCTTGTAGGTCTCAATTCCTCCAGCCCTAGCTTCAGAAATAATTTATAGGGCATCACGTTAATACTTGCCCCCTAGTCAGCTAGAGCATTTTCTTCCATCCCTTCTCCAAGTACACAAGGGATAATAAAGCTGCCAGGATCAGTCAGTTTCTTCGGTAGCTTCTTTTGGATTACAGCAGAACAATTCCCCGATAGAGTTACAGTGCCCAAGTCTTCTAATTTCCTCTTGTTAGTAAGAAGGTCTTTCATGAATTTCGCATACTTGGGCATTTGAGATAGAGCTTTAACCAAGGGAATGTTAATATGAAGCTGCTTGAACATGTGGAGGAACCTTTTAAATTGGGCTTCATCCTTGTCTTGCTTAAGCCTTGAGGGATATGGCACCACAGGCTTGTATTCGAGGCTTTTATGAGTGGAGGTGATAAGTGCTTGCATGTACATATAATTTGAGATGTTTTTCCCTGCATGAGCATCACATTTTTCAGGTTATATTTCTCATTTCGTGTGTTTCTGTGTTCTTTCGTGCAATTAGGGTTGTGAAAAAGGTTTACGAGAAGAAAAGCAAGATTAGGTCATAATGGTGCTATGTGGAGCTCTTTTGTGCAAATACGAAGTTCAAGACACAAATCGGGTTCAAACGAGGGGGTATGTGCCAACTTCTAAAGGCTTCAAGACAATTCTTGTAGAAGGACACGAAGGCAGTCATGCTCGCTCGTTCCGATTGGTTCAAAGATTTCAAAAGCTCTCCAAGGTTTCCCATCATCAAGAAATGCCACTTGACCTTTCACATGGGCGTGTGTCCGTCCATGTGACCTCAGGAGAAGAAACGGGCGAAATCGAGGATTAGTATGAAGATTTCACAAGGCAAGAAAATCCACATGGGCGTGTGGAATTTCCACACGGCCGTGTGGAATTTCCACACGGCCGTGTGGACTATCCACACGCCCGTGTGGATCCTCGAGATGGCCAATTATAAAGCCGTTTCAAGCGTTATCCGGGGATCTATCTTCTAACTTTGGAAGGAGGCGACGGCTAGGGTTCGAGGAGGTTCTTGCTACACTTTGGGGGCGCTTCTTCACCGGTTTCATCATCATTCCCTTCCAAGGAGAGCCATTGGGGGAGCCTTCGACGACTCGATTCGGCGAGGTGGGCCTTAGGCTTGGAGGAAGGGACTCTTTGAAGAAGAAGGAGAAGTTCCCATAGTCTATCAACACGAAGCCAAAGGGGGTTTTCTTTATGGATTTCTTGCACTTATCTTCATTTATTTTGATGAACTTGTATTGCTCCATGGAGAGCTAAACCCCTAGTGGGTACTTGGACTTGTAAACCCTAGATTTCCTATGTTTCATTGACTTAAATGCTTTTATTCAATTTGAGTTTGAATTTGAGTTTCAATCTTGTTTGCTTAATTGTTTCTCCCTTAGAGTGACACTAGGGTTGAGGGCTAATCCAATCATCCTTTTGACGAGTGACCATCACCATTAGGATTAGATTAATCAAGATTGGAGGGGGTTGAGAGGGTGAGTTGAGAGGTAGCGACACGTCCCCTTTCCCCTCCGGTGTGGTTCTCCCTACCTTCTTATTCCAAGTATTACCTTCGATCTCAAAGAGAGTTAGGCGTTGAGAGAGGCCTTTCCGCTGGGACTTATTTGTGATTAGGGATCTTTCGCCTGGACCAAAGGGATTGATCTATAGTTGGGAATAGGGTTTACCACTTGGAATCCCTAGAGCATAGCGCAGTCATACGTGGTGTGAGGCGTCGAGAGTCTTCTCTCCGCCGGGACCTCGTAGGGGACTAGTCAAGGTTGACCTTAGATTTGGGACCTTGTATCTCTGGATTCCACGACTCTTGAAATCTCTATTGAATAAGAGTACTTGAAGTCTTGCACGTGAAACAAGGATTCTAGGGGGAGCATTGTCCGAGTACCCCATCTTCTTATTGATCTATTTCTCCGACCTAGCTTTCATTTTCAGCACTTTATTTCTACTACTTTCTGATTTTATTTTCTTTCAACAACAATTGGTTTATCTTTGATTACTTAACAAAGTGTGATTGTTCTTACGTCTACTCCCTGTGGATTCGACTACCCACCCGTTTGGGTACTTTATTACTTCGACACCTGTGCACTTGCGGAGTACACACGCAAGGGTGTGTCAAGTTTTTGGCGCCGTTGCCGGGGAGTTAGGCGTTTTAGGAATTTTTACACTTTGTTTCGCTAGTCATTTTTCGTACATTCTATCTCACATTTCTTTTACTTCCATCGTTCTGACTTCACTTTCTCTTCTTGATTTCAGCCCCAGGTTATGACCCGTGGACATCCTTCGACATTAGTGGAAGGTGATCCGGAGATAGAGAGGAGATTGCACAGACGGTGAAGACAACCTGACTTGGAACAGTTTGATCAGGCTGAGATAGAAGTTGAAGAGTCCGTGACCATGGCTGAACAGAATGAGCAACAGCGGACCCTTTCTGATTTTGCTCGGCCGTCTATTCGTGGTACACAATCAAGCATAGTCAGGCCACCAATTTCAGCTCATAACTTTGAGCTTAAGCCGGGGTTTATTCAGATGGTCCAACAGTCCGCACAGTTTAATGGGTTAGCAGATGAAGACCCAAACAATCATATAGAAAATTTCTTGGAAGTGTGCGACATGTTGAAGATCAATGGAGTTACGGACGACGCCATCAGATTGAGAGCCTTCCCATTTTCCTTGAAGGGGAAAGCAAAACAGTGGTTGCAATCTTTACCTAGAGCATCAATTACCACTTGGGAAGAAATGGTTGAGGCCTTCCTTGCCCGATATTTCCCTCCTGGGAAATCTGCCAAGCTGAGAAATGAAATTTCTTCCTTCATGCAGTCGGAATTGGAGTCTCTTTTCGAGACATGGGAAAGGTTCAAGGACCTTCTGCGCAAATGTCCTCAACATGGGTTCCCCGAGTGGATGGTCATCCACACCTTCTACAATGGATTGAACCCAAGCACAAGACAGCTACTTGATGCCGCAGCAGGAGGTACCTTAGGAAGCAAGACCCCCGAAGCTGCCCGCCAACTGATAGAAGAAATGGCTATGAATAGCTATCAGTGGAATGCTCGAGACAAGAGGAAAGTGGCGGGTATTCATGAAGTTGATGCAGTGACATCTCTAGCAGCTCAAGTTGAAGCATTGAGCAAGAAGTTGGACACTTTGGCAGGCCCATCTAGAATAGCTGCAGTGATGAATTGTGATAGTTGTGGAGGAGGGCATGTTTCTGCTGATTGCCCTATTTCTATGGTCGGAACAGCACCTGTTGAACAGGTTGATTTCGTGGGGAATGCTGGACGAGGTCAAGGAAACCCCTATAGCAACACCTACAATCCGGGGTGGCGAAACCACCCGAACTTTGCATGGAGCAATCAAGGGCAACAAAGGCCCTCTGCACCCCCCGGATTTCAGCAACCCCAACAACCAAACATGGAGGGCCGAGTTTCAGGGCTTGAGAACCGAATGACAGACTTGGAAAAGGCGTTGACCAAGTTCATTCAGTCCTCAGACACGCGCTTTCAAGGCGTGGAGAGTACACTTCGCAATCACACCGCTTCCCTACATAACTTGGAAAATCAGGTGGGGCAGATTGCGAAATCGTTATCTGAACGACCACAAGGAAGTCTCCCGGGAAATACAGAGACCAACCCAAGAGAGCAGCTGAAAGCAATCACTCTTAGGAGTGGTCGTGAGGTTGAGGGTAGACTTCCCACTGAAGAGGTTGTTCAAATTCCTGCTAAGGAGACAGACAAGGAAAAGGGTAAGGAAAAGGAGGTAGCACCTGCACCATACAAACCAAGGATTCCTTACCCTTCAAGGCTGAAGAATGATCAAAATGATGAGCAGTACAAGAAGTTTTTGGGCCTTTTCAAGCAGCTGCACATTAATATCCCTTTTGTGGAGGCTTTGTCTCAAATGCCTCGATATGCAAAATTTTTGAAGGACCTCTTAACCAACAAGAGGAAATTGGAAGAGGGTGCAGCAGTGATATTGGATGCATCTTGTTCAGCTGTGTTGCAGAAAAATCTACCTAACAAGATGAAAGACCCTGGAAGCTTCATCATCCCATGTAACATTGGGAATTTGGGTGAAGAGAAGGCATTGGCAGATTCAGGAGCCAGTATCAATGTCATGCCTTACTCCTTCTTCAAGAAGCTGGGACTGGGAGAGCCAAGGCCCACTCGGATGACCTTACAACTAGCTGACCGTTCCATTCGTCACCCGAGAGGCATCATTGAAGATATTTTGGTAAAAGTGGATAAGTATATATTTCCTGCAGATTTCGTGGTACTTGGATTTAGATGAGAATGTCGACGTGCCGCGATACTTGGAAGACCCTTTCTGCGTACTTCCAAAGCTCTTATAGACATGGATGGCGGGGAGATGACATTGAGGATAGGAGATGAGAAGCTGACCTATCGCCTTGCTGAGGCCATGAGACACTCTCTCAACTTTGATGATACTTTGTATTTTCTTGACACTACTGATGCTTTGATTGATGATTATGTGCAGGAAATCTTTTGCCCGGATCCACTAGCTGATTTGTTGGATCAAGAGATGGATGATGATCATATTTCATTAGTTGACCTGGAAAACAAGGATACATCTATCACAGGTACGGTCAACAAACTAATGAAAAAGCTAAAGAGGGTAAGACATCGCCGCAAGAAGCAAACGAATGAATCTGCGGACGTTCCTTCAAAGTTTAAGGATGATACCCTTCCATCTGGTAACAAATTCGATCACTCATCTTCTAAATTCCAGAACTTATGCTCTTCATGTTTCACATTTCCAAGCAGCGAAGTGCTTTCGACCCATGACCCCCCTTGAGTTTAGAGAGGCAGGTACGTCAAGCTAGTGACGTAAAACAAGCGCTTATTGGGAGGCAACCCAATTTTTTTTAGAACTCTTTGCTTGTGTTGTAGTTAGTTTTATTTCTGCATTTTTTTTGTTTAGTTTGTAGTGTGTGGATTTATTGCTGGTAGTGCATTTTTTTTTATGTGTTCATCGTTTATGGCAAGTTAGGTGGTATTCCTGTGAATTGTGCGAGATTTTAAATCGTAAACGTCTTAGTTTTCAACTTCTGCAGTCGTTCCATGTGTTTTCATTAATTTCTGCAGAGTTTGGACTATTTTTGAGTTGAAGAATGGAAGCACACGGCCATGTGGAAATTCCACATGGCCGTGTGGATGAAATTGTGAAGGAATTTTCTCATCCAGAGAATCCCCACGGCCGTGTGGAAATTCCACACGGCCATGTGGATTTATTTAGTACAAATCTTCACAATACAGAGAATCCCCACGGCCGTGTGGAAATTCCACACGGCCGTGTGGAATTTCGGGGAGTTTTATAAGGCCATACAGAGAATCCACACGGCCGTGTGGAAATTCCACACGGCCGTGTGAGGTACTTAAACATGAAAAGGGGCCTTTCTCTTTGTAACCCCCCAAGCAACCCTTCACCTTCAAACGCCTCCTCTTCAAAGGTCGTGACGGTTGCTCTTCTCCTTCCATTCTCGCGCTTATTTAAGGGATTTGTAGGCCTTACTCGTTACTACATTGTTAGAGCAGACTCATCTTCTCCGGTAAGCCTTCTTCCCCTCTTCTTGCCATGAAACCTTCATTAGTTGTTGTGGATGTTGAATCTTGTGTTTTTGCATGCTATTTTGGTGTTTAATACTTAGATTATTGCTTAAAACACTTGTGCTCAAATGTGTGGATGATTGTATTAAGTTGTGTGGATTCACCATGGCGCTTTGGCCATGGTCGAAGATCCACACGGCCGTGGGGAAATTCCACACGGCCGTGTGGATTATCGGGGTGCCCCCTCTCGAATTCCGAGAGGAGACACACGGCCGTGTGGAAATTCCACACGGCCGTGTGTATTAACTTGTTTCTTTGTTTTTGGGTAACCGGTGGAGACACACGGCCGCGTGGAATTTCCACACGGCCATGTGGAATCCCGGGAACCTATTTTAAGCTCGAATTAACTTCCTTACCCTTCTTATGCACGGGAATGGCCCCAAGAACGAAGAAACTCGCTCATAAGCGCCCTCGTGAGGCCCGTGAGGTCCGGGAGTCCCGTGATCTCTCGCCCGCACCATTCGAGTTCGCCGTGCCCGAACATCAAGCACGGTTTGATCGACTTTCGAAGTTGAAGTTTGGCCGGACGCGCATTCCCGACTTGCAAGCTTTGGAGGCCATAGAACATGCGCGTGCAGCCGAGTTGGCGGATGAGGTCCGTGAGCTTATTCTTTGTTGGCGGGTGGGAGCGACTGTTGTGCATCAAAGACCCGGCCACTCGTGATCTCACTTTCGAAGTCCTCGCGACATTCGAGTTTGATCGCGCCCACACCGACTACCACCGGCCGGACACGGTTCGATTCCGCATCTTTGGGCAATACCACGGCATGAGCCCGACGGACTTTGCTTGTCGCCCTCGGCCTGTACGATCGAGACTTCATCCACACGGAGGAGTACGCGCGGCTGCCATTCGACTATCCTTTCCGTGTCACTCCAAGCCGGGTTTGCCGGATGCTTGTGTGGAGATATACGATCACGAGCCCGGGTTGACCAAGGCGTCTTTGCTCCTCCGCCCCGCCCACGGGTACATTCATGCCATCCTGAGCGGGTCTATTACTGGGCGGGGAGACAAGACCGGCGTATTGGGGCGGGCTGGACCTCCTCTATTTGTACTCTATGGTCCAAAGCCTGCCCCCGCACTGGGTTACGTGGTAGCAGATTTTCGAGGCACCAGGGACAGTACGCGCGGATAGGAGTCCTTTTCTCTGGCCCCTACATCACCCGACTCATCCGAGGAATGGGACTGATTGATGCTATTCGGGGAGCTGACAAGGTTATTGTTCCCTCCCCACTTGGCCTTGATACCTTGCGTATGATGGGCATGGTGAAGAGGGCCGCTCCCGGCAGGTATGTACTTGCTGTTCCATTCCCAGATGAGTCCGAGGAGTCTGAGGACGAAGACGAAGACTCGGAGGAGACCCGGGCGGGGGCCATCATCACAACCCGCACCCATGGAGGCGGAGGACACCCCAAGCAGACGAGGAGGTGCCACCGGTGTCGGCACATGCATCTCCCCCGGCACGGGAGCGCATAGACAGACTTGAGGCTGCTGTGGGGACCCTCCAGACTGATCTCGCCGCCATGCGGGTGACTCAGGCAGCGAACCACACTGAGGTTCTCGCTCACATGGCTGAGTACCACTCGGAGATGATGACGCGCATCACTTCTCTCCACCAGTTGATGGCGAGAGGTAGCGATTCCACTCCGCCGTCCACACCCCGAGCACCCTACGCCTCCCAAGCATCCCCAAAGCCGGCACCGGCGAGATGCCGACGCTTGATGCGTCTTTCATTCTTTCTTTTTATTCCCTTGTACTTTCTTTTGTGTTGAGTCTTTGTGTACTCGGAAAGGTTACACCTTCCGAGAGTTATCTTACTTGCTTTCTTTTCATGTTCTTTGTTGAGTTTGTGTTTGGCTTGTTTAATTTTTTGTACTCTTTTAATCGTAGCTTTTGTTGAAATCCACCGAACCCCTTTTGTGATGTGCGGATAGACTTGTCAACTTGGTTTTGAGAAATGGTCATAGGCACGGCCGTGTGGAATTTCCACACGGCCGTGTGAGCTTCACAACCCTACGCAACTCCACTTCCCACCTTCACACCTCCATTCAACTACCACACTCGGAGATCGGGGAGTGTTGTTTTTAATCCCCACGCCCTCATGTTTTATTTATATTCTGTTTTTGTATGCTTGCATGCGTACAATGAGGGCATTGTACATCTCAAGTGTGGGGGGGGAGTTCACGTTGCACACGTTCTCTATGTATGTATGCTCATCACTCATATGCTTATCTAGCCAATGATAGTTCACCTTAAAAGACAAGGATTGCAGTCTTGAATTTAGGAGAATTTTAAACATCGTTTGTACTCATGCTCTAGTTTACTCGAAAAACTTAGAAATTTTTTGTCTGATTGCATTACTTACACCTTTCTTGCTCTGTTAACCCTGATAACTCTAGTTCAGTGCCAAAAGGACATTAATTTTCTTTATTTTGAAAAAAAAAAAAAAAAAAAAAAAAAAAAAACAAAGGAAGAATGCCTTATTTGTTTACTTGTTTTCGGAGTGGAAAGAGCTACCACCTATGTTGTATGCAGCTACTCTCATAAGTCGGATACTAGCTATGCCCTAAGGAGAGAAAGAGCTATCTAATAGGCTGTGTGAAAGCTAACACTCCCAGGTGGAAAGAGCTACCACCTCAAAGTGTGAAAGCCGCCCAGGAGGCATCTTGGGAAATGGCTACCTTCGAGGTTGTGTGCAGCTACTACCTACGTTTGTCCTTAAATAAGCCCTTTTCAATAAGAACTTTTAAGAGTAAATCTAGGGTTGGCATGAGTAAGCATACACACACACACGCAGTCAGATTCTATTTTCTTTGTGCTTCGTGTTTTTGCTAGAGCATCGGTTTTTATCTTTCTATGTTGCAAATTGTTCCTTTGTTTAAGAATACTCTCCTTACATACTTTTTGGTGAACTTAAGGCTAAGCACTTCTATCACTCTACTTGTGGATTTTATTGTATAAATTTTGCTTGAGGACAAGCAAAAGCTTAAGTGTGGGGGAGTTTGATAAGTGCTTGCATGTACATATAATTTGAGATGTTTTTCCCTGCATGAGCATCACATTTTTCAGGTTATATTTCTCATTTCGTGTGTTTCTGTGTTCTTTCGTGCAATTAGGGTTGTGAAAAAGGTTTACGCGAAGAAAAGCAAGATTAGGTCATAATGGTGCTATGTGGAGCTCTTTTGTGCAAATACGAAGTTCAAGACACAAATCGGGTTCAAACGAGGGGGTATGTGCCAACTTCTAAAGGCTTCAAGACAATTCTTGTAGAAGGACACGAAGGCAGTCATGCTCGCTCGTTCCGATTGGTTCAAAGATTTCAAAAGCTCTCCAAGGTTTCCCATCATCAAGAAATGCCACTTGACCTTTCACATGGGCGTGTGTCCGTCCATGTGACCTCAGGAGAAGAAACGGGCGAAATCGAGGATTAGTATGAAGATTTCACAAGGCAGAAAATCCACAGGGGCGTGTGGAATTTCCACACGGCCGTGTGGAATTTCCACACGCCCGTGTGGATCCTCGAGATGGCCAATTATAAAGCCGTTCTGAAGCGTTATCCGGGGATCTATCTTCTAACTTTGGAAGGAGGCGACGGCTAGGGTTCAGGAGGTTCTTGCTACACTTTGGGGGCGCTTCTTCACCGGTTTCATCATCATTCCCTTCCAAGGCGACGGCTCGGAAAGTGAGCGTAGTGCTGGCATTTTACTGAGACAGGAACGTAAGACAATTCTTAGGAATGTTTCTATATGCATCTAATGCAATAAGTCCGACTCTATTTGGATCCACTGGATACAAGAATCAAAAGATCAACGTTTTGACCCAATCAGGGAACAGTTACAGAAAACAAAAGCTCACTTTCCGACCAAATCAGAAGACAGTGGTAAATAGCAGAAGATCAACTTCTTGTCCCAATCAGAAGACTGACTTTAAGTCAAGCTTATATTGACAAAATCCATTTCTAAACTCTAAACCGGTTCTTGACCCAATCATGAAATCCCATACCGACCCAATCATGTAACTTTATACCGACCCAATCATTAAACTATATACCGACCCAATCATGATAACCTGGGCTCGATACCACTAAAGTAGTGTCACGCCCCGACCCTCGGGTCCCGGTCCATGGCACTACCGCCACGACAACCCGGGGGAGGTCAACACTGCCTCAACCCCGGGTCGCCGTAAGGCTAACCCATTACACTGTACGATATTAACATTACCACAATAATACTCTAAATCTAAGGTATTCAATCACAACCCTAAACAAGATCAACAGACTCGCACATAAATGTACATATATCCCTGGAAATCACATCACCAATGATCATGGACACAATCATAGTATTTCACAAACACTGAATGTAGACTCATACAACCTAAGGTCCTGATTGAACCAATCAAGATTATACGAGATCAAATGGAAATACGAAAACATAGGTCCTAGTGGATCCATCTTATGCATAACGGCAATGTTTATGAATCATACACTAGTCAAAGGTAAATGCGAGAATGGATGCCAAGCACTATCACTTCTTACGCCCCCGCTGCCGTGCTAACACCTGAAAAGGGGAGAAGAAGAATGGGTGAGTAACTAAGTTACTCAGTGAGGGGTTGAACATGGAGCTATAACTCATACAGGTGTAAAGAATGATATGCCGAAAACATATGTAAATCTTTAACAATCACAACTTACAAAATGCTTTAAATACACATTTCAATATAACAAGCTTTCTAACTTTCTCAAAGAAAGGCATCAATAAGTCTTTGAAAATCTTTTGTAAAGAGATTCAATACTGAAAATTCAAGTTAAGAATACTCGTCAAAAGATCAAAAGATCAAACCCATCGAAATAAGAATTTATAGTGCAACGCATGCAGAAATCCTTTATCGATAGCATCAACAATAGCCTATGAAAAACCCTCCATCACTAACCATGGCCGTGGTTAGGTCAAGAGCCACCAAGATGCGCGTATCTTGGCGTTGGCCGTTGAGTATCCCGTGTGGTGACTCCGGGTACCCAACACAGCACCTTCAGGTTCACTCCGCGCCTCCTGTAAAGGGCTCATCAGCCGAGAACTCCACGCCACCCCATAGGTCGGTCCGTGGAGACTCGCTTCTGCAGAAGACGGGGATCCTCCCCAATGTCACCATCGAAACATTTGGGATATCCTATCCCGCCCGTAGGCTCATCATGAACACATCATATATCTCATCAAGAGATCACAAATAGTTTGCCCGTAGGCTCATCATAAACGTATCGTTATAAAATCATATATCTCATCAAGAGATCACAAATAGTTTGCCCATAGGCTAATCATAAATGTATCATTTTAAAATCACATATCTCAACAAGAGATCACAAATTCGCATAAAATACAACTCTTAATCGAAGAGTAAATCCTTTTGCGAAAGCATCGACAATAATGTCATTTTCATCAAGAATATTAACACAAGAGTATTCTTTGAAAACTCATTTCAAATACGATAACATCGTGGAGAATCTCAATTTGGTTTACATAGACCCTTATTCGGTCAAAATAACAAAAACATCGAATTCTCAAATTCATAAATCTTGAAAACATGTAGTTCAAACCATAGGATTATCCAATCCTCATCAAATATAAATAAACAAGAATTTAACAAGATCATAAACTATCATGGTTTCTAGGCCTCAAGGAAATCATCTCATGAGCCTTTGTAATAGAATCAATAGTTAAGCAAAATCACAAATATCATGGTTTCTAGATCTCAAGGAAATCATCTCATGAGTCTTTTGTAATATAATCAATAGTTAAGCAAGATCATGAACATCAAGATTTCTAGATCTCAAGGAAATCATCTCATGAGTCTTTTAAGATGAAATCAAGAATTAAAATGATCATATAGTATCATAATTTCAGTTTTCAAGAAACATTTCAAGAATCCATTGAAATCAAGAATTCCTCATTTCAAGGCATGCATCATTAAACAAGCATGATCATAGCTCTTTAATTTAAACAATTCCCACTCACAAACTTGGCGAGATCGAACACTTGGATCATTCGCCCACTTGATCTTTACCCTTGCCTTTAGATCCACCTTCTTGAAGCCATTAACCATCCAAGAAAAACAAGAATCAATCACAACCTTATCCAATCAATAAGAGAGGAAAGAATGCTCCAAAATTAGATCTCAAGGCTTCTAGGGTTTACTAAGTGCTCTAGATTCAAGAATTAACAATAATAGAATCCTTAAACCCTCAAAATCAGAATGAAATCAAGAACATCCTAATTGGGTTCGGATCTACAAGAATCAAAGGTTTAGAGATCAAGGATCTCCTCCATTCAACACCAAACATGAAATCAAGGCTCCTATACCATTCAAACATTAGATCCATGGCTAAATTCCAATTGAATAGTAGATCCATGCTAAATCCACACTAATTCTCCATGGATCTAAAAAGAAATGAATAAAAGAACAAGGAATTGAAGAAGAGAAGAAAACCTACCTCAATTCTTGCTAGAACTAGAGGAGATTCACCACCAATGGAGAAGAGGGGAAGATCAACACCTTTCTCCTTTCTTGGAGTTCAAGAATGGAGATCTAATGGAGGGGGAAATGGGGATTCAAGATGGGGGGAAAAGAGAGGGAAATGGGGTCTTATATAGGCCCTAAGAGTTTGAAAACGCGTGACTAAAGACCAAAAACGCGGGAGGGCTTGCGGGCTCCCTTGCGGGCGCAAGGGAGGCCGCAAGGCCCTTTCCGAAGGCCATGCGGCCTCCCTTGCGGGCGCAAGGGAGCCCGCAAGCCTTCCTGGCTTTGGTCCTTGCGGGCTCCCATGCGGCCGCATGGGAGGCCGCAAGGCCTCTTCTTTGGCTCCTTGCGGGCACACTAAGTGCCCGCAAGGTCCCTTCCTTGCTAAAGCCTTTTAAAACACTTTTCCCCCATCTTTTAACCTCTCAAAAAGACCTTAACTAAGATCCCAACAAAAAAATAAAACTCGACAAAAAACTTAGACACACAACTTCTACACAAGAAACAAAGCACAAGAGAAGCGAACAAAGATCGAACTTCCACAACCTACCCCCTTAAAGAAATTTCGGCCTCGAAATTTTTGGCATACCTCAAGATTCAAACAAAAGGGGATACTTGCTCTTCATCACTTCCTCAGGTTCCCAAGTTACCTCTTCTACCACATCATTTCTCCAAAGCACTTTAACCATAGGAATAATCTTTCGCCGAAGGGTTTTCACTTGAGAATCAAGGATCTCTACCGGTTGCACTTCAAATTTCAAATCTTCTCTTAACTCTACCGGCGGAGCTTCAAGACAATGAGAAGGGTCAGGGATATACTTCTTCAACATGGAAACATGGAACACGTTATGAATCTTCTCCAACTCAGGCGGTAATTCTAATCGGTATGCCACCGGTCCAATCCTCTCCAGGATCACAAATGGACCTATAAATCGGGGATTCAACTTTCCCCTACCTCGAAACCGGATTACCCCTTTCCAAGGAGAGATCTTCAAGAATACTCTATCCCCAACCTGAAACTCCAAAAATCTTCTACGGTTATCGGCATAACTCTTTTGCTCTGTCTTGAGTCTGTTTTCAATCTACCTCTAATCACTGCTACTTTCTCAACCGTTCGATCAATCAACTCCACACTTTGAAGTTTTCTTTCTCCCACTTCATCCCAACAAAGAGGAGTTCTACACTTTCTTCCATACAAAGCTTCATACGGAGCCATACCAATGCTTGCTTGGAAGCTATTATTATAGGCAAACTCCACTAATGCCAAATGTTGCTCCCAACTCCCTTGGAAATCTATCACACAAGCCCTCAACATGTCCTCGAGGGTCTGAATAGTCCTCTCGGACTGACCATCCGTTTGAGGATGATAAGCAGTACTGAACTTCAAAGTCGTACCCAAGGCCTCCTGAAACCTAGGCCAAAAACGGGAAGTAAATCTGGGGTCTCGATCTGAAACTATCGAAGTTGGCACCCCATGCAACCTTACTATCTCATCAATGTACAACTTTGCCAATTTCTCCAAAGAGTACTTAGTATGCACTGCTAAGAAGTGTGCCGACTTTGTTAGTCTATCCACTATCACCCACACTGCATCACAACCTCGAGGCGTTCGTGGTAAACCAACCACAAAATCCATAGTCACATGATCCCACTTCCATTCTGGGATAGGAAGAGGTTGTAAGAACCCAGATGGCCTTTGGTGTTCTGCCTTAACTTGCTGACACACCAAACACTTAGCCACAAACTCTCGCTATCTCCCTCTTCATTCCAGGCCACCAAAAACTCTCCTTAATGGTTCTATACATCTTGGTACTCCCAGGATGAACCGCATAAGCTGAAGAATGAGCTTCCTCCAAAATAGCTTTCCTCAGCTCGAATCCGATGGAACACAAACACGTCCTCGAAACTCCAAGATCCCATCATCTCTCAATCTAAATTCACTAGTCTCCCCGGCCTGCAACTTCTTCACCTCTTGCACCAACTCTTCACTAACACTCTGAAGCTCCTTAATACGCTCCAACAGCGAAGGTCTCACCACAAAAGCGGCCACTAAGGCTCCACTATCCTCAGTCTCTAGTTCCAACTTCAAGCTTTTCATTGCTGACAAAACTTGCAAATAGGACACCCTCAAAACAGCCACCGAACTATACTTCCTACTCAAAGCATCAGCTACCACATTGGCCTTTCCTGGGTGATAATCGATTATCAAATCATAATCTTTTATCAATTCCAACCATCGCCTCTGCCTCAAATTCAAGTCCTTCTGAGTGAAAAGATACTTCAAACTTTTATGGTCTGTGAAAATCCGACATCTTTCCCCATAAAGATAATGCCTCCAAATCTTCAAAGCAAACACTACCGCAGCCAACTCCAAATCATGAGTAGGATAATTCAGCTCATGTTGTTTCAACTGTCTAGAAGCATAGGCAACTACCTTTCCTTCTTGCATCAAAACACAACCTAAACCCTGCCGAGAGGCATCACTGAAAACCACAAACTCTTTCTCATTCTCTGGCAAAGTAAGCACAGGAGCTGATGTCAATCGATCCTTTAAAATCTGAAAACTCTTCTCACACTCATCATTCCAAGAGAACTTCACTTCCTTACGAGTTAACCTTGACAAAGGTAATGCAATCGCAGAAAAGCCTTCCACAAATCTCCTATAATAACCCGCAAGACCAAGAAAACTTCGAACTTCAGTAACATTCTTCGGCCTTTCCCAATCAACAATGGCTTCCACCTTCTTTGGATCCACCGAGATCCCTTCTCCTGACACCACATGCCCAAGAAATCCCACTTCATAAAGCCAAAACTCACACTTAGCAAACTTAGCAAACAACCGCCTCTCCCGGAGAGTTTGCAGTACAATCCTCAAATGTTGAGCATGCTCCTCATTGGAAGGTGAGTACACCAAAATATCATCAATAAACACAATGACAAATTTGTCCAGATAAGGCCTAAACACCCTGTTCATCAAATCCATAAAAGCTGCAGGAGCATTAGTCAGACCAAATGGCATCACCAAAAACTCATAATGTCCATAACGTGTCCGAAATGCCGTCTTCGGTACATCTTCGACCTAATCTTCAAGCGATGATACCCGGACCTCAAATCAATCTTGGAAAACACCTTTGCCCCTTTTAATTGATCAAACAAATCATCAATCCTCGGCAATGGGTACTTGTTCTTAATTGTCACCTTATTCGGTTGTCGATAATCAATACACGGCCTCGAGAGATCCATCCTTCTTCTTCACAAAAAGGACGAGTGCGCCCCGGGGTGATATACTTGGTCGTATAAAACCCTTGTCTACCGGAGTCTTGCAACTGAGTTTTCAACTCCTTTAACTCCGCGGGCGCCATCCTATAAGGTGGTATAGAAATGGGAGCTGTACCCGGCAACAAATCTATAACAAACTCCATGTCTCTGTCTGGGGGGTAAACCCGGTAATTCCTCGGGGAAGACATCATGAAACTCCCTCACCACAGCCATCTCCTCCAACTCTGGCTCCTTAACTCTTGTGTCCACCACATGAGCCAAAAACGCAGAACAACCCTTACTCACCAATCTTCTAGCTTCCAAGGACGAAATCAAACATGAAGGTAAAGCCCTTCTCTTCCCCTTCAACACTCTTGCGAGTCCCGAGGACCTAGGAAAAGTTACTTCCTTCAAGAAACAATCAATGGAAGCATGATGCCTATCCAACCAATCCATCCCAAGAATGGCATCAAAATCCTTCATCTCTAAAGGAATCAAATCTGCCTCCAACACTTCTCCACAAACTATCACAGGACATTCTCTAAACACCAAACTCCGAACTACCTCCTCACCAAGAGGGGTTTGAATCACCAACTCACACCCTAAGAAGGAAGGCTGTCTATCGGCATGGCATGCAAAAAAAACAGTGCTAACAAAGGAACGTTCGACCCAGAATCAATCAAAACATAAGCATCAAGCTGAAAGATAGAAAGTATACTGTGATCACATTAGGCCTACACTCGGCCTCTTCCTCGATCATGGCAAAAACTCGAGTCGAACTCTAGGCTGAGGTCGGCGAGAACCCGGGCGAGGGACACTACTACCAGCTCCAGACTTCGCAGCAGCTGGAGTATAGAAACAACCGGCTGAGGACCCCTGGACTGAAAAGGACGACCCTGAGCTGAAGGTGCAAAACTACCCTGTCCTAGCTCTGGACAAGCAGATCTCATGTGCCCAGTCTGACCACACTGAAAGCACTTGCGAGGTAAAAGACACGGCCCCCTATGCGACTTCCCACAGTTCCTACACTTGGCGCCGAAATCTGGACCTCTAACACTGGGAGCACTGTCAGCACGAGAGTGCCTCTGCTGGTAACCACTCTGAGATGGTGGAGGTCTAGCAGGGCCTGACACAGAAGTGCCTCTAAAAGAACCTTCACCTCTACTCTTCTTTAAGGGCTGACCCGACTCCAAACTCCTTCTCTTAGCAATGTTCTCTCGAACTCTCTTGCCTTCTCTAACCAACTGCTCTGCCCTCAAAGCTGACTGCACTACTTCCTGGAAACTCTGCTTACTGGAGACCGCCATCCTTTCCCTAATGCCCAGATTCAACCCAACTTCAAATTTGGAACAAAGAACCTCCTCAGAAGGTGCCAACTCTGGAACGAAACTAGCCAAATCCTTCAATTCTGTCTCATACTCTGTCACTGTCTTACCTCCCTGAACAAGCCTCATAAACTCAAGCCTCTTCTGATCCCGATGGAACCGGGTATAGTACTCCTCATCAAACTCTCTAAGGAAGTCAGACCAAGAAACCTGCCCAAAAGATCGGCTCCTCAAACTCTCCCACCAAATCCGAGCACGACTCTCCAGTAGTCTGGTAGCCACCCCGAGTCTCATCTCGGCACCTAAACTCATGTCATCAAAAGTAGCAACTACCCTCTTGACCCACTCCTTAGCAATCATGGCATCACTTGTGCCATCAAAAGAACTACAACCAAGTCTGTCGGGCTTCCTTCGGAAATTTAGACAAAACCAAGGCTTGACTAGATCCACCGGCCTCTATCGGCACATGATGAACTACCGGCCTTTGGAGGTCTTGGGGCGAGCCTTGGGTCGCCCGAGCCTCGACCCCCAAAAGCCCTCCAAAACCCGAGAAAGTCCTGGTACTCCCGATAGGTAGGCTGCCTCTCCTTGGTAGCCCAATGAGCCCTAAAAGCTTCAAGTGCCTCGGGAGTTGGACCCAGTACCCCTGAACATCCGGAGCATGAACAGAAGCTGCCACCTCAGGATCATGCCCTGAACTACCCTCCTGCCCAGGTGGCGATGGAGATGGGCGAGGAGTTGGTTCTCCTTGCCTCCTATCTCTCAAAACTCTTGGTGTAGCATCAGCAGGGGAAGTAGCTCTCCCTTGGCGAGCGCGTGAGCGTAGTGCTGGCATTTTACGAGACAGGAACGTAAGACAATTCTTAGGAATGTTTCTATATGCATCTAATGCAATAAGTCCGACTCTATTTGGATCCACTTGGATACAAGAATCAAAAGATCAACGTTTTAACCCAATCGGGGAACGATTCTGAGAAAACAAAAGCTCACTTTCCGACCAAATCGGAAGACAGTGGTAAATAGCGGAAGATCAACTTCTTGTCCCAATCGGAAGACCGACTTTAAGTCAAGCTTATATTGACAAAATCCATTTCTAAACTCTAAACCGGTTACTTGACCCAATCATGAAATCCCATACCGACCCAATCATGTAACTTTATACTCGACCCAATCATTAAACTATATACTGACCCAATCATGATAACCTGGGCTCTGATACCACTAAAGTAGTGTCACGCCCCGACCCTCGGGTCCCGGTCCATGGCACTACCGCCACGACAACCCAGGGGAGGTCAACACCTGCCTCAACCCCAGGTCGCCGTAAGGCTAACCTGTTACCTGTACGATATTAACATTACCACAATAATACTCTAAATCTAAGGTATTCAATCACAACCCTAAACAAGATCAACAGACTCGCACATAAATGTACATATATCCCTGGAAATCACATCACCAATGATCATGGACACAATCATAGTATTTCACAAACACTGAATGTAGACTCATACAACCTAAGGTCCTGACTGAACCAATCAAGATTATACAAGATCAAATGGAAATACGAAAACATAGGTCCTAGTGGATCCATCTTATGCATAACGGCAATGTTTATGAATCATACACTAGTCAAAGGTAAATGCGAGAATGGATGCCAAGCACTATCACTTCTTACGCCCCGCTGCCGTGCTAACACCTGAAAAGGGGAGAAGAAGAATGGGTGAGTAACTAAGTTACTCAGTGAGGGGTTGAACATGGGGCTATAACTCATACAAGTGTAAAGAATGGTATGCCGAAAACATATGTAAATCTTTAACAATCACAACTTACAAAATGCTTTAAATACACATTTCAATATAACAAGCTTTCTAACTTTCTCAAAGAAAGGCATCAATAAGTCTTTGAAAATCTTTTGTAAAGAGATTCAATACTGAAAATTCAAGTTAAGAATACTCGTCAAAAGATCAAAAGATCAAACCCATCGAAATAAGAATTTATAGTGCAACGCATGCAGAAATCCTTTATCGATAGCATCAACAATAGCCTATGAAAAACCCTCCATCACTAACCATGGCCGTGGTTAGGTCAAGAGCCACCAAGATGCGCGTATCTTGGCGTTGGCCGTTGAGTATCCCGTGTGGTGACTCCGGGTACCCAACACAGCACCTTCAGGTTCACTCCGCGCCTCCTGTAAAGGGCTCATCAGCCGAGAACTCCACGCCACCCCATAGGTCGGTCCGTGGAGACTCGCTTCTGCAGAAGACGGGGATCCTCCCCAATGTCACCATCGAAACATTTGGGATATCCTATCCCGCCCGTAGGCTCATCATGAACACATCATATATCTCATCAAGAGATCACAAATAGTTTGCCCGTAGGCTCATCATAAACGTATCGTTATAAAATCATATATCTCATCAAGAGATCACAAATAGTTTGCCCATAGGCTAATCATAAATGTATCATTTTAAAATCACATATCTCAACAAGAGATCACAAATTCGCATAAAATACAACTCTTAATCGAAGAGTAAATCCTTTTGCGAAAGCATCGACAATAATGTCATTTTCATCAAGAATATTAACACAAGAGTATTCTTTGAAAACTCATTTCAAATACGATAACATCGTGGAGAATCTCAATTTGGTTTACATAGACCCTTATTCGGTCAAAATAACAAAAACATCGAATTCTCAAATTCATAAATCTTGAAAACATGTAGTTCAAACCATAGGATTATCCAATCCTCATCAAATATAAATAAACAAGAATTTAACAAGATCATAAACTATCATGGTTTCTAGGCCTCAAGGAAATCATCTCATGAGCCTTTGTAATAGAATCAATAGTTAAGCAAAATCACAAATATCATGGTTTCTAGATCTCAAGGAAATCATCTCATGAGTCTTTTGTAATATAATCAATAGTTAAGCAAGATCATGAACATCAAGATTTCTAGATCTCAAGGAAATCATCTCATGAGTCTTTTAAGATGAAATCAAGAATTAAAATGATCATATAGTATCATAATTTCAGTTTTCAAGAAACATTTCAAGAATCCATTGAAATCAAGAATTCCTCATTTCAAGGCATGCATCATTAAACAAGCATGATCATAGCTCTTTAATTTAAACAATTCCCACTCACAAACTTGGCGAGATCGAACACTTGGATCACTCGCCCACTTGATCTTTACCCTTGCCTTTAGATCCACCTTCTTGAAGCCATTAACCATCCAAGAAAAACAAGAATCAATCACAACCTTATCCAATCAATAAGAGAGGAAAGAATGCTCCAAAATTAGATCTCAAGGCTTCTAGGGTTTACTAAGTGCTCTAGATTCAAGAATTAACAATAATAGAATCCTTAAACCCTCAAAATCAGAATGAAATCAAGAACATCCTAATTGGGTTCGGATCTACAAGAATCAAAGGTTTAGAGATCAAGGATCTCCTCCATTCAACACCAAACATGAAATCAAGGCTCCTATACCATTCAAACATTAGATCCATGGCTAAATTCCAATTGAATAGTAGATCCATGCTAAATCCACACTAATTCTCCATGGATCTAAAAAGAAATGAATAAAAGAACAAGGAATTGAAGAAGAGAAGAAAACCTACCTCAATTCTTGCTAGAACTAGAGGAGATTCACCACCAATGGAGAAGAGGGGAAGATCAACACCTTTCTCCTTTCTTGGAGTTCAAGAATGGAGATCTAATGGAGGGGGAAATGGGGATTCAAGATGGGGGGAAAAAGAGAGGGAAATGGGGTCTTATATAGGCCCTAAGAGTTTGAAAACGCGTGACTAAAGACCAAAAACGCGGGAGGGCTTGCGGGCTCCCTTGCGGGCGCAAGGGAGGCCGCAAGGCCCTTTCCAGAAGGCCATGCGGCCTCCCTTGCGGGCGCAAGGGAGCCCGCAAGCCTTCCTGGCTTTGGTCCTTGCGGGCTCCCATGCGGCCGCATGGGAGGCCGCAAGGCCTCTTCTTTGGCTCCTTGCGGGCACACTAAGTGCCCGCAAGGTCCCTTCCTTGCTAAAGCCTTTTAAAACACTTTTCCCCCATCTTTTAACCTCTCAAAAAGACCTTAACTAAGATCCCAACAAAAAAATAAAACTCGACAAAAAACTTAGACACACAACTTCTACACAAGAAACAAAGCACAAGAGAAGCGAACAAAGATCGAACTTCCACACATAGTCTATCAACACGAAGCCAAAGGGGGTTTTCTTTATGGATTTCTTGCACTTATCTTCATTTATTTTGATGAACTTGTATTGCTCCATGGAGAGCTAAACCCCTAGTGGGTACTTGGACTTGTAAACCCTAGATTTCCTATGTTTCATTGACTTAAATGCTTTTATTCAATTTGAGTTTGAATTTGAGTTTCAATCTTGTTTGCTTAATTGTTTCTCCCTTAGAGTGACACTAGGGTTGAGGGCTAATCCAATCATCCTTTTGACGAGTGACCATCACCATTAGGATTAGATTAATCAAGATTGGAGGGGGTTGAGAGGGTGAGTTGAGAGGTAGCGACACGTCCCCTTTCCCCTCCGGTGTGGTTCTCCCTACCTTCTTATTCCAAGTATTACCTTCGATCTCAAAGAGAGTTAGGCGTTGAGAGAGGCCTTTCCGCTGGGACTTATTTGTGATTAGGGATCTTTCGCCTGGACCAAAGGGATTGATCTATAGTTGGGAATAGGGTTTACCACTTGGAATCCCTAGAGCATAGCGCAGTCATACGTGGTGTGAGGCGTCGAGAGTCTTCTCTCCGCCGGGACCTCGTAGGGGACTAGTCAAGGTTGACCTTAGATTTGGGACCTTGTATCTCTGGATTCCACGACTCTTGAAATCTCTATTGAATAAGAGTACTTGAAGTCTTGCACGTGAAACAAGGATTCTAGGGGGAGCATTGTCCGAGTACCCCATCTTCTTATTGATCTATTTCTCCGACCTACCTTTCATTTTCAGCACTTTATTTCTACTACTTTCTGATTTTATTTTCTTTCAACAACAATTGGTTTATCTTTGATTACTTAACAAAGTGTGATTGTTCTTACGTCTACTCCCTGTGGATTCGACTACCCACCCGTTTGGGTGCTTTATTACTTCGACACCCGTGCACTTGCGGAGTACACACGCAAGGGTGTGTCAGGAGGATTTTGAAGCATCATCATCAAGTTTCTTCCCTTTTTCTTCACTTGTGTTTTTAATCACATTGGGGTCTTCCCGAATGGCTACCCCGTCATTAGAAGCACTTGGGCTCTCCTCGGCCCTTGCCTCCAACTGTCTCCCGCTTCTCAGTGTTACAGCTTTTAAGTGTTCCCTCGGGTTGCTTTCAGTGTTACTTGGCAAACTACCCGAGGGACGTTCTGCTTGCGCTCTAGCAAGTTGTCCAACCTGATTTTCTAAAGACTGAATAGAAGCCTGCACATTTCTCAGAATAGCACCAAATTCATCAAATTTCTTATCTTGGGCCACAAATCTTGATTCGGTGTTAATCATGAATCTAGCCAGGACATCTTCAGTTGTGTATTTTCTCTCCTGTTGTTGAGAAGGTTGATACTGAGGACCTTGAGGTTGGGGTGGCCTTTGTTGTGATTGGCCCTGGTTCCAAGAGAAGTTTGAATTGCTCTTCCACCCCGGGTTATATGTATTGCCATATTGATTACCCGGTCCCTCTCGACCTCCACCGACATAGTCAAGCGACTCCATTTGTGCAGGGGGAGTAACAAGAATGGGGCATTGGTTTGTTGCATGCCCAGACACCACATGTTTCACATGACATCATCGCCTTTGAGCTTGAACTGGAACCCAACATGAATTGATCAAGTTTACGTGTTAAAGCTTCAACCTTAGCATTGTTGTCAATAACATTCTTGTTCGGGGCTTCCACTCTTGCCGCCAAGGCGGTAGTCTCACTCACCTCATACGATCCTGCTGCTCGAGCGGCTTTTGTCTAGTACTCCGGTGACATTGGTTACTAGCCATGTTCTCAATCAAAGCTTCAGCTTCTTCGGGGAAGTTTGTTACTCGGAGATCCACCTCGCTTTGCATCAATGAGCTACCTTGTAGCGTAATTCAGTCCATTACTGAATGTCCGCACCCTCATCCAAGCGGGGAACCCATGATGAGGACATCTTCTTAGGAGATCCTTAAATCTTTCATGAGCTTCAAATAGGGTCTCGGAATCTCCTTGTCGAAATGCCGATATTTCCGCCTCAACCTAGCTGCCTTGCTTGGTGGAAATATCGGGCAAGAAACTTCTCCACCATTTCCTTCCATGAAGTGATCAATCCCAGAGCCAAAGAAGTGAGCCATCTATATGCTGCTCCCCTTAAACTGAAAGGAAATAATCTCAACCTTATTGCATCATCAGAAACTGAATTGATCTTGAAGGTTGAGCATATCTGAAGGAACTTGGACAAGTGGGCATGCGGGTCTTCATCAGCCGGACCATCAAACCGGGCGAGTTTTGCACCATCCCAATTGTGCTTGCTTTTATTTCGAAGTTATTTGCAGGCACAGTAGGAACCAACACACTGAACTCGTCCCCGGTGAACTGTGGCCTTTCATAATCAGATAGGGTTCTTCTTGGCTCGGCCATGACAGTAGGCTCACTAGATTCGACCCGAATTTCTTGTTGCCGTGAGCTTTTAGTAACTTCTCTCAAACGTTGATGCAAGGTTCGTTCAATCTCGTCGTCAGGATCAACCAAATTTGTGTGACTCGCTCGTGTCCTAAGATAGGTACCTCGCAAGAAAATTCAAGGCGAGTGTCAAAACTTGAAGAAAAAGAAACAGGAAAAATGCAGGGAAAAAAATAACGGAATATAAACAAGAATGGTAAAAACAACAAAACAATAGCCAAATCAACACGCTAAAAGTTTTCCGAATATTTCTCGAGGGTCCCGGCAACGGCGCCAAAAACTTGGTGGTTTGTCCCGCAAGCGCACCGGGTCGTCAAGTAATAAACCACTCGTGCACGCACGAGTGGGTCGTATTCCCAAGGGCCCGAGAATCTATCCTTACTTCCTTCTCGCAATATTGTTTAGCCGATCAAACTCGAGAGTAAAAGATGAAAATGCAAATACACGAAATAAATGCAAATCAGAATGCTAAATAACCAGGGCAATAGAAGTGTGAAATCAGGGTGAGAAAGCGGTCCCGGATAAGGATCCCCTCAGGGGCTACTGAAGTGTACAGGATGCTGGATTAACATGTAAATGGCTTGTTGGACCGAGAAAACCCTAGATTAGGTCAACCCGATGGTCACGGCAGTTGACCCCTAATCCGGTACGAGTATTGAATACGGGCTCTACCCGTATAAATCCTCATACGATTGCAAAGGTTGAGGTGGTTTTCTCAAACTAAGGTTGAATCACAAATAAGCAATTAACCCTAGAATTGGAGGGGTACAAATACCCGATGGTCACGGCGTATTTATACGTATTTCCTTTCCAAGCTTGGTGAGTCTAACACTAGGGCAATGGTCATGCAACCTAGTATTGGCTAAGTATAGATACACAGAGTTCTCATGCATACCCTAACATTCAAAAGCACCAAACAAGGATCACAAACAAGTCTACAAACATTAATTAAAACCAAGCATCCAAAATACACAAGTTCACCCCCAAGGTTCACCTACATCCGGTGACCTTGGGGTTTAGTTGTTCATAATATCAAAATACATACTCAAAAGCATGAAAACAACTCAAGAAAGCATAATCACTCCCTCAAATACGAAAATGGAGTTCCGAAGACGCCACTCAAGAGGTGGCTTCTCTTGTCTTCAACCCTCCTTCAATGATGCCCTAGAGTAGGATCTTGCTCCCAAACGCACTCTCCTCCAAGATCTCGCCATGAAAACGCCCTCAAAGCCCTCCTCCAAGCCGGATTTTATGATGGTTGTGTGGAGCTCCAAGGAAGAAGACTTACTCCCCTTCAAATGCCCTAGAAAAGCCTTTTAAATCAAGACATCGCGATGCCTTGCGGGTGGCCTTGCGGGCGCAAGGTTGCCCGCAAGGCATCCAGAGAGTTTCTCAGGAATTTTTCCATCCAGTGCTACAGTACTGCTACAGTATTCCCGCTACAGTACGTCTGCAGTGATGAAGCCCAAAAACACCATATTTGGTGTCGATTTCTTCATGAATACGTTCTTGAGCTTATTTCGGGCCTGTAACACAAGTAAAACCACATTAAACAAGAAAATAGAAAACAACTTACAAAAAGAGAGAATAAACTATACACAAGTACGTATAAAATACGTATATTTAGACGTTTATCGTAATGGAAGCTGGGACATGGGCGTACTACTGCCTTTGTGCCCTTTCGGTTTGTGTAATGACTTGTACTCCTCCGAAAGTTGGCAACACCCCCATGCATATGAACACAGCTTCTGATTGTGGCCTTGAAACGTGTCATCACACCGTATCTTTGCTTCTTCCTGTACGTCATGTCTCCAAAGCCATGTTTGCACAAAAGAACACAAAACACACCTTGTTAATGCTAAAACCTGATAAAAGTGATGCTCAATACATGTAAACTGATATTATAAAATATATATAATCAAGCACTTATCATGCACCAAAAGGAAAGACCTCTGCCAAGCACAATATGCTGCATTGCTACATTGCACTATCACCTAGAGAAAAGATGGAGAGAGAGGGTGAGAAACTACGTTTCTCAGTAAGGGGATAGCATGCCATTCTAGACATACAATTATCACTATTCAAGAGTATATATATATACACTATACTATCATTAGAGTTATAAAGATATTTGAGCAACATGATACAGGGAAATTCATAATTTAAAGTAGGAATCATAAATAAATAAGGTAACACAAATAACATCAACATTTATAAAAATATAGTCTCAACAATTAAGATCTTTTCTCAAAATATAACATTTTTCAACCAATTCGAGGATTTTCAAAACGCCGTATAACTCGAATCAAAACAATATGTAAGGTAGCCTCAAAACTCTCCTTTCCCTAACTGTGGCCATGGTTAGGTCGAGAGCCGCCAAGACACACGCTTCTTGGCATTAGCACCGAATCACCCTGGTGGTGACTTAAGGCTCCAGTTATATACACTTTCAGGGTTTCTCCTCACCTCCTGAAAGGCACTATAACAAGCTATCCATACCACCTCAACTAAATCAGACTATGGACAACTTTCTTACTGCAGTAAGACCGCACTCTCCCGAATGTCACCATCAAAACATTTTTCTTTTTGTAAACATCAATGTTGCCCAAAGGCCAAAAATATTGTATTCAATAATATAATATGCAAGAAATCTCAACAAGATCTCATAGTTTCAATTCAAATAATTTCCCCACTACAAGAGTGAACACATATGAAACATCATTACATGAAAAAGGTAAATACACACATCATTATTTTTGTAATGGCTTGAAGCACAAGGAATTCATGAAAACGGTGTTCATCATAAGAAAGCATAGCTTTTCAATAACAAACCACATTCTTTCTCAACAATTAAATCAATTCAATTAAGATAAAACATGAGGGTTTTAAACATCATGGTAACATATTTTTGAAGCCAATATTAAGATAATAATCATTCAAGCAAAGCCAAAGTCACGTATAAAATGATTCATGTGTGACTATGTATGCGTGAACGTGTTAATCCCACTCACAAACTTTGCGAGCTTGACTATGCTGGCGTTAGAGTTCCACAGGTTCTTTCCCTTTAGCCGAACCCTCACCTCCTGGAGAAATCAAGCAAGCAATGATGAAACTCAAGAAACTTCAAGGGAACAAAGAGGTAAACATCCTACAACTGGTGATCATGCCCTTAGGGTTTTCTAATGACCACCTAAGGGTTCTACCAAAGTTTTCCATCATCCAAAACCTAAGAAATTAGCATAGGAATTCCAAGAACTTAGTTCTAAGGTAACCCTAGATTTCAACAAAATGAGCTCTAATCCTCACCAATCTTGTCAAGAAAATACATTGGATCACAAGCATAAGTTCAAAGCATGATTTGGCATCAAATTAACATCAAACAAACCCAAAAAAAATCCAAAATGAAGGGAAGAAGAAAAGACAAAAACTTACTTTCAACTTTAAACAATCAAGGTGTAGCCTTCACAAGAAGGAAAAAGGAGATGATCCAAGCTCTCCTTGCTTTTCCTTTGATCTTGGGACAAGATATTGAGGTTTTGGGGAAGGAAATTGATGGGATTTGGAAGGGGATTTTGGATCTGGAAAAAAAGGTGTGAAAGGGTGCAAAAGGAGGTGAAGAAACCCTAAAAGACCGCCCTTTAAAGGGCTAAGGTCGGGGCCCTTGCGGGCACCCTTGCGCCCGCAATGGAAATCGGGTGCTCGCAAGGGCCTCTGGATGGGCCATGTAACCACCATACGGGCTGGCCCCCGCATGGCAGGCTGCGTGACCCCTTAAGATGCCAAAACGGGCCTTTTAAGGCCCCAAAATGGCTCCAGGATCCCCTTGTTGGGTCCTTACACATGGCATCACATTTAGAAAACATCCACTAAGCAAAACTCATGAGAAAATGGATCAAAAATAAATAGTAAAAATAGGAAAGGCTCGAATATCACATCTAACCCCCCTTAAAAAACTTTCATCCCCGAAATTTTCTCTTACCTCTAGAATCAAACAAAAGCGGGCACTTGCTCTTCAAAGCTGCTTCCGTCTCCCAAGAGGCTTCCTCTACAACATCATTCTTCCATAGCACCTTCACCATAGGAATGACCTTGCTCCAAAGTGTCTTCTCTCGGCGATTAAGAATGCTCACCGGTTGCACCTCAAAATTCAAATCTTCCCTCAACTCTACTGGTGGTGCCTCAAGACTATGAGATGGGTCGGGGATATATTTTCTCAACATGGAAACATAGAAAACATTATGAATCCTCTCCAACTCGGGTAGTAATTCTAGCCGATAAGCCACTGGTCTGATTTTGTCTATCACCGGAAACAGACTAACATATCGAGGACTCAACTTTCCCTTAGCTTAAAACCGAATTACCCCCTTCCATGAAGAGATCTTCAAGAACACTCTATCTCCAACCTCAAACTCCAAAAACCTTCTACATTTGTCAGTATAGCTCTGATACGCCCCTTGCGTAACTGCAAGTGCATAGGTCGTATAAGTAGTAAAATGTACCCTTAGGGTCGGGTAGTCGTATCCACTGGGACTGGTATAACTTCTAATACTAACGTTCTGCTTAATGTCTAACCAAACAGAGAATGATGGAATTGACTCTAGGTTGAATTCAAGGAGATTGAGCGAAGGAAATGCACTAAGGGAAATGTGAGTATTGACTCGATGGAGGAGATGGGGCCCCGGGGTTGGAATTCTGACGTTCACTAACTCGGTCATCCTCAGTATTTATCAGAGATGTCTTCAATTCTAAATCTAGTTATGCTATAAGAATGATGCTTCCAGCGCTGCTGAACCCTAAGTTGAAATCTTACTGCTTGCAACTATCAATAACGATTCACAAGCCTAGATAAGAAAACCTAACTTCCAAGCATTCAAGCACTAAACAACACTCAAGATAGCCAATAATACAGATTTAATGAAAAAAACAAGACATTCATAAATACTGCAAGTAAAGACAATGAGTTCGAGCTACAACGTCATACAAACCACCCCGGTGCTCCTTTAAGAGTTTAGCCCCTCATGAAATTAAAAAACAAGGAAATTGCCAAAAAAATTGAAAAACAAGAAGTTGAAAACGCCCTAATTTCTTGCATCCTTGAGGTTGTCAGAGGATCTACAATGCTGT
This sequence comes from Dioscorea dumetorum, assembly GCA_902712375.1. NCBI lineage: Eukaryota > Viridiplantae > Streptophyta > Magnoliopsida > Dioscoreales > Dioscoreaceae > Dioscorea > Dioscorea dumetorum. Next base: position 856,029 of record CACTHL010000132.1, read on the forward strand.
GGAATCTCCTCCCGATCGGCCTACCATATGCATGATATTCCCTTGGTGAAGAGGAGGACGAACCCCAAAAGGTCTCTTCTTCTTCCTCCTTTAATTCGCCCACCAAAAAGTTCCCAAAAACCTAAGTTTTTAGGGTTTTAATGTTTTCCCGATGTGAGCATGGGCGTGTTGAAGCCGTGCTTCAAGCAGCGCAGATTACGGCAAAATAAAACTCCAGAAACTCTCATTCCTGTAATCTGCACGGGGTTCACCACGAGCCTGCTTAGGGCGTGTTGAGGGTTTACACGACCGTGCTCAGCGAACTCAGACTGTGATGACTTTGGCTGAATTCTCCTGCAATCTGCACGGGGTAGAGCACGGGCGTGCTTAGGCCGTGTTGATCTTGATAAGGTTTCTTCCAAGTCCTTTAGCTTCTAAAATCATTCCAAATCACTTCTTCTTGCTCTAGGACTTCAATATCTGCATGGAAAACCAAGAATACCTCAAATAGCACTGAATTTTGAGAATTAAAGCCAAAGGACTCAATAATGATGAGGGTAAAGTATAAAATATATATATATGAAATGCACTCATCAAGCTCTTCTATCTATCTTGAGCAGTCTTTAGCCTATCTCGAATCAATGTCACCTTTTCAACAGTTTACTCAACTAGCTCAACATTTTAAAGCTTCCTCTCTCCCATTGCATTCCAACAAGGAGGTGTTATACACCTTCGCCCATACAATGCTTGATAAGGCGTCATGCCAATACTCGCTTGGAAACTGTTATTGTAGGCAAATTCCACAAGTGCTAAGTGTTGATGCCAACTTCCTTGGAAATCTATGATGCAAGCTCTCAACATATTCTCAAAAGTCTGAATGGTCCTCTCAGACTGACCATCTGTTTGGGGGTGATAGGCCATGCTAAACTTCAAGGTTGTACCGAGAGCCTCTTAAAACTTTGGCCAAAGCCGAGAAGTGAAACGAGAATCTCGATCTGATACTATCGAGGTAGGTACTCTATGCAATCTCACTATCTCATTGATGTACAACTTTGCTAATTTCTCTAATGGGTACTTGGTATGCATGGCCAAGAAATACGCGGACATTGTCAACTTTGTCCATTATCACCCCCATTTGTATCATTCCCTCGAGGTGTCCGTGGTAAACCAACCACAAAGTCTATTGTCACATGCTCCCACTTCCATTCGGGATGTGTAGAGGTTGTAGCAACCCCGGTGGTCTTTGATGCTCGCTGACTTGCTTGGCACACTAAGGACCTAGCCACAAACTCTGCTATCTCTCTTTTCATCCCTGACCACCAATAGTTTTTTTTAATTGTCCTGTACATCTTAGTACTACTAGGATGAACTACATACGCTGAAGAGTGAGCCTCTTCCAAGATACCTCTCCTGAGCTTTGCATCCTTTGGGACACAAACACGGCCTCAAAACTCCAAAATACCGTCTTCTCTTACTCGAACTCACTTGCTTTGCCTGCTCGCAACTTCGCATCTCTTGCACTTAAGTTTCATCATCACCTTGAGCTTCTCAAGTACGCTCGAACAACGAAGGCCTCACCACGAAACTAGCTACTAAAGCTCCACTAGCCTCGGGTCTCAAGCTCTACTCCCAAACTTTTCATTCTTTGAAAGCTGTTGTCGATAGGATACCCTCAAAGAATCCACTTGAAGTAGTAGCTTTCCTACTCAAAGCATAAGCTAACACATTTGCTTTTCCTGAATGGTAATCTATCACCAAATTATAGTCCTTTATCAACTCCAACCATTGGTGCATCCTCATACTCTCTTTGGGTAAAGAGGTACTTCAAGCTCTTGTGGTCGGTAGAAAGACTGGACACTTTCCCACAAAAAGATAGTGCCGCCAAATTTTCGGAGCAAAGACCACAACTGCTAGTTCCAAATCATGAGTGAGGTAATTCGGTTCATGCTTGCTTCAATTCTCTAGAAGCATAAGCTATTACCTTTCCCTCTTGCATCAACATACATCCTAACCCTTGCCGTGAAGCATCACTAAAAACCACAAACTCCTTTCTACTTTCTAGAAAGATAAGCACTGGGCTGAAGTCAAACGGTCCTTTAATGTCTGAAAGCTCTTTTCACATTTATCATCCCAAAAGAACTTCACTTCCTTCCAGGTTAACCTCGATAAGGGTAAAGCAATCGAAGAGAACCCTTCCACAACATGCCCATAGTATCCCACAAGTCCAAGAAAACTCCAAATTTATGTAACATTCTTCACCCTTTCATAATTAATAATGGCTTCTACCTTCTTTGGATCCACGAAGATCCCTTCTCCTGACACTACATGTCCAAAAAAACCCACTTCATAAAGCCAAAACTCACACTTGGAAAATTTGGCATACAATCGCTCCTCCCAAAGAGTACGTAAAACTATTCGCGAGATCTTTGTGCATGCTCCTCATCCGATGCTTGAATAGACTAAAATTTCATTAATGAACACAATGACAAACTTGTGCAAATAAGACCGAAATATTCGGTTCATCAGGTCCATGAAAGCTGCAAGAGCATTAGTTAGACCAAAAGGCATAACCAAGAACTCATAATGGCCATAACAGGTCCGAAACGCCGTCTTTGGAACATCTCCTGACTTGATCTTCAATTGATGGTACCCTGATCGTAAGTCAATCTTAGAGAACACTCTTGCTCCCTTTGTGGAAGTTCGACTTTCTCTACTTCTCTTATGTTTTATTTCTTGAGTAAAACTTTGTATGTTTAAGTTTTTATCGCGTGTTCTTTCATGTTAGAATCTTAGTTAAGGTCCTTTTTAGAGAGAAAAATGAGGAAAAACCTTTGCCAAAGCGCAAGCAAGGCCGAAGGCGTGCGGTGCTCATGGTGCTCGCAGGATCCCAAAAACAAGGGTCCTTGTGGCCTCTCTTGCGGCCCGCAAGGGAGCCCGCGAGGATGCCCGCGAACCTTAGCCTATAAATACCCTTTTAAATCATTCTAGGGGCTTCATAAGACTTCTTTTCCCTCCCTTTTTCTCTCCATCTTGAATCCTTATTCCCTCCTCTCTTAGATCATCATGCTTAGCCTCCAAGAAAAGGAGAAATGACGATCTCTTCTAATCCTCCATTTGTGAAAGTTTCTTCTAGGGCTAGGTGAAGCTTGGAGCTGAGTTCCTTCCTCTTCTTCAATTTTTTGTCCTTGATGTCAATTCTTCTTTGATCTATGATGAAAAATCATGGATCTAGTGTGGATCTAAAGTTTAAAAGGATTTAGAGCTGTGATTTCAAGTTTTGGTGAAGAATGAGCGGCATCCTTCATCTCTAAACCTATGGTCTTTGTAGATTCAAACCCAATTGAAATCTTCTTGATTTTCTTGTGGTCTTGAGGGTTGTGAGGATCTCGTTCTTGTTAAATCTTCTAGTTAGAGTGTTTAGCAAACTGATAAGTGCTTGAATGTACAGAATAATTGAGATGTTTTCATGCATGGGCATTACTTTTCTCAGGCTATTTCACTCATTTGTTGTGTTTTTGTGTTCTTTCGTGCCGTTAGGGTTGTGAAGAGTTTTTTTGGAAGTTTAAGCAAAAATAGGTCATGATGGTGCCAAGTGCAGTTCTTTTGCGCAATTACAAAGATCAAGACACAAATCGGGGTCAAACGAGAGAGTATGTGCCAACTTCTACAAGGTTCGAGACAACTTTTGTACAAGGACACAGAGGCAGTCATGCTCGCTGATGAGTGCATTTCATATATATATATTTTATACTTTACCCTCATCATTATTGAGTCTTTTGGCTTTAGTTCTCCAAGTACGGTGCTATTTGGGGTATTCTTAGTTTTTCATGCAGATATAAAGGTCCTGAAGAAAGAAGAAGTGTTTTGGAATGATTTTAGAAGCTAAAGGACTTAGAAGAAATCTCATCAAGTTCAACACGGCTTGAGCACGCCCGTGTTGTACCCCGTGCAGATTGCAGGAGAATTCAGCCAAAGTCAGCACAGTCTGAGTTCGCTAAGCACGGTCGTGTAAACCCTCAGCACGGCCTAAGCACGCCCTTGCTGCACCCCGTGCAGATTACAGGAATGCGAGTTTCTGGAGTTTTATTTGCCCGTAATATGCACGGCTTCAACACGCCCATGCTCACATCGGGAAAACATTAAAACCCTAGAAACATAGTTTCAAAGGGGACTTTTGGGGGGGTGAACGAAGGGAGGAAAGAGGAGAGAGCTTTGGGGGTTCATCCTCCTCTTCATCAAGGGAATGTCACGCCTATGGTAGGCCGATCGGGAGGAGATTTTACAATATTGTAGATCCTCGGACAACCACAAGGATGCAAGAAATTAGGGAGTTTTCAACTTCTTGTATTTCAATTTCTTTGGCATTGTATTTGTTGTTTATTGTCATGAGGGGCTAAACTCTTAAGAGAGCCCCGGGGTTGTTTGTATGACGTTGTAGCTTGAACTCTTTATCTTTACTTGCGGCATTTATGAGTGTCTTGTTCCTTACAATAAATCTGAGTTATTGGTTATCTTGTATGTTGTTTAGTGCTTGAATGCTTGAAAGTTAGGTTTTCTTATCTAGGTTGGTGAATCATGATTGATAGTGGCAAGCAGTAAGATTTCAACTTAGAGCTCGGTAGCGCTGGAAGCAACACCCTTATAGCATAACTAGGTTTAGAACTGAAGACATCTATGATAAATACTGAGAAAGACCGAGTTATTAAATGTCAGAAGTCCAACCCCGGGGGGCCATCCCCTCCATCAAGTCAATCCTTACATTCCCTTTTGTGCAATTCTCTCCCTCAATCTCCTTAATTTCAACCTAGAGTCACAATCCATCCTTCTTTGTTTGGTTAGATATTAAGCACCCCGTTAGTATTAGAAGCTACACCAGTCCCTGTGGATTCGACTACCCGACCCTACGGGTACATTTTACTACTTGTACGACCCGTGCACTTGCGGATACGCTACGCAAGGGGCGTATCAAGTTTTTGGCACCGTTGCCCGGGGCTGGCAACTTCTAAGAATTTGGACAGTCTTAGTACTCTAACCATATTCTTTTGTTATTAGTTTCATTTATTTTATTCTTTGGTTTTGCTCGTATTCTTTTATTTGTTTTCGTTTTTCTTTTGCTTCAAGCCTAAAAGATCATATCTCATCTCCTTTCTGTTTATTTTTGTGCAGACGTAGTGTATGACCAGGGGAAATTCCTCCCATCTAGCTTCTCCAGATTCGGACATTGAACGGACATTTCATCGGAGACAGCGGCATATTCATTTAAGGGAAACCGGGTCAGTGGAAGTAAGCATAGAGGTGAACCAAGAGTAAAATATGGCTGGAAATCAGAGAAGTATATCTGACTATGCTCGGCCTAATCTAGAGAGATCTGGGTCTAGTATTGTGCGACCCCCAGTTGCGGCCAATAACTTCGAGCTGAAGCCCAATTTCATTCAAATGGTGCAACAGATGTGCCAATTTGATGGCTTCCAAGATGAGGACCCATATGCCCATCTTGCAACTTTCCTGGAGATTTGTGACACCTTCAAGGCGAATAATGTGTCCGAGGATGCGGTTCATCTTCGATTGTTCCCATTCTCTGTGCGAGGAAGGGCCAAGCAATGGCTAAATTCCTTGCCAGCGGGTTCTATTACAAGCTGGGAACAGTTGGCAGAGAAGTTTTTGACCAGATATTTTCCACCAGCCAAGATCACCAAGCTTAGAAGTGATATCTCCTCATTCCGGCAGGCAGAATCTGAGACCCTGTATGATACTTGGGAACGGCACAAGGAATTGTTGAGGAAGTGCCCGCAACATGGAATAGTGGAATGGATGCAAATCCAAATATTCTACAATGGATTGAATGTGGCCACCAAGCAGATGTTGGACGCAGCAGGAGGAGGCTCCTTATGCAGTAAGAGACCCGATGAGGTACAGAAGCTGATTGAAAACATGGCCTCCAATGGATATCAATGGAGCTCTGAAAGAAACAAGCCCATGAAAACAACCGGGCTTTATGAGGTGGATATTCTTACCACCTTAGCAGCACAGGTCGAAGCTATTTCTAAGAGACTGGACACAATGCAAATTCAGTCTTCGCCGTCAGGTGGCAGTCATGATAGTTGTTCAAATCAAGCAGGGCCCAGTTACTCTTCAGAAGGGGTTCAGGTGACCGAACAAGTAGATTTCATCTGTCAAAATCAGCGGTATGCGAACAACCCTTACAACAACACATATAATCCTGGGTGGAGGAATCACAAAAACTTTTCTTGGAAAGATCAGAATCAGGGGCAGCAGCGCCCTCCTCAGCAACAACAGCAGCAGCAGCAGCAACAAACCCAGCCTCAATTCTCGAGGCCTTCACCACCAGAACAGAAAGGATCTTCTATTGAAGCTCTCCTTGTTCAATACATTCAAGCCAATGATGCCTGAATTACAGGGCATGAAGAGATTATGAGGAATCAACTAGCCTCTTTACAGAACCTTGAACGTCAGGTTGCACCGATTGCCAAGATGCTTGCTGAACGACCCCAGGGTACTCTACCTAGTAACACAGAAATCAACCCTCGGGAGTCCCTTAAGGAAGTCACTTTGAGGAGTGGCAAGGAACTTAAATCCCCACCTCTTCAAGCACAAAAAGAATCTCAATGTGAATCAGAGGTGGAAGTGCTGGAAAGAGATTTGGGATCAGGCTTGAGCACTAGGGAAAAGTCGAAAGGCAAGGAGAAAGACCCGGTGACATAATACAAGCCCACTTTGCCCTATCCATCAAAACTCAAGAAGGACCAACAAGAGGCACAGTTCAAGAAGTTTCTGGAGATGTTTAAGACATTGCACATCAATGTTCCATTTGTGGAAGCCCTCTCCCAGATGCCGAAATATGCCAAGTTCCTCAAGGAATTGTTGAGCAATAAGAGGAAATTAGAAGCAATATCGATGGTCACTTTGAGTGAAGAATGTTCTGCCATAATCTCAAATAAAATTCCCAAAAAGGAAAAAGATCCGGGAGGTTTCATCATTCCGTGCACAATTGGAGGAATGATGGATGAAAAAGCGTTGGTTGACTTAGGAGCAAGTACCAATCTCATGCCATTGAAGATTTTTCAGAAGCTAGGGTTGGGGGAACTCAAGCCAACTCAAATGACGCTCCAGCTTGCTGATCGCTCCACTCACCAACCTTTGGGAATTATAGAAGACGTTTTGGTGAAGGTGGACAGGTTCATATTCCCTGTAGATTTTGTTATCTTGGATTTGGATGATCGAGCTGAGGTCCCTCTGATTTTTGGACGACCATTTTTAGCTACTTCACAAGCAATTATTAATGTAAAAGATAGTCGACTGACATTGAGAGTCGGGGATGAAGAAGTAGTATTCAAGCTAAAGGAAGCTATGAGACACCCCATGGCATTTGATGATTCTTGTTATTTTCTAGATGCTACTGATGATGTTGTTTGTGAGTGTGTGGAGGAAATTTGGCAAAGTGATCATCTCGCTGAGTTGTTAGGAGAGGAACCTCTAGATGAAGAACTCTTGGACATAGAGGAAGACATCACTGCTACACCATCGGGCGCTGGTCAACCAGTAAAGAATGAGAAGAGAAGGAAAAAAGAAGATATCTAAGGCCCAGACATGGTGGCAAAAGGTAGAGGAGAGGAAGCAACAACAAGCTTCTACTTCAAAGCATAACCCTGCTAATGTCCTCAGTTTTGGTGAGGCATTTTTTATTAATTCTTTACCTTCTTTACTGGACTATTGTTCTGCAGAGCACAAAGAAGGAAGGTATGTTTTTTAACCCTCTTAAGATGAGACTAGACCCGTCAAGCTAGTGACGTTAAAAGAGCGCTAATCGGGAGACAACCCGATCAGTTTCATTTCTTTTGTTGTCTTTGTTGCGGTTGTTTGTTTTGTTTGTTTTTGTGTTTTTGTCATGTTTTGAATCGAGTCCGGCGTGTTTTTCTTTATGAGGGAAGGTTTCAGGCCCAACACGGGCCTAACACCCCCGTGTTGATGGGGGTGCAATTCACAGGTTTTTAAAGTTTTATCATTTCTGAAAACCACGGGGAAGAAGCACGGCTGTGCTGTGGCGATGCTGAATTCCCTAGCACGCTGCCCGTGCACGCGGCACGAACGTGCCGCGTTCTTCATTTGTGCTTTATTTTCTTAGCACGGGCCCAACACGGCCATGTTGAGGCCGTGCTTAAGGCGACGGTTCCTCTCCCTATGAATTTCTTCTTTTTAAACATGCCGTTCGCCCTTTGTTTCTTCTCACCGGCAACTCTCTTTTCTTTCGCTCCCATTTTCTTGCGTTTTGCACGAGTTTTGCGCGGTTGTCTCGGTTTCTCAGCATTTCATCGCTTATTCTTCTTCTCCAACGATTTGGTAAGTCGACGAGCCCTTGATTTGTGTTTTGTTTCCAAATCCTCGATTTTAAGCCTTTACTCCTCTTTAAATATTTAAATTCGGTTCTAGAGGCATCTAGGGTGATTTTGAATTAATTTAAAGAACTTTGTACCGTCGATTTTTGGGGTAGAAAGGGTCGGAGAAGACGCAGGACTTTAGCAACATGGGCGTGCCCACGCAAGCACGCCCGTGCTCATTTGGAAACCCTTTTTTTTTATTTACACTGGCGTGCAGATTTTCAACACGCCGGTGTTTCACTGCTAATCTTAATTGTTTTTTATTTTCTCTAAACAGATCATGCCAAGGAAGACTACTACATCCGGGAATTCCTCGAAGAGGGCTCGAGGGGAGTCGTCCACCCCAGCGGCTCCCCCTGTGCCAGCCTTCGTTGACCCCGTCATTGATTGGGAGGTCCTCCGCAAGGTGGGCTTGGACGCGGCTTCTCGCCATCACCGACCTCGCTTACCGGGAGCTATTTTTGGAGGTCCTAGCGACCTTCAAGATGCCCCGAGGGCCTGTCAGCCACCACCGCGCCGGCACGATTCAGTTCCAGGCCTTCGGCGAACTTCACCGAATGAGTCTGACGGAGTTCTCCGTCAGACTGGGCTTGTAAGATGAGGAGTTCACCAAGACTCCAGGGTACGACGCCCTCCTCGTCGCCCGACCACCCGGCGAGTCCCAAGAGACATGTTGGCAGCGGTTGAGCACGGACCGAGCGTACGACCCTCGCCAGTCCAAGGCTTCGTCTCTTCGCCTCCCAGCCCTCAGTTACATTCATTTTATCCTCAGTCATTCGATCACAGAGCGGGGCGACAGCACAGGAGTCGTTAGTCGCCGCGACTTCGACTTCCTGGTAGGCATGCTGGACGGATTCCAGATGCACCTCGGCTATGAGGTGGCCTTCAGCATCCAGCATCAGGGACAGGATTCCCGGGTCGGCATGATCTTCTGTGGGTCCTACATCACGTACCTGATTCGAGGGATGGGCATCCAAGCGGGCACCCGTGCGATGAGGATGGTGGGTGGCGTGCTTCCTGTCTCGGTGGATACGCTACGCGCGATGGGGATGCTGCGCTCCACCTCCACCACCCAGGGTCCTTGGTACCAGGCCCCACCAGCCAGCGTCCCTGATTCTCCTCCTGCAGCCGCCGGACCATCATCTCCTCACACCCCACGTGCTCGCGCTTTCACCCACATTCCGAACTCTCCTCCAGCTGGCTCCCCTTCTTTCCGGCGATGGATGATCCGGAGCATGCAGCGGCTGGCCTCTCACCTCGATGTCACCCTGTCTCCACCTCCTCGTCGTGCTGCTGGACCTTCTACATCCAGGAGTGTGGGAGTCGACACCACCGACCTTCCATCGGAGTCTGACTCCGAGTCTGAGAGAGCCGAGTTTTGATGTTCTGTTTTGTTGTTTTGTTTTATTTTCTGTGTACTTTACTTTTATTTTTGTTGTCTTTTGTTTTTCTTGAGTCAGTTAGCAAGGGGAGTCCCCTACTAAACTGATCTCTTTTTAGTGTGATTTTGTTATTTTGCTTTTATTCTGTCTCTAATGCTTGCATGTTTACCTCAGGATTTATGAATATCTATCTTGCTGGTTGTTTCAAACGGAGCCTCCCTAACTGGCGATCAACATACACCCTTGTGTGCAATTGAATTCTTCTTGGGCACCTCTCCCTTAACTTGGTGAAGATTCCCCAACTCATTTCCCTTTTACTTGAAATCTTTTTCTATGCCTTGCATGTTACATCTTTAAACATTGAAGACAATGTTTCATTCAAGTGTGGGGGAGGGCTGTGTACTTGTGTTTTAATATGTTTAGATGTAGTGCATGACTTAGGACGATCTATGAAAGTTTTGGTTGAGAATTGCTAAGCTAGGAGTTTTTGAGCATACTAGTGCACTTTTGTTGAACTTAAAGTTTTATTTTGCTCTTACTTTGGAAACCTTTATCTGAACACTTAGCCTTTGTTGTTTTTTCACTCTGTTAGAGGAAGGGCTAGTTGCAAGGCTTGTGAATAGTTAGTTTCTGACTCCAAACTCAAGGAATAAAAAGGAAAAAGAAAAGAATAGTGTGACAAGTCGGATTCCTTTTTAGGATGCCCTGTCAAAATTTTATGAGAAAGATGGTAGAAAGAGCTATCACTTTAGAAAAAGCGAAAGCCGCACTTGAGTAGTCGGATCTTAGGATGAGTGCATTTCATATATATTTGATGAGTGCATTTCATATATAAAAAGGAAAAATAAAAGAATAGTATTTGATGAGTGCATTTCATATATATATATTTTATACTTTACCCTCATCATTATTGAGTCTTTTGGCTTTAATTCTCCAAGTACTGTGCTATTTGAGGTATTCTTAGTTTTTCATGCAGATATCAAGGTCCTGAAGGAAGAAGAAGTGTTTTCGAATGATTTTAGAAGCTAAAGGACCTAGAAGAAATCTCATCAAGCTCAACACGGCTTGAGCACGCCCGTGCTGTACCCCGTGCAGATTGCAGGAGAATTCAGCCAAAGTCAGCACAGTCTGAGTTCGCTGAGCACGGTCGTGCAAACCCTCAGCACGGCCTAAGCACGCCGTGTTGTACCCCGTGCAGATTACAGGAATGCGAGTTTCTGGAGTTTTATTTGGCCGTAATCTGCACGGCTTGAAGCACGACTTCAACATGCCCGTGCTCACATCGGGAAAACATTAAAACCCTAGAAACTTAGTTTCAATGGGGACTCTTTGGGGAGCGAACGAAGGGAGGAAAGAGGAGAGAGCTTTGGGGGTTCATCCTCCTCTTCATCAAGGGAATGTCACGCCTATGGAAGGCCGATCGGGAGGAGATTTTACAACATTGTAGATCCTCGGACAACCACAAGGATGCAAGAAATTAGGGAGTTTTCAACTTCTTGTATTTCAATTTCTTTGGCATTGTACTTGTTGTTTATTATCATGAGGGGCTAAACTCTTAAGGGAGCCCCGGGGTTGTTTGTATGACGTTGTAGCTTGAACTCTTTATCTTTACTTGCGGTATTTATGAGTGTCTTGTTCCTTACAATAAATCTGAGTTATTGGTTATCTTGTGTGTTGTTTAGTGCTTGAATGCTTGGAAGTTAGGTCTTCTTATCTAGGTTTGTGAATCATGATTGATAGTTGCAAGAAGTAAAATTTCAACTTAGAGCTCGGTAGCGCTGGAAGAACCACCCTTATAGCATAACTAGGTTTAGAACTAAAGACATCTCTGATAAATACTGAGAAAAACCGAGTTAGTGAACATTTGAAGTCCAACCCCAGGGCCCCATCTCCTCCATTGAGTCAATCCTTACATTCCCTTTTGTGCAATTCTCTCCCTCAATCTCCTTAATTTCAACCTAGAGTCACAATCCATCCTTCTTTGTTTGGTTAGATATTAAGCACCCCGTTAGTATTAGAAGCTACACCAGTCCCTATGGATTGGACTACCCGACCTTACGGGTACATTTTACTACTTGTACGACCCGTGCACTTGCGGATACGCAAGGGGTGTATCACTCGCTCGTTCTGATTTGTTCGAAGACTTCAAAAGCACTCCAAGGGGTTTTCATTATCAAGAAAAGCCTCATGACCTTCCACACGAGCGAGTGTCCGTCCGTGTTGCCTCAGAAGCAACAACGTGCGAAATCGGGGACCTACAAGTGATGCGTCTCCGCAACAACACAACAGGGTGATGTGTGTCAACCCCTTGCGTTACCGCAAGTGCACGGGTCGTCAAGTAATAAAAGTGGACCCAAAGGGTCGGGTTGTCGAACCACAGGGAACAGAAGTACTAGTAATAGCCCCTCTTTTGTTATTTAGCCTAATGAATGTAGTATGCGATGATCTAATGGCCAACACTAAGAGTGTCACCACAAGTGCGCAGGAAATAAAAAGGAAAAGAGTTCTCAATCAATAAAAGTGAGGTATCCGGACAATGCTCCCCCTAGGATTCGGGTGTTGGATGTAGATTACAAGTGTTTCTAAACGAAGACAATGAGTCGTGGGTATCCAAAGGTATAACGGCCCCTGCCTCCAGGTCACCGATAACTAGTCCCCTACGAGGTCCCGGCGGAGAATTCTCTCGACGCCTCACACCACATATGACTGCTTAAAACTCTAGGGATCCCAAAGATATGACCAATTCCTAAAAGTAGATCTAACCCTGCCTCCAGGTGGAAGATCCCTAACCCCCTACGAGGTCCCGGCGGAGAATTCTCTCGACGCCTCACACCACATATGGTTGCTTGACACTTAGGGAATATGGAGATAGGAAATATCTGTCGGAAGGGAAAGGGGACACTCCGCTATCTCACGGCTCACCCTCTCAACCCTCTTTACTCTTGGTAATTCTAAACCTAGCGGTGATCTCTCTCTTCACTAGATTGAATAAAACATGCAAGGCAATTAATAATGAAATCAAAAGCACAAACGAGCATTATGAACTCAAGAGTAAAACTCAATCTGATAAATTCGAATAGAAACACAATGTAAATCTAATGAAAATAAGAATCCTAGGGTTTACATGTCCGAATACCCTCTAGGGGTTTAGCTCTCCATGGAGCGAGTCACAAAACAAATAATAAATTCAGAAATAAGTTCCAAAGACATAAAGAATAACCCCCTTAAATCCGTGATGATAGTCTTAATGGGTAGTTTCCACGTCTGGATTGAATCCACTCCGAAGCTAGGTCGCCGATGGCTTCCTTGACGCTATGACGGAGGAGGAATCGATCCAAGTTGGTGAGGAAAGCTTCCCAAAGCCGCAAAGAACTCCCTCCAAGCCCTAGCCGCCTTGTCTCTCGAAAGTGGCCAAAAAGATCCCTAAAAATTATCACAAGGCGGCTTTTATAATTTGAATTCGGGGCTTTACGCGGGCATCCACACGGCCATCCACACGCCCGTGTGGAAATTCCACACGGGCGTGTGAAGCACTCGCTGCGCATCTTGCTACTGATAAATTGCTACAGTGCTTCCGTACGGCGCAGATGCTACGGTGATTTTTTCCCGAAGTCTTCCTTGGAGTCCACACGGTCGGGCACACGCTCGTGTGGTAGGGTGTGTGGCTTTCTATGCTTTGAAATCCTCAAGAACTTTCTTACGCTTTGTACGGAAGCTGGGACATGGGCGTACTATCGCCTTTGTGCCCTTTCGGTTTGTGTAATGACTTGTACTCCTCCGAAAGTTGGCAACACCCCCATGCATATGAACACAGCTTCTGATTGTGGTCTTGAAACGTGTCATCACACCCTATCTTTGCTTCTTCCTGTATGTCATGTCTCCAAAGCCCTGTTTGCACAAAAGAACACAAAACACACCTTGTTAATGCTAAAATCTGATAGAAGTGATGCTCAATGCATATAAACTGATATTATAAAATATATATAATCAAGCACTTATCAAACTCCCCCACACTTAAGCTTTTGCTTGTCCTCAAGCAAACTAAACATTCATTACAAGGAAAGAAAGGATAAGTGCTTGGCCTCAGGTTCACTAGAAAGTATGAGAGTATGATTCTATAACAAAAGGGAAAAACTATTTAACACCAAACAGCTCAGTCAATGCTCTAGAAAACAAACCAATGACAAGAAAGAAAAAGAAATCCGAAAGCGTGTGTGTGTGGAAGAACTCATCTCAATTCGACTCTATGTCCACTACTTACAGTTTTTATTGCTCGAGACTCATATAATAGCAAAAAGAATGGTAGTAGCTGCACACAATCTCCAAGGTAGCCCTTTCTCAGGCGGCCTTCCTGATCACGATGGAATCGAGTATAATACTTATCATCAAACTCACGCTGAAAATCAGACCAAGTCACCTAACCAGAAGACCTACTCTTCAAGTTCTCCCACCAAATCCTTGCTCTGTTCTTAAGTAATCTAGTAGCAACCTTGAGTCTCATCTCATCATCAAGGCCCATATCATCGAAAGTGGCAATCATCCTTCTGAGCCACTCTTTAGCAATCATGGCATCACTAGTGCCCTCAAAATTACCACATCCTAACTGTTGGGCTTCCTTTAAAAGCTTGGACAAGGCTAAGGTCTGACCGAGTCCACTACTATCTACAGGGGCTTGCTGAGCTGCTGGCATCAATGGTGGTACAGGTACAGTCACTGTGGTAGAATGAGTGTGTCCTCCAAAGTTCCTCCAACAGTCCACAAAATTCTGATACTCCTGATAAGTAGGTTGCCACCCTTTGGTAGCCCAGTAAGCTCTTAAAGCCTCCAAAGCTTCGGGAGTTGGAGCCGAACCAGTGTTGGGGCGAGGCTCGGGAACATCATGGGCATGCACCGAAGCCGCCACCGCGAGTTCCTGTCTTGAAGTGGCATCATGCCTAGAGGGCGATGGCGATGAGGGTTGAGATGGCACTCCACGCCTCGCACGTCTTATTATCGTAGGTGTAGGAACAGCAGAGGGAGTAACTCCCCCATGGCAGGAGCATGATCGTTGTGTTAGCATATTTACTAGAAATGAAACACAATAAAGACTATAGGAGCACTTTCTAAATGCATCTATACTATATGCCAAACTCTATTGGGATCCACTAAACACAATGAGGAAAAAGCAAACTCCAGACTCGAATAACAAACAAGCTGAAGACCTAGACTATACTAGCAAACCTAAAGCTCTGATACCACTAAAGTAGACTAGTCCCCTATGAGGTCCCAGCGGAGAGAAGACTCTCGACGCCTCACACCACGTATGCCTGCTTGAAGTTCTAAGGATTCCAAGGGATAAACCATATTTCTAAATCTATATCAAACCCTTTGATCCAGGCGAAAGATCCCTAGTCACAAATAAGCTCCGGTGGAGAGGAACCTTGATGGTCGCCGCGCGCGTCGCTAAAAAGCAGGCACACGGCTCCCCAGCCGCAAGTGCACGAGTCGTCAAGTAATACCTCTTGTACGGGCACAAGAGGGTCGTATTCGCTAGGGTCCCGAGATCCACTATTACTTCCTCTTCGACAATTGTTTAGCCGAATCAAAACAGAGGTTGTTGTAATGAAATGAAATTTAAACTAATGATAGAAACTTTAATCAATGCCAAGTTGCGCACAACAACAACAAATCAAATAGAGAAGACAAGGCTCCGGGCGAGGATTCCCCCGGGAGAAATACAAGCAAGGATGCTATAAAAACAGGTAATGCATGCATGGAGTATTGTTTTGGTCCGTCTAGGCTCGGAAGTCGACTACCCCGGAACCTCCGTAGCGTAGCCCTAATCTAGTACAAGTTCCTTTATCCAAAAGATACTCACACGATGTCATTGGGATTAAGGAGCCTTGGTTGGAGTTATCTACAAGCAATTTCGCTAAGATGAACTCTACAACCTACGCCAGGCTACCGGCACCCAGAACCTCCGGTGTACCGGTACAATGAGTCCCTCTTCATACTATGTGGATCTAATGCAAGAGCGCACCTCACACAACCAAGCACATTCGATAAAATGAAATGTAGAGTTCTCATGCAAATCACTACAATTAAGCACATAATGTATGAAACCAAATTCCTCACCATCCATTCATTGAATTAAAAGCATAGCATCCAATACAAGTATTCCTCCCAAGGTTCACCGGTTTCCCGGCGGCCTTGGGAGGTTTAGTTTGATATGAATAACAAGGGAAGTTTGCACAAATAAGAATACATCAACAAGAAAACCCAAAACTCCCTCTTGACCGTGTCGACTAGGGTTGATGAAGACACTTGCCGAATCCGCGTCGGCAAGCTCTAGGATGATGATCATCAAGTCCCACCGTCTTCTCTCCCTTGATTTCACTCCAAAACAACCTCCTTTGATGAAGCTTTGAGTGTAGGGGTGTTTGGAGGCGTCGGTGGCAAAAGTCCCCCAAAAAAAACCCTAGTCGGGCTTAAATACCCCGACCAGTATGCGGCCTGTGTGCAGGCCGCACACGTGGCCACACACCCTTCTTCCAGGGTTGTGCGGCCTGTGTACAGCCCGCACACAGGCCCTAAAAGGGTGTTGGTTATGTAGGAACGCTTGGGTGCCCTCCGGAGCTCGTTTATCCTTTGTTTCTTCGCTCCTCGGCCTCGATTTTCTAGTTGTAAACGCTCCTCACAACGCAACTAGTCCGTGGATGCCCTGAATTAAGAAAAACAAGAAAAGCACATCAAAGGGTAACTGTTTTATTCAATTAATGCATGAAAGTATAAGTAGTTCACCATTACAAAACGGTGTATTTAGACACTTATCAAACCTCTCGACGCCTCACTCTCTATGTGATTGCTAAGAACTCTTGGAATGTGGAGGTAGGATACATCACACCAAAGGGGAAAGGGGACATTCCGCTACCTCTCCACTCACCCTCTCAAACCTCTTCAATCTTGGTAAATCTAATCCTAATGGTGATGATCACTCGTCAAAAGAATTATTAGAAGATGTTCTCAACCCTAGTGTCACTCTAAAGGAAAACCCAATATCAAGCACACAAGATTAAAACTCAATTAAAATCTCAATTAAAGGAAAAGCAATAAGAGTCAATGAAACATAGAAATCCTAGAGTTTATATGTCCAAGTACCCACTAGGGGTTTAGCTCTCCATGGAGCAATACAAATTCAAATATACGATCAAATACAAGTGTAAATAATCCATAAAGATAACCCCCTTAAGTTCCATTATGATGGTCTCCAAGAGCCACTCCTCCTTCTCCAAAGACCTTTCCGTCAAGCCTGGGGCATACCTCGGCGAATCGAAGTCGTCGACAGCTCTCCCAATAGCTATCCTTAGAAAGATTCAATGTCGACATCAGTGTAGAAGCGGTCTCAAACCTTGCAAAAACCTCCTCTAAACCCTAGCCGCACTCTCTCCAAATGATAGGAAAAAGATCCCTCAATAGCTCTTCAATGCAACTATTTAAAGTCTGGAATCGGGAATCCATACAAGGTGTACACATGGCCGTGTGGAAAACCCACATGCCCGTGTGGAAAATCCAGCCTTATAGATCTTCACCCTGGAATTCCAGATTTTGCTCATTTCTTCTTCTGAGGCCACCCGGACCGGCACAAGCCAGTGTGGTAGGTCATGTGGCGTTTCTTAACAACGACAATCCTTTGGAAAGCTTTTGAAATTCTTGAACAAACCAGAATATGAGTGTGTGATTGCCTTTGTGGCATTCTACATCTCCAAATGACTTGAACTCCTTAGAAGTTGGCACACACCCTCATATATGACCCCAGCTTGTATCTTGATCTTTATGATTGCGCAAAAAAACTCCACAAGGAACCTCCATGACCTATATTTTCATTGTTTTCCTCCAATACTTCTTCACAACCCTGAATGCAAAGAAAAACAAAAAAACACAGGAATGAATAATAAAATCTGATGAAAATGATGCTCAATGAAAGTAAATCACAGCAAATATTATGTACATAGTAATGTAATATTTGCTTTCAGGTTAAAGACTGAACAAATTGAAGATGGCCAGGTGGTGGTCAACGACACATTAGAGAGCTACTGACAAAAAGAAATGCATGAGGGTCAGTTGGATGAATCAACGGTGGAGGCTATTGATAACGTCAGGAAGTTAAAACTGGCCATAAGAAGGGATCATCCTCGAGTGGAGGCTCGCCAATCAGTGGCACGCAAGAAGGAATACTCTACACTGGACACGTGGACGATGGGATGAAGCAAACAGTTATGGAAGCAACGGCGGAGATGAATCCTGACAAAAGCAAGAGTGAAAGGCAGCCCGCTCACGTCTAAAGGGATATTTGCTTGTATAAAGGGGAGATGTTGGGGTGAGGAGAGAGGAGGAGAAGAACCCTAAGACCTTTCTCAGTGGAGGAGTGAAGGACTCGACGGCGGCCGCCGGAGGGTTGGTTACGTGGTTTATTTCTTGTTTTCTTGCAGCCCTATTTGAGTGTATTTCATACTCTAGAACTCTATTTGAACCTTATTTAGCTGGTGAATGCTGTTTGATGAACTGCTGAAATTGGTATCTCTCTAATTTCACATTTTGCTTATTATAAAGAATTATTCAAAGACAAGTTTGTAATTAGTTCTGATTTTCTGTGAAGTTATAAGTCTTTTGGTATTGAAATCATAACAGATTAGTAGTGGAGAAGAAAGGTATTTGAAGAATGAGAGAGACTAAAGAAATACAAAGAAAAATAAATAGATAAATAAATAACATAATATAATATAATATTGAAAACCTAAGAATTTAAAAATTGAAAAAAAGGAAAAACTTTTTATAACATTGCTGAGGTTGACCAGGCGAGCTAACCATTAGGCTAGTCTATATATATAGCATTGGCAAACCTCCATGTATTGGCTTGGCAACCCGTTGGGCTGACCAGGCGTGGTGGTGCTTAACCATGCCCACATCTAACTATGGATCTAGGAACATGTGGCAATTTTGTCAGCTCCAGTGATTCAAAAGTCTCACAAAGTTAATGCTATCAAAGCATATACAAATATGTAAATATGGCCATAAGTTTTTTTTGTAAGACATGCGAACTTTCATCTCCAAATTCTTTCGACCTCGTTCTTGCATGCATAAATCTCCCATGTGGGATAAGCTATAAAACGATTTATTGAGGATTTTCGATAAATTTTTGGATGGCCAAGCAAGGGAAGAATGGGAAAGATTTCCCAAGTGCAATCCAAGAGAATTAAAACGTCATCAAGGGTCTAGGGCATAAAGGAAGCTGTCAAGGTGCCTTTCTCAGAGACATTTGTGGAAGTTTCGTGGTGATTCATCATCAATCTACAAGGGAGAAGTCTAAGATAGTTTTAATGTTACCTATTGTTTCTACCATTTCTCTTGGATTGTGTGTTTGTTCTCCATTAATGGAGAATTAAGCTCTTTGGTGTTTGAGTGTAGAGTGAACCTAGGTTTATACTTTGTGACGTTGATTGTAGAGATTCAATATTTCATCAATTTTTATATTGCATCTGTATATTTTGAATTCAAGTTTCTATTGCTTTGAACTCCATCATAACGAGAGCGAGAGCAGGGGGCTTAATGTTTGATACATGTGAATGATAATCAAGAGATCCACAATGTATAGATATACTACAAGTCTACAAGTACAGTTGAAAGACAGCCCATTTTTTAAAAATAAACTCAATAGAAAAAAAATCGAATAAATAAACAAATTCTGAAATTTTGAAAAATAAAATTGCAAAGTTCCTCAAGAAAATAACCGGATAATTTAGACCATTGTCACATTGAAAAGGCAGTCACATAAACACGGTTTTTCCAATATCAACCAACCATTATTTATTAAATAATAATACAATGGAACATTTTTGCATTAGTTCTCATCCTCATTTCCCCTTTTTAGCAAATTTGATACGGGTGTCAGGGAGAACTTGTGTTCTGCCCAATCACAAATGTAAGAGCTAATTGTAAGATGAGCAGAGGGGTTGACGGAAGATGAGGAGATTTTAACGAGTTAGAGGAGTGGGTGTAGATCTCGCTTCTTGGCTACCCAAACTTGAAGTTGGTGTCCACGAGTAGACAACTAGGCCGGCAAGGAGTATGGCTGCTCCTGATACAAAGCCTGCCGGAAGGGAAGATGCCACTCCAATATATGGCAAAGGAAGCGTGAACGCATAGATCGAAAGAGGAACTGTTTGGAAGCAAGAAAACATAAACTTGGTCATATGTTAAAAGCTCGAACAGTTTGCTGAAGAATGACAAAAAGAATAACAGACATAAGACCTGTAGTTTCAAATGTTTGATCGACAGAACCAGCACACAAGTTATGGAAAAGTTTGCTTTGCCAACATTGAGTATATGTTCTTGTTGGTTTTTAAGACGAAGGACCAATGACTTACTTCTCAAGTCTAGAAATGAAGAAGACAAACCACGAAATTATGTTGAAGAGGATGTTCACTATGGCCTCTAAAACATCCAAAACTTTGATAGCATAAATTGCAGAGTGATAGGTAGGTACCTCTATAACATTATTAATCTCAAGGGCTCTTGAATCAAATTAAGTAGTTCTCAGCGTAACTCATTTGAAGATACAGAGATTAACTCTGTCACAATAAGTTGAGAACTAATGTGATGTGACTCACCAATAAGGTAAACCAGTGTTACTATAATAAGCTCTTGTAAAGGTAGCAGCTGCAATTCCAAATCCTACAGGTCATGACATGGATTACAATTTTTGACATACTAGGAAGATTACCATATTCATGACATGGAATGGCAAGCCATAGAACAACCTAAAGAAACTATAAGATTGTGCTCACTCTCAAAATTAACTTACTGGTCAAACACAAGATATCTTCAAGACCAATCAAAGTAGTCTCCAACACAATGTAAGGTACAAACAATATCAAGAAACTATGCTAATTAACTTCCGAAGCTAAGCATCCAATTAAGGCCATTGCCATGATTAAAAGCCATGCCATCTGAGGGACGCTATAATTTGTTCTACATCAATGCATTGGCATAGATAAATTAATGATGGCACCATGAAGTAAAATAAAAGATTAGTGATTAAACACATGAACCAACCTGAGAAAGTTGATGCGAGGCAAGATACAACTGCCGAGGATATTTTGAGAAGGTGAAGTAGTGATATATTATATGCCATATTAACTATAACAAATAATAATGGTAGCAGTGGTGCTCCAGCACATCCTGTCAGAAGAAGACTATATCAATGAGATTCCGGTGGTAGCTCAATTAGCATATCAATTTAATTTAATTAACCTACACTCGGGAAGTTAAGAACATAAAATAAATCTGTGGTCATCAAGAAGCATCATGTGGAACAGTTTCATCCAAATCAGTGGTAGACTTGCAGTTTCTTTAATGAAAATGTCAAAATTATCATATTTCTTATGTATGACAAATAAAAAGAAACTGAATAGAACATGTCAAAATCATTATGACTTACAAAAAGCAAATTATAGGATAAGATTTTATGGGCACTGACAAATGTTACATAGAGAAAGATTGAACATGAGACACACAGACAAATGTAAAAAAATGCAGACAAGGTAAACAACTAAGTATCAATATGTGCAACACATTCACATTGAAGATTTATAAATAATACCAAACATGAATTAACATGGTCAGTAACTACAATAATAAGTGTATAACCTTTGGTATAACCAGGATTAATGTCATCACCAAAGCATAGATTACATGATAAGAATAACATCCTAATGAATGTACAAGAAGTTCTTTTTCACAAACAATTACACATTTTCGATATAAATGCAACAAAATTAAACATTAAGCAATGAAAAAATGGTCCCTCCTCATGGTCGATTTTCAATAAAACTTAATGGCACCTACAAGTACTAACATATTAAAAATAGGCAGTAACATGAAAACCAAAGGTGCATTCGAATCCATTTACGATCACTATCCTTGCAGAGACTTACCAAATGAGCAATCATGGGCAACACATACTTTAATTCCTACTTCACTTACTACCGTATTTACTAGCACTACATTACTATAAATTGAAAGAATTGCTCAAAACATTTTTTGGCTTGAGCTTTACTCAAAGAAGCAACTTGAATAGAAGAAATTTACAAATATTTGCCATGGCATACCACTTGCTAGAGAACCCATATTCAGAAAGCAAGCTGTGCCATCTTTAAGGTACATTGGCAGCTGATTGAAAGGAACACCCCATAGCTTGGACAAAAGAGGGAGTAGAAGACAAATAAATAGTGCCTGCATCATGTTCAGCAAAAGTTTTCACATTCAATTTTCCTTTATTAAAGCTTACTGAGCAAAATTCATTTAACAACCAATTTTAGTTCACTATTTGTAAAAACGAAGAAGTTTATCAAACAAGAGATTGTTAAATCACTGTTCTACTAATGAAAACATCAAGAACAATAACTGGATAAAATACTAAAATAATTCTTGTAAAACATCTAATATTCAGTCCTGTCTTACCATAAACATAAACTAGCAGCTGATTATAAAGAGTGAGATGCATTAGCATAATAGATAGCAATTTGCATAACATCAAATGAAACAAATATACCTAAGATATTGACCACAAAACTAGAATGATGACAATCGATAAATGCTTACTTGGAAAGCAGATCCAAAAGAATTCAATACAAAAAGGTCAAGTGATCCAGCCTGCAGAACGTAGGCAATAGGCATGAACAAAATTTAGTATCAACTACAAATAATAACATCCCAATCGGGGAAAAAAAAGTGCACATTG
This sequence comes from Dioscorea dumetorum, assembly GCA_902712375.1. Taxonomy (NCBI): domain Eukaryota; kingdom Viridiplantae; phylum Streptophyta; class Magnoliopsida; order Dioscoreales; family Dioscoreaceae; genus Dioscorea; species Dioscorea dumetorum. Next base: position 878,564 of record CACTHL010000132.1, read on the forward strand.
AAATGAGAAAAGAATTTGTAAAAGCAAATTTTGTATAACAACTAGAAGAGATGCTGAAGATAATACCTTCAATTGTCGGCTGGTATCCAAGAATATTATCTCCTAAAATTTACAATAACATCAAGTTTCGTTAGCAAAAAAATACAAGAAAAGATATCTCACAGTTGCTTAAAGTTCAACCACCTTTAATACTGTGTCAGCAGCTTGAAAGAAGAAGGAAATTATCATCAGAAGTGTCCAGAAGATTCCAGCATCTTTCAGTGAAAGCCCACCAGAACCACTGAACAAGCAAAAGAAAGAAGATACTCAAATATTGCCATGACAAATACAACAAATATTTGAAATCATTTCCATAAACAAGAATTCGGATATTATACTTAAAGCAGTAAATGCATAGAACTCAACAGAGAAAGAATCATATTTCACCAAACTCCACAATAAAGGACAGAAGTTAAAACAAAGGAATGTAGAATAAACTCAAATGACTACAAATCATCACCAAAAAGTGCAGCATGTAGGTTGGAGACGTTAAATATATACATACTGATGCCCTATTGCAGTATTCTACATGGGCTATAACAAAATATATTATTCTTGTTTAACGATATTAAATACATTTTAAGTTGAAGCCATCGTCATGATCAAATCAATGCTACCGGCATTCAAATAGTTTTGCCAACTATTTTCAGCAGATAGTATAAAAGTAACCACTTTCTACTCCTAATATCCTATTCCGGTATTCTGCATTGGCTATGACAACATATACCTGAACTTCACTAGTTGTTTATCTACGTTTCTTGCAAATTGATTAGTGTTCTCACTTAAAGAAAAACATAACATGGAGAAAATGTAGTATTATCTGGAAAAATCATTAATAAATGTTAAATATTCTACAAGCTCTTGCTGATAAAACTGTATTCTGTTAATTATATTTCAGAATTCCTTAAAACAGTTTTCGTCAGCTGGTGAAAGTTTAACAAATCTTCATTTCAATAAAGGAGAACAAAGAGTTCAACAGTAAAACACCATAAAGCTGCTAATAATCCTCATTTAGCTCAGATAAAGTCAATGTAATCATCAAATAACTGAAAAAATTAGAATAAATAGTAGGCAAGATGAATTGTTAAAATCCATGAGTAAAATGAGGAATAGGACAAGCTGGAACATGAGTGACAATGTAAAGTACCAATATCAAAGTAAATTTTTTCACTCCAGCATTTACATGAATCAGGCAATTTCGGGCCTAAACTAGATACAGTCAAGTTTGCCACTTTGAACAAATACGTGAGTGAGTTATTTTTTGACTGCTTAGTGGAAGCAGATTTTGCCAAAGAAAAAGCTTTCATGCAGCTAAATACCACATTTTCCTTTCAAACATTTGTACATTTTGCTTGCAAATGTCATGAATAGGTCAAAAACATCTATTCCTCTGAATTTATAAATTTTATTTCACTTAAACTTCAATTTTCTCCTGATATCTAACAAACAATATATTTGAAGTAAAGAAAAGAGTTTGGTCCCTCTTTATTGGAAAAGGCATTTAACACAAAAGAATTAAGTAGCCCAGCACGGTGATGGCGAAATGCAAACCTTACACATGTGAATAGGATGCTTCTGCCCTCAATACTTGTTCTTCACGAGCTCAGTTTATCACATCTAAAACTTAGATTAAGCATTTCATATCATATGATTCAGCACATAGCATATAGAATGCAAACTTTCATATGAACTGCTTCTTAATTATCATAGTGATTGAACTAGTTTGCTTGATGAGATTGACACATTGGCTGAGAAAAATCAAAAGGATAGGGAAGCTCTTAAAACTATCAAATTAACAGTTGATCACTAATCACCTCTCAGCGGACCTGTTAAAGGTGATTAGGTAGTCTAGAAGCAAGCCTGTTGAAGGTGAACAACTAGATATGAGCCAACATTATATTCAACCCTGCCTTTAACACTACTGATATTTTTCAGAAAAGAAAACATGGAAAGAGATGGTAGAACGCACAGAAATATTTTGATAGAGATTCTGCAATAAGAAATAAACGAGAACTAGAAGAAATGAAATTCCAGAATTAACATTTAATGTTGCATTTATATGCTTTGTTTGAAATTGATATCAAGAATATAGTTTCACAAATGCTTATTAAAAGGTAATTAAAATATAATGATACATATATGTGTGTGTGTGTGTCATTTACATGGCTATTACCTTCCGTACACACGCATATGTGTGTGTGTGTGTGTGTGTGTGTGTGTGTGTGTGCTAAACTATCATAATTGAATTTGAGCATTTAGATAGTAATTGCCTTTCTCAGCATTAGCTTGCTGCTTGATATAAGTTGTAGCCTTTTCCAGTTTTTTTCGTCTACTGGCATCTAGTAAAACAAACATCAACGTCATTGACACAGCACCAAGGTGGCATCTTAGTTTAATGTTTTAGTTTAGGTTCTCAACTTAAATATGCAAATGCTTAGACTCTTGTACTCATGTATTCAGAAGAGCTATAGAGCTTGGCATGCTGTCAAAAGGAGGGATGTCACAACAAACACTTCAAATCAGAAGTTTAACAAAACCTACTCTCAATAGCTCATTTCCTTTACCCAATTTTGAATAACTATGACTAAGCAAGCTGAAGTCATTTGAGTAACAAACGAAACATTTAGAAAATAGGCAAAAGCCACGAAATTAACTTCCTACACCTTCTTGACCTCAAAAAATGTGAACCAGCTGAACCACGTCCACATTTCCAGTCTTTTCTTTAAATAAACAAACTTAAAATGGACTACTAGTAGCTAGTGCTGACAGTTACAAACAGACACCCTTTTCCGGTTGGCTCGACATGTACAGAAACCTTCAAGCCATTGCACTAAGTAAATGAAAATTTGTGCAGAAAGGTGTCAATGGAGGTACATTATTCTTACCAAATATCAATGCTCTTAAAATAATTATATCATGAAGTAGTTGTCATCAGTCATCAGTAGGTGTAGATGACCAGGTGATTATGTTGTCTAGATGCATATATCAAAGCTGTAAACACTTGTGATATTTGTATTTTCAGAAATGAACACATTGAATAAATGTGTCTCTTGTTGTTCTATGTAATACACAGTATTATTTCATTCTATTTATAGAAATAAGTCTTTTATTTATAACACAGGTAAAAAAAAAGATAACGCTTGGGAACTGCTATCTAAAATAATTATTTATATTGCAAAACTTTGCAAGTAAAACTAATAGTTAATGGTTCATAATTTAAGTAAATGTGCTGTCAAAATCATTCAGAAAGAGATCTAGAACTTAAATTAGAAGAAAAATTAATAAAAGAAATCATCACAATAGGTTCAGCACCAATCATTTGCTATCCTTAAAAAATTACCTTGCCACCGTTACTAGGACACCAGCAGTTATCAGCAAGCAACCAAATAACTGATTGGCCCGATATCTTCTCCCAAGGAAAGTGATAGACAATATAAGTTGCCAAACAAGAAAGGTCTGCAAACGGCATCATTAAATATTCTTTTTCTAATTAACTAATTTAATTTTAGAAAGAGGTAAAATGCTAGTTCAGTGTCACCTGCGACAATATTGGAATTGATGCCCCAGAAAGAACAGCTGCCCAAAACAAATTTACAGAAATCAATAGAACACTGAAAATGCTCAGAAAATAAGACATTAGCAAGAGCTTGTCAACGGCTTGAGTTCATTACAATATTATATTAGAAGAGAAAAACCACCTTCATATCATAGCATCATGTATCATATGAAGTTCTTAACTGTAATAATGACATCAAATGGAACATAGTTTTCAAGCTTGTTTAACACAAGGACCAAATAAAACTTATTTAAATATCTTTATCATGAAAACATGTTCTTTATTAACATGATAAAATAAAACAGTTGTTTTTCAAAAAATGTGTGACATGAGGCATAAAAATTCTACAGTATTTTGCAAGTGACATTTTCATATGGAGTAAACAAGGGAACTAGCAAAGGTGAGAAGGGTAAGAACAGGGAACAAAAGCCAAGAGTGAAGGTAAACCAAACACTGGACTGTTTATAATACAGACAGGAAACAGAAGCAAAGAGTGAAGGTAAACCAATCCTTCGACTGTTTCAAATCCTATTGAAGACATTTTAATCCTAGCCAAGTACACACTGTTAATATCATTGTCAGATATCAGACAAGCATTTCCAATATAAATAACTGCAATCTTCTATAACGAGCAACCACAGTTTGCTTTTCCAATGAACTAGTAAGAGGAAAGCATGTCATTGAGATGCACATGACTACATCTAACTTTTTCTGCATCTATGACAGTGGTGGCATATTTGTTTCGTCAATCACCGTGAAATTTCTTTTATAAAATCAGCTTCAAATCCATTCATACAAGTAAATTCTAAGAAAACGCACTTAAGTATGCAGAGGTAATAAAAACTAGGGTGCAAGAGAAATCAGAATTGCTTCCAGAAAAAAAAAAACAGTAATCAAATATGGTTCACCTCCAGCAGCCATTCCACATGCTGCTCCCAAGGCCTCCAAGAGTCCCACAGCAAGGAAAGGGGACTTTGGTAAGGAAAGCATCTCATCTGTGACAATGCCAGCTTGGTAGCGGCAATACAAAATGGAGAAGTACACCAGCACATATCTGATAAAGAAACAACTGCATATTGGTAAAATTGTATTGAAGACATAGATACAAAGATGTACATTATATATAACTTTTTCAAATTTAAATTAATTTTGAAAATACCTCTATAAATTTGCTCCCAAAATTACTTTAAAAAATAATTATACAGATAGTGATTTTTATTTCCTGAACTTAAAAGTCTAAATTGATTAAAGCACAATGCCTGCCCTCAGAAAGATGCTTACAGCCATTTTTGTCAAGCGTGACAGGTGGTCCATGTGTTTAAAAGATAGGAGCACATAATGAGTTCGATTTTTTACAAAGGCATTAAAGGTAATGCTTGGATTTAGGGAGAATAAAAGCAAGTAAAGAAGACAATTACAAGTTTTATTTCTTGTGCTTGGTTTGCTGAAGAAACTAAAATGGATAAGCAAGTTAAAGAATATGTATGGATAACTCAATATTCTATTTTGCTCTATAGTCCCTCAACATCAACGAATTGTAAGGTATATCAGTAGAATAAGATTAGACATCACAGCTTTAGAAAGAAATTATAATTCTTTTGGATTCAAATCTCAAATTCATTCTAACAAAAACATTTATTTTGGAGGGCCAATAGAGCTGTTTTTCTTTCCTCCCTCATCAAAACAGGAGCATGATTGCTGTGGTAAATTCCTGTTAAAGTTCAGATAAATAAAAAAGCCACATGATGATTAACCATATGAAGATGAATATTATGCATGAATCACATCTGGTTTGGATGTGTATGTGTAGATTCAATGAAATATCAGTCAAAGAAAGTTGGCCTTTCAAAATTTAGACTACCACCCACATGTTTAAGTTGGAAACAAGCACTGGACAAATTTGGTTACACAACCTTGGACAGATTTGTTTTCATCATTTAATAAAAAAATTCTACCAGCCAATCACAGCTGTCTGGAGACAGAAGTCAAAATGAAAGGCGATAAATAAGCTGAATGAGCCCCCTTTAGTGAATTCTCATATGCAATCATCTACAGATAAAGGGTATGTGCTGAGTGGAGGAAAATAAAGGAAGTCTACAACTAAAGCACAATGCCTTAGAGACGTTTGTGAACCAAAGACGTGGACAAGATTAGTCGTGTGCACTAAATTGTATCCATCTCCTTCTGCTAGTAACACAAAATCTAAGCGGACAAGGTCATCAAAAACACATGGAAGTTGAACGAAAAAAGACTCTTGGATGCCAGCCACATGCAGAAGACACAAGTGGGGTTCATGGGTCCCTTCCAAGAAAAGAAATTTCATATACAAAAATACTAAATTTAGACCTTTAGATGGGAAAAAAATTTAACTCAGCTGTTCAAGGCCACACAGGAGGAAGAATCACAATTATTAATCCGGGCTATGTACTACTGTAAGAACGCTACACTTTCTCAGAAGACATAAACGGCCGCAATTACAGCTGATGGTTAGAACATGTCTAACTGAACCTTTAAAATTTAAAAAATTTGAAAACAAAACTATTATCCGGTTATTGCCATGAAAAAAAACAGAGTTTTTCGTGACTAGGTGACGTAAAAAAGTACAATGTCATAGCTTTATCTCACTTTCAAAAGCACCTTGTCGTCAACAGAGCACACACACGAATCTCCAAGCGTATTGAACAGCCAGCTCGTACCGTTTCCGTCTAACCTCACGACATTATCGTACACACAGAGGGGATACGAATCTCAAATTCAAGAGAGAAGAAGAAGAAGAAGAAGAAGAAGAGAACAACAACAACAACAACAACAACAGTAACAACAACAACAAGTACGCACCCGAACGTAGCGAGCTGAGCAAGAAAGAAAGGGTACTGCTTAAGCGGCACCAACGCGAGCTTGTAAAGTACCCGATTCCCAGTCCCTAGAGCCACAGTCAACGCCGCCGCCGCCACCACCTCCACCCTCTTCTTCCTCTCCACCACTCTCTCGTTTACTTCACCAATCACCTCCCCCAACGCGCTCAAACACACAACCCTCCCCGATCGTCGCGATTGTGCACAACCAGGAACCAAAGCCGGCTCCAGAACGCATAGCATGCTCCGCAACCACCGCGATCTAATGGCATGAATGGGGGCACCATGGCGCGGAATCAAGAGATGGGGGCTGGACAAGCGGAGGGTCAGCCTGGAAGGAGATGATGGGATCGGAGGATTTCGGAGCCTGATGGTGGTTGCGGACATAGCGGGATGAGGGATCAATTTGTTGAGAATCGGGAAGGAGGAGATGGGTGGGTGATATGATGGCGTGGTTCGTTGTCGGGAGCGGTGGAAATGACGTGGGCCTGTGCCGTCGCCGCTTCCCCTCTCTGCTTTTTAAAGAAAAGAAAGTGGCAGGTTCTTTTGTCGCTTTATATTGCTCGTGCAGTCGAGGAGATGTATGATCGATGGAATCACGCAACATTCTTTTCTGGCTTGTAATTGGTTTTCTGAAATATAATATGTATATATATATATATATATATATACGGGCGGCGCATTAGGAGAATTTTTTTTTTAAATTTTGGTTTCTTTTGGGGAGATTTTTATATTAACTAATTAAGTTTAGGAAATGATGTGTAGTCCAACAATAGTTATTAAGCTTTGTGTCCGAGAGTAATGCTGGATATGAGCGGGGGACCCATGAGCTGACCCAAACCTAGCCCAAAAATACAAAATCTGAATTTAAAAAATACCCCAAAGAACTGAGCTAGACTCAAAACTTAGACCTAATCAAATTTTGGGTTAGATTTGGATCATACAAGTTATAGCCCAACCCAACCCAAATAAATAAATAAATAATATATATATATATATAGAAGATGTGATTTGTGCATCTTTTTGTCTTTATCTTTTTGCATTTCATCTAACTAGTCAAGCAAAGTAAAACTAAACTGCTCCTTCTCAATCATCATCATCAAGCTCCTTTTCAACTCTTACTTCTACCAGCCAAGCTTTTTTTTTTTAAATCCATCCACTGTATTTCTACTCCAAGTAAAGGTAGTATATTTACTTTTGGTTCAGCTTTTAATTTTTTTATTAAACAATTACAAATTTTATTTTATTTTTATTAATTTCTTTTATTTTGAAAATATTTTTTATTAAATAGCTATGGAGAGTCAGTCGAACACACTGATAAATTTGGAAGAAGATTATGATGAGCGAGAATCAAAACGCACGACATCCGATATGTGGGAGCATTTTGATAAATTACCACCTCTTAAAGCAAATTCACAAAGAACTCAATGCAAATATTGCAAGAAGACTTATTCTTGCAAAAGCACATGAGGAACATCTCATTTGAGGAGGTACTTGGCTAAATGCCTGAAACATGCTTATCGTGATATTAGGCAATACACGATTTCTCATCAAATAGTGACAAAGTGGTATGTCACTCTCAAATTATAAAGTTAATGCTGAGACCATTGGTAGAGAAATTGTTGTTGATGAACAACCTTTCATGATGGTTGAGAATATTGGATTTATGTGAGTTTTGGTAGATGCATGTTCTGAATTAAAAATAATAGGCAGAAAAACAATCAAAAGAGATATTTTGTTGCTTTACAAGCTGGAAAGACAAAATTTGAAAGACATTTTAGTAGTGTCCTAGTAGAATATGCTTAACATCTGATACATGAAAATCTATTACTGAGGATCATTATATTTGTGTTACTGCTCATTTTGTTGATCATGAATGGTTGTTGCAGAAAAGGGTTATCCATTTTAAACTCATTCCACCTCCTTATGACAACTTTTCCATCAAAGATGATATTAATTCTTGTGTCGCCTAATAGAACATTTAACATAAATTATTTAGTATAATTTTGGAAAATTTTCGCACAAATGATTGTGTTGCTTCATTACTCAAGAGTCAGCTTAACCGGCAGGGTTTTCTTCCTTGTGATCGTGAATTTTTTCATGTTCGATGTTGTGCTCACATATTAAATTTGATTATGTAATCAACATTCGATCTTATTATGTTGACTATTGGTAAATTGCGCCATGATGTTAAATACGTGAAACAATCTACTCATAGAAGAAAGAAATTTTATGACAGTGCAAAAAAGCTAAATTTGGATATTAGAAGAAAATTGTGTCTTGAATGTCCAACCATATGGAACTCTATATATGATATGCTTGTTTTGGCACTTCGTTACAAGGCAGCCTTCTCATATGTGGGTAAAAGAGATAGTAATTTTATGTACAGTTTGATTGATCAAGAATGGAATGATGCTGCTTATATGTGCAATTTTTTGAAGTCTTTTCATGAGGTAATTTGTGTATTTTCTGGTGTCAAATATTCGACTTCTAATTTATATTTTAGAGGTGTGTGGCAAATTTATCGCAAATTGCTAAATGTGGTTAATGAACCAGAATCCTTTTTGACACCTATGGTTAAAAAAATGCAGAAGAAGTTTGACAAATACTAGTCTGAGTATAGCTTGATTTTATCTTGTGCTATGATTTTGGATCATCGCTACAAAGTTATATTTGTTGAATTTTGTTATACTAAGGTGTATGGAATGGAAGCAGGGAGATATACTTCAAATGTGGTTAATACTCTTTACATGTGCTTTGAAGCTTATAAAAAGGATCGAGCATCTTTTTCCAAATATACTATAAGCAACAAAAGCAATGTGATTATGAATGATGATAGCATTCATAATGATTATTATGATCAAATGCAAGAGTTAGGTATATTTGAAGGTTCTGTTAGTGAAATTCAAATGCAAAAGTCAGAATTGGATTTTTATTTGGAAGAACCATATTGTGATCAAAATATGGCGTAAGATGTTTTGGATTTTTGAAAGTTTTGTTCAATGAGATTTCCTGATGATCTCTTAAACATGGCTCGTGATATTTTAACTATTTCAATATCTACTGTAGCCTCAGAAAGCACATTCAGCACAGGGCGATGTTAATAAGTCCTTATTGAGCTTCATTAAGTTCAAACACTATACAAACTATAATGTGTCTTCAAGATTGGTTGCACGCATCCTTTGAACCAAGTAAGTTAATTATGTTTTAAAAATTTATGTTAGCATTTTTTTAACTAATTATTTTTATTGAACTATGGCTTTAATTAATAATTTAAAGGAAAATCCAGTATGGTGGTTGATGTTGAACAAGATAATACATCTTCAAGCTCAAATTCTGAGAACAATTTTTCACCATAGGTACTTTTTTGAAATATTCGTAAATTTTTAGGCTACTTTTTAATATTTTTATATTAACATTTTTTTTGTGATATTTTGTATAGGTTATCAGCTTCTTTAAACTATTATGATTAGATTCAAGAATCAATTCTCTTTGTGATTTTATGTAATGTTTGTTTCTTTTGGAACAATTTTAAAGCATTCTACGACTTATATAATATTTGTTTTTTATGGAATATTGGACTTGTTCTTGATGTAATATTTCTTTATGAAATTTTGTCGTACTTGTTTATCTTGTTATTTAAACTATTTGTACTACTTATCTTGTATTTATTTAATTGTTTAACAAAATATTAAGGCCATGTTTGGTTTCTAAATAAAAGAATACGGTGTAATTTTATTATGTAGGAAGTGTAACTAATTATTACAGAAATTGTGGTATATTTTATTTGGTACGCCCCTTGCGTAACCGCAAGTGCACGGGTCGCACAAGTAGTAAAGTGTACCCTTTGGGTCGGGTAGTCGAATCCACAGGGACTGGTATAGCTTCCAATACTAACGTCCTACTTAATATCTAACCAAACCGAAGATGAAGGAATTGACTTTGGACTAACTTCGAGGAGGTTAAGGGAATAGAAAGTTCACCAAGGGAAAATTGAGGTTTGACTCGATGGAGGAGATGGGGCCCCGGGGTTGGAATTCCGACGTTCACTAACTCGGTCTTTCTCAGTAATTATCAGAGATGTCTTCAAATCTAAACCTAGTTATGCTTTAAGCATGTGGTTTCTAGCGCTGCCGAGCCCTAAGTTGAACTCCCGCTGCTTGAAACAATCAACAGTGATTCACAAGCCTAGACAGGAGAACCTAACTACCAAGCATCAAGCACTAAACAACATACAAGATAGCCAATAATCTTGATTTATTGAAAGGAACAAGACATTCATAAATACTGTAAGTAAAGACAATGAGTTCAAGCTACAACGCCATACAACCAAACCCCGGGGCTCCCTTAAGAGTTTAGCCCCTCATGATGACAACCAACAAACACAATACCAAAGAAATTAAAAGACAAGGAATTGAAAACTCCCTAATTTCTTACATCCTTGAGGTTGTCAAAGGATCTACGATGCCGTGTAATCTCCTCCCGATCGGCCTACCATAAGCTTGGCATACCCTTGATGAAGTGGAGGATGAACCCCCAAAGCTCTCCCTCTCTTTCTCCCAAAGTTCGCCCACCCAAAAGTCCCCCAAGAAACTGAGTTTCTAGGGTTTTAAAGTCTTCTCGATGTGAGCACGGGCGTGTTGAAGCCGTGCTTCAGGCCGTGCAGATTACGACCAAATAACTCTTCAGAAAACTCACATTCCTGTAATCTGCACGGGGAACAGCACGGGCGTGTTTCGACCGTGCTGAGGTTTTCACGACCATGCTCAGCGAACTCTGGCTGTGCTGATCTGTGGCTGCATTCTCCTGTAATTTTCACGGGAAACAGCACGGGCGTGCTTCGACCGTGCTGAGGTTTTCACACCCGTGCTCAACGGACTCAGGCTGTGCTGAATTGTGATTGAATTCTTCTGCATTTTGCACGGGAAACAGCACGGGCGTGCTCAAGCCGTGCTGAGCTTGATGAGGTTTCTTCTAAGTCCTTTAGCTTCTAAAATTGTTCCAAAAACGCTTCTTCTTACTTCAGGACTTTGATATCTCGCATGACGAACAACGAATACCTCAAATAGCACCGTACTTAGAGAATTACAAAGCCAAAATATTCAATAATGATGAGGGTAAAGCATGCAATACATATATATGAAATGCGCTCATCATTATTCTATCAGAATTAATATTTTGTTAATAAAATAAAAAATTATTATAAAAATATTCCAGACACTTTACAATGAGAAAATATTCCATTTTGAGTGCAATATTTTTTATATCATAACACCTATATTATATAGTAATTCTATAGTTTAAGCCCTGTTTGATTACAAAATAAAAGAATATGGCATAATTTTATTATGTAGAAAGTGCAAATGATTATTACATAAATTGGGGTATATTTTATTCTTATAGAATGGGTGTTTAGTTAACAAAATAAAAAAAATAAGATCAATACCATCAATCACAGAACTCATCGATAACAACAACAACCGGATCAAATCAAGGAAAGGCTCCACCCAAGACAACATAAGAAATCCAAGATGGCCGCCCACAAAGAAGAAGGTAGAAATCATGAAGGACAAAGAACACAAACTCCAGAAGAGCAATCATTGGGAAAAGCTTTAGGACAAGATCGAATGAAACCCTAGAAACAAAGAGATCGCGAGAAATCTCGAAGAAACAAAGAAAAGAAAAAACTTCATTTTGTAAAGCCACACACCAAGTGGAATATTTTTTTATGCCATAACACCCATATTATGTAGTAATTCTATAGTCTAAATTAAGTACCCAAACTACCAATATGGCATAATTTTTATAAAATATTAAATTATTTTATATTGTACGGATTATGCCATAATTTTGGGCTACCAAATAAGGCCATATTGGTTGTTTGGGTAATTATTATTGAAAATCAGGTTAGTGTAAAGTAAATTAGTTTTGATTATTAAATAATTAGTTTTCATGTTTAATTTGTATATGATTAATCTCATGTAAAAAGTAATATTTTTAGTAATCTAATTCGTCTATGATATGTTAGCAATCCTAAACTGAAGATAGTTTTAATATTACTACCTATATTTTTATGATATTTTTTATTATATTTATGACTTCATAAACTTTGATCGGTGTATAGGACTAAACGATCTCATCCATTCCTTGTTGAAGATATTGTTTAATTAGAGTAGATGGCACTCCAATTACTCAAATATCAAGCAATAAGATGAAAAAAATAAAGTAAGAAAAAGCAAATACGTAATTTATTACTAACATAGAGTGACTTTATTTGTGTTAATTTTATGTTATTTTTTTAGGAGTGTGCCTTCGAATTTGAATGAAAAATATTTGAATTAGGAAATTAAATTTGTATAATATGTTTTTATTATTAATTATAGGAATTTATTCTTATGTTCATATAAAATTTGTGTTGACATTTTAATTAGTTTTAAAGAGTATGGTCCATATGTTAAGTTAAATTTCCTACGTATTGTAGAATAATGAGAATGATACTAAAAGAGTTTAGTACTTGCACACTTAAGTAGTTGGCAAATCAAAAAATCTTTAATTGGATATTAAAACTTGATGATTTCTTTGGCATATGTTTTGACAAAAAGTGGCAGTCGAATACTATAGGATATATAGGATAGTGGGAGCATGTGCAATATATACATTGATAGGATTGGTGTATTTGAGCATTACTTGTTACAATTCAATCATATGGGTTTTACTTTTTTATTGTCAATGATTGGGATTGATTGATTATGATCTTATGAGTAGACCTTTGATTTGAGATATCATGATCATAATGTGCATATGGTGTATAGTCTGTTATAAGAGTAATTAGACCTAATTAGCCATTTAGTATGGCCACCCTCGAGATACAGCTATGTCGGGCAAGTAGCAGTTTTAAATAATCACTAAAAAAGAATTATTTCTCTGGAAAATAAACCAGTTAGTATCCTATGCGATCATATGTAAATAAGATTAAAAGGCCTTGACCACGGCAGTCAAACTAAACGTGTAAGACACGAAGGGTAGTCTGGTAATCTTACTCTACTATGGTTATTAGCATATGCTCGAGTTTAATGAGTTTGGCAGTATCTATGGCTCTCACTATGTTGGGATACAAAAATAAATGGTGTATACACATAAGATAATCATAATTAGGAAAGTTCATAATGATCTATTCATTCATATCTAATTAGGCTATGATGTGAGGCCTAGGTGTCACCCATGTCCTTTGATATCCTCTCATTGCCAATAATGATGAACCTATAGAGTCATACTTTAATGAATTCAAAATCAGTCTTGCTTTGAATGTAAAGGTAAAATTGTCAATTTACAATTTTACTTCATTGGATGTAAATTGGATTAAAGTTTTGTCTTAAATTTAAATTTTAATCAAAGTTCGATGGGATTGAATATTTAATTAAAATTATAAGGATTTAAAGATAAGTGGTTTTTGTTGCTTTATCATTCATATTTATATTAGAACTTTATAGGATAATGTTTATCATGTTTCATGAAATCCCTATAAAAATAACTCCTTTCCAACCCTATACGGGTGGAGAAAAAGTGGAATAAGAATTTTACTCTCTGGAGAGAATAGTTCCCCCATCACGCTCTTCTTTCTAACCCTAGTCACTATTCCAAAGAGGAAGAGAAGGTTGTATCTAAATTCCGACATGTGATCTGGAAGCGTGGGATCTTTGTTCGATACAAGAAGATGACTCCTCTGATTGTCCATGAGAGTTGGCCCAACCCATTTTTTATCTGTTGAAAGAGCACGTGCTCTCTATAATTTCATTTAGGCTTTTAAATCTCTCGAGGTAGCAACTATTGCTAAGGCATCGGCTGTAACCTTAGTTTGCGCCTATCAGTGGTGCCTTAAGAGTGTAATCTTGATATGGTGTTGAGTTTCATTTGGATACCCTTCTACATATGCAGGGGGATTGCATTAAGTTCAAAATTAATATAACTTCCAACTAATGATCCTAAATTTTTAAATAACTTATGAAGAAGATAGTTTAACTGCTAATAGTGATTAAGCACATTGACTTGTTTCGTCATGTGATGGACATAAAACACGGGGTAATGTGTCAACCCCTTACGTCACCATAAGTGCATGGATCGTCAAGTAATATAATGAACCCAACCGGTCGGGTTGTCGAACTACAAGGAAAATTGAGAGTATTAATACTAATCCTAACTCCAAAATCGAAATTTTTATATAAACACTGGCCAAAAGTTATGATATGTGTAAACAAAATAAGAGGAAAAAGAGTAAAAAGCTAGGATAATAAGAAAATAGAATCAGTTGATGATCAAGGGGAAACGCGATGCTCGGGCATAGAGTCCTTCTAGGGTTTTACAAGTCCAAGACAAATGTTGAATAAGTAAAGTAATCCTATTTGAACCGAGAAAAATCCTAAAATGTACTAAACCACGGGATTCTATTTATGTTGCTTGCTCTAATTAAGATAAGTCACCAAGAACCTACAATTCCCAGACCCCGTTCTCATGGCAATCAGGGATTATCTCTATACAGAGTTCTAGCAAAGAATTCTCTCTACACTGGACCCTATACGGTTACTCTTCGCTTTAGGGTTCCTAATATAGGTCAACTTTGGATCCCGAAGTTAGGCTACTCACTCTCTAGACATAAATAGCCCATGATCCCATGTAACTCTCTAAAGGAGAATTCTCTCGACTCTAGGGTTACACGATTGCTAAAAGCTCACGGGAACGCTAAGGTAGGATAACCTAGATAAAAGGGAAAAGGACGCTCCTGTACCTACAGGCTCACTTTCTCAATCTCCTTTG
Source organism: Dioscorea dumetorum (assembly GCA_902712375.1). NCBI lineage: Eukaryota > Viridiplantae > Streptophyta > Magnoliopsida > Dioscoreales > Dioscoreaceae > Dioscorea > Dioscorea dumetorum. Next base: position 893,825 of record CACTHL010000132.1, read on the forward strand.
ATCTAGGAAGATAAAACACTAATGGGTTTTCCCCGCTCATTAGTAATCATGCAATTATACAATGACACAATTCCTAAACAAGAATTGATAGACAATGTACTACAAGATCAACAACTTAACAATCAAAAGCATTCAGAAGCATGAAAAGAATCACAAATACAATGACCTAGGGTTCCCCTCCAATCGCGGCTAGCTATGCTAGATAGGTATTTCTACGCATCACAAAGCACAACATAGAAGAAAACTAGGGCTTTTGCCCCTATAGTATTCAATCAGGCAATTGGATTCAAATAATATGGATTGCAATTAAGAAATAATTAAAGCATAAAAGATGCACAACCAATGTTAATCAAATCTGACCCTAGAGTTCATATATTCCCAAACACCATGAGAATTAGTTTTCCATTAATGGAGAAACAGCAATCCAATCCAAATGAAATAAAATACTTAAAAAGAATAATAACACTTCCTCAAAGCGCACAATCTCTTGGATGGATGAAGTTCTTCAAAGATTGCCCTATATCCATTGTCGAGATCTTCCCACAAATGGCTCCCTTGAAGCTTTGAACCTTCGTCTAGTCTCTCTTTTTTCTTTTCTTCCCCAAGAGAAGATATGCAGTAGAAGCCCTCCAAATAGCCGTTGAAAGGGTAGCTGAAGAATGGAGAAGAAGTTCCCCTAAAGCCCTAGTTTCTGGGCTTTTATAACTAAGAAATCAGAGGTTCTTACAACCGTAAGAGGCCCTTTGATCGGTTTCCCGCAAGCGCACGGGATCGTCAAGTAATACCTCTCGTGCGAACACGAGAGGGTCGTATTCCCAAGAGCCCAAGAAGCTACCCTTACTTCCTTATTGCAATGTTGTTTGGCCGATCAAAACCGAGAATAACAGATTAAAAAGCAAAGAAATAGAACAAATGCAATTAAAATGCTAAATAACAGGGGCAATAAACGGGGCAAAACCAGGGTAAGGAAGAGGTCACAGATGAGGATCCCCTCGGGGGGCTACTAAAGTGTGAAGGATGTTGAATTAACATGCAAGTGGCTAGTTGGACCGAGAAAACCCTAGATCAGGTCAACCCGATGGTCACGGCAATTGACCCCTAATCCGATACGAGTATTGGATACGGAATCTATTCCGTCCAATTCCTCCTACGATTGCAATGGGCAAGGTGGTTTTCTCAAGTTAGGGTTGAAATACATGTGAGTACTTAACCCTAGAATTGGAGGGGTACAAATACCTGATGGTCAATGGTCATTTATATGTGTATCCCTTCCAAGCTTGGTGAGTCTAACACTAGGGCAATGGTCATGCAACCTAGTATTGCCTAAGTATGGATACACAGAGTTCTCATGCATACCCAAGCATTCAAAAACACCAAACAATGATCACAAACAAGCCAACAAGAATTAATTAAAACAAAGCATCCAAACATCACAAGTTCACCTCCAAGGTTCACCTACATCCGGTGACCTTGGGGTTTTAGTTGCTCATAATCTCAAAATACACAATCAAAAGCATGAAAACAACTAAATAATGCATGAGCAAACTCCCTCAAAGATGGAATGCCGAATGATGCTTGGATTCCCTGGACATGAAGTTCGAAGACACCACTCAAGAGGTGGCTTCCCTTGTTTTCAACCTTCTACCGACAAGCCCTAGGAGTGGATCTTGCTCAAGAACGCACTCTCCCCGCCAATTCCTCCACGAAAATGCCCTCAAACCTTCCTCCAAGCTCGGATTTGAAGATGGCGGTGTGGAGCTCCAAGGAGAAGGCCAAACGTCTTTAAAAGAAAGCCCTAGAAACACTTAAAAATGGTGAGTTAAGGATAGCTCACGGGTGGCTTCACGGTCAATATACGGCCGTGGGGATGCTCAGAAAATGGACCGAAAATTTGGGTAAGTTGCTACAGTACTACTACATGAAACTGCTATGGTGAATCTGCTACAGTACTACCGCTCTCTGAATCTCTTGCGGCCGACTTCACGGCGGTGAGGTTACCCGTGAGGACTCCCAGACTTAGAAATTTCTTCAAAATCTTCGCGTTCTAGGCTGTTACAGTACCGTTATAGTGCCATTGCCCTAAAACGACACATTCGATGTCGATTTCTTCTCAAATCTCAACGTTGAGCTCACCTAGGCTTCATTTGTACCTAAAAGATGAAATAAAACAATTTAGACAGAAAAATGGCATTGGCTTATCAAAACGATAACAAAATAACACACACAAATACGTATAAAATACATATATTTAGACGTTTATAACCCTTACGACCCAATGCTTACGGCCATAACTAACACACCCCTTACCTGCGTCCGCAAGTGCATGCGTCGTCTCTTAATAAAGAGTTTCACAAGGAACGGATTGTCGAATCCACGGGGAAACACAAGAGTACAAGTCATAACTATTTCTTTGTTATCTAGCCAAAACAAAGATATGGTGAGTTGAACTAATATGCGACCAAATAGAAAGGAAAAAAAAAGCAAAAGCTAGAGAAGCAAGGGAGATCCCAATTAATTAAAGCGGGGCATTCGGGTGATGCTCCCCTTAAGACTTGGGTGTTAGAACTTTAACTTACAAGGTGCTTCTAGACAAGAGTATTCAGTTTTGGGAATCCAAACATATATCGGCCCATGTTTACAGACCACTAATAACTAATCCCCTACGAGGTCCCGGCGAATAGAAACTCTCAACATCTCACACCACGTATAACTGCTTAGCATTCTAAGGATCCCAAAGATGTACCCGTTTCCTAAAGATAAACCTAACTTTGCTTTTAGGTGAAAGGTCCCTAACTCTCTATAAGGTCCCGGCGGAGAGAAACTTCCGATGCCTCACACCTCTTATAGTTGCTTAGAGCTTAGGGAAACAGAGATAAAGGCACACCGATCGGAGGGGATAACGGACACTCCACTATCTCACATCTCACCCTCGCAACCCTCTCCAATCTCGGGTTTTAATCCTAATAGTGATCTCTCTCGTCAAAAGGATGAGCAAAGCATGCAAACCAATCAACACAAAGAGTCAGAAGATAAGCACGTATTAAGTAAACGAGATTGAAACTCAAATAACTCAAATTTAAAAGAAACACAAAGTAAATCAATTCATGAATATAGTCCTAGGGTTCACATGCTCGAATACCTACTAGGGGTTTAGCTCTCCATGGGGTTTACAATGAAATCAAACGCTAATGCAAAGAATCCGAGAAAAAGCAATTAGAAAAACCCCTATAATCGAGCTTGATGGTCTTAATGGGTAGCTTCCTCATATTAATGGAATCCACTCTGAAATTAGGTCACTGATGGCTTCTACAATATTTGATGGAGGAGGAATAGATTGAGGTTGGTGAGGAAACCTTCCCGGAGCTGCAAAGACCTTATCTCCAAACCCTAGCAATCTCCTTCCTTTGAACTGCATAAAAAGATCCCTAAAATAATATGAAAGACGGCTATTTAAAACCTGGAATAGGGATTCTGATACGCCCCTTGCGTATCCGCAAGTGCACGGGTCGTACTAGTAATAAAGTGTACCCTAAAATCGGATAGTCGTATCACTGGGACTAGTGTATCTTCTAATACTCTCGTTCTGCTTAGTAACTAATCAATTGAAGAAAGGTTTAACTGACTCTAGGTTGGACTAAAAGTGAATTAAGAGAAGGTAATGCACTAAGGGAAAGGTAAGGATTGGCTCGCTGGAGGAGATGGGGCCCCGGGGTGAATTCCTGATGCTCACTAACCTGCACTCTCTCAGTACTTATCAGAGATATCTTCAGTTCTAAAATCTAGTTGTGCTAGGTAAATAATATTCACAGTGTTGTTGAACCCTATGTTGAAATCTCACTTCTTGCAACTATCAATAAGATTTACAAGCTAAGATAAGATAACCAAACATTCAAGCATTCAACCACTCAACAACATTCAAGATAGCCAACAACCAAGATTTAATACAAGGAACAAGACATTCATAAATACTGCAAGTAGAGTAAACAAGTTCAAGCTACAACATCAGAATATTCCCCCCGGGGCTCCCTAAGAGAGTTTAGCCCCTCATGAGGATAGACAACAAAATAAATGCCAAAGAAATTAAAATACAAGAAGTTGAAAACTTCCTAATTTCTTGCATCCTTGCGTCTATCCGAGGCTTTGCAATGTAATAGATTCTCCTCCCAATCGGCCTACCATTCGCGCAACATTCCCCTTGTGATGGTGAGGGACGGCTCCCCAAAGCTCCCTCCTTCTTCCTCCTTAGTTCGCAGCCAAAAAGTCCCCCAAAAACCTAAGTTTTCGGGGTTTTAAACTTTTCCCAATGTGAGCACGGCCGTGTTGAAGCCGTGCTCCAAGGCTGTGCGAGATTATGGCCGAATAAAACTCTTGAAACTCTAATTCCCGTAATCTGCACGGGGTCCAACACGCCCGTGTTGCGGCCGTGTCGAGAGTTGCACGGCCGTTCTTAGCGAACAAATGCGTGTTGCTCTCGTTTGGAATCTCCCGTAAATTGCACGGCTTGAAGCATGGGCGTGCTTGCGCCCGTGTTGAGCTTGATGAGGTTTCTCCTAAGTCCTTTAGCTTCTGAAAAAGCTCCAAATCACTTTTTTTGCCTTAGGACTTTGATATCTGCATGAAAAACTAAGAATACCTCAAATAGCACTGAATTAGGAGAATTTATGCCGATAAATTGAAGAATCATGGGAGTAAGACATGAAATAAATATATATGAAATGCACTCATCAGATTCCACACGTCCATGTGGTAAGGCGCATGACTTCTACTCCAATAAAAGCGTTGACCATCACATAAGCCGAAACATTAATATATAACAACTGCCTTTATACCCTTCTAACTCACATCTTGGCTTAAACCCCTCTAGAAGTTGGCACACACATCCACGCATAGGGGCACAACTTATGTCGTGAACCTTGTCTCTTTCAGACAGATCTCACATCTTGTCTCTACGCCTTATCTTTGCTTCTTTTCTTCTTACGACCTTCCCAAAGCCCTATTTGCACAAGACAACATCAAATGCACACTATGAATAATAAACATGATAAAAAATGATGCTCAAGGTATATAAATTGCAATAGCAGAATACATGTAAACAAGTATTTATCGATAACCGTGCCCGTAACCTTCTCGGCTTGGGTGTTATGCCTATAACAGTGCCATGAATAGTGATTTATTGCAGTACTATGAATAGTAACAGCCACAGTAAATGTCCGTAAGAGGTACTTACTGGAGTAACAGTACCCTAAGCCTGACTGTAAGTCAATCTGAAAACGTTTTCTTCTAAAATTAGCTCAAATTGTCTCAAACTTTTTCCTCTTGATCTATATTTCTTCATTCTAGCCTGAATACGAAATAGAGGCGAATTAAGCATCAATGCAATCATATATTCAACAATTACATGCAAAGTGTTATAAATAATAATTATCAAATGAATTCATTCAAGAACTTATCAGCTTGTATAGATGAGCCTGGATAAAATCCATGTTGAAACAAGCATTTCACACTAATCTTGACTCCCTTGATTTCTTGATCACGCCATTTAATTAAGTCTAGTGAAAAGCCTATTACTGTAAAGCCTTGCTCATACTGGCAACCAATGTCACAATGTCTGAGTTCTTTTGAATATATTGCCACCTAATACCATGCCAGTAGGGAAATCATTCCCTATTGCTAATTCGCGGAGTACTACTTGCTCTTCTAAGAATTGTGTATACTGAGATTGCATGACATTTTGGAAAATCATTTGCTTGACTTCAAATAATTCTTTTAAAAAGACCTCGAGTTTTTCTAGTTGTTCTTTTCTATCTTTAGCAATTATTTGTTATAACTGGTCAATTTCTTCTTGTAGTTGTTTTATTGTTGCTTTTGATTTCATGAGTTCTTCTATTCAAAGTGTGAGTGCCGTCTCAAGTTGTTTAAGACGTTTCTCCTGCTCAACCATATAGTCTAAAATTTGTGACCTCAAAGAAAATTGGATGCTTGAGTGACTAAGTGAAGATGGTAATGGTGTATAATGGTGTTCTTCATTGGTTATGTGGAAGAGTCGAGCTAACTAGTGTAATATTGGGATTAAGGCTTTTGATTCATGGCGGTTTACCCAGATGTAATCAATGATAACATGCTGGTGGAGGGTAAGATTTGTTAGAGTTCTAAACCGTAGAGGTGAGTTAGGTGGAAAGATGCATAGATTCATGGTTGGTTCAAGTGGAAATTGGGTGGCTTGATGTTTTCTTACCATATCTGCAAAGCAACAAGTAGTTAGAGAAAAGTTATATATTTATATATTATAAGGGTTACAGATAAGCAGATTCTCCTCATAACAAGTAATATGTTGTTCACTAAACTAAATGGCATATTAAAAAAATCAAGGGAGTCAAGATTAGTGTGAAAAGCTTGTTTCAACATGAATTCTTATCAAGGCTCATCTTTACAAGCCTAAAACAAGTCAATGTGCTTAATCACTATTGGCAATTAAACTATCTTCTTCATAAGTTATTCAAAGATTTAGTACCATTAGTTGAAGGTTATATTAATCTTGAACGTAATTCAATCCTCCTGGCATATAAAGAAGGGCATCTGGATGAAGCTTAACACCATAACAAGATTACACCCTTAAGGCACCACCGACCAGCTCAAACAAAGGTTACAGCCGATGCCTTAGCAATAGTTGCTATCCCGGGAGATTTAAAAGCTAAAATGAAATTATGGAGAGCATGTGCTCCTGCAACACATTGGAAATGGGTTGGACTAACTCTCATGGACAATCAGAGGAGTCATCTTGTCTTAGAAACTAGAATCAAGAAAGCCTACATGGAGGCATACAACTCTTTAGTGTACTAATGCCCTTTCCTTAATCTAATCCCACACATACAAATGATAGAATACCACATGAAGCATATTATGTCCTGGGGTAGAGAATACCACTTTGGAAACTATTCACGGCTAAGTATCTTTGACAGAGAACTGATGGTTCCCTCAACTAGCCCTTCGGAATATCTCTAAGGCCTTGACGACATAGCTGAGCACAACCTCGACAATATGATGGAAAGCTGAGGATCAGCCTTAGAAGAATCTTTCCTTTTTCTTAAGTAAGTGTGTTTTCTAGCATAGTTTTGTGTTATCCTTAGTGTGTAAGTGTGTTTCTAGCACAGTTTTGTGTTATCCTTTGTGTGTAAGTATGTTTTCTAGCACAGTTTTGTACTATACTTTGTATCTAAAAAGGACTTAAGGCTTTAGTCACTACAAGTGAAGCTGAAAAAACTGTCCTTGATTCCTTTCTACAGGAGAAAAATGAAGCACTAAGTTCAAAGTGGAGCTAAGATGTCCACTAGTTGGTTACTTTTGCTTTATTCCCGATTCAGACAATAATTTAAGGGTATGATAGTCTTTTCTAGTAAGAGTTTCCCTCCTATATAAGGGGCTTTCCTCTATGTGATATCAATCAACGAAATTTCAATAACAAGCAACTATTAGTGCCTCTAACCCCGAACGCCACACGAGGGACCCATGTTAGTGCCTCTAACCACTTTAAAAAAATCTTTGAAGAACATTAAAAATAAAGAATAATCTGTGCTAACAATTATCAATATATATAAATTTATGGATGAACAACTAAAATTATTTTCATAATATTAAACAATAATATGATTTTTTTTGTAATCTTTAATATTATGCAAAACTTTAACATCAAATATAGAACTCCAAAAAAATTTATAATTCAAAACAATTATTGATATTTACAAAAATTGATGAAATTTTGATTTAACTAATACTAATTAAGCACAAACTATCTATAAAGGATAAAAAATTTTATATACAATTTTTGATGAAATGTTGATATTTTCAATTTGTATATACAATTTTATCATGGTGTTTTTTACTAAGCTATAAAGGATATTTTTTTTTTTATCACTTTAACTCTATTTGACTCAAAATTATCTTTTGGTTTGATGAAAGCAACATTGTTTTATTACATTATTTTCTATGAATTTCACGCCTTGCCATGCAATCCGGCACATAAGAACCATCGCGATACCAAAGGATTTGTGAACCACATCTAGCATTGAACTTCTGTAAGGCTTACATACAAATACACATGGTACATCACTCTAGAGCAAAAGAAACAACTATTCACCATTCAACTGAATTAGACTAGAATAGACGTTAAACATGTGTATTTAAAATACTAAAAACAAATACGTGGATAGCATCAAGTTTTTAGTTTAGGGGCCGTTTAGTTCGGAAGTGAATTGTCGAAGTGGTGGAAGTCTGGAAGTGGCACTTCGGTGGAAGTGAGCAGTTCAGCTGGAACTATCCACTTCAGTGTGTTTGGTTCAAGCTGAAAACTGGACTTCGGATACCACTTCTTGTGTTTGGATGGTTGAAGTGGGGATATGATCACCACTTCGGTGAGGGGATAAAGTTGCCCTTTCATGTTTTTTACATTTATTTAATTAAATCATATGATTTAATTAAATGATTTAATTACTTTATTACGATGGTAATAAATAATTTATTTATTAAATTAAAAACTTTGTACATCACATAATTAATTTAATACCATGTTATTAAATTAAATTAAATCGGTTAATATATTATGCTTAATTATTAATTAGTGAGAGTAGTTATTTAATTATTTTATTACCATGGTAATAATTATTCTATTTATCATTGAAAAATATTGCAAAGTGGGTTGAAGTGGTGACTTCGGGACTTTTCCAGCTGAAGTCAGACACCGAAGTGGCCGAACTCAGAAGTTGTCACATCATCACTTCCGGGTTCAAATCAGTGAAACAAACACACTGAAGTGGGCTGGAAGTGGCCACTAATGCCACTTCGGTGCCCACTTCAGTAAAACAAACGGCCCCTTAGTCGATCCAATCTATATAAAGAGAATTGCATATAATATACTTAAAAAAACTAAACTTACAATGAAGGTCTAGCACTCTGCCCAGGTTAGCACACGACTTAACCTAGAGAGGAAGAAGTGAGGAGTGAGTAATAAAATTACTCAATGAGGGGTGTTGGCATAAATAAAAGGTGTGATAAAGCATTCAAAACAAAATATATAATGACAAGCAATATTTCTTGTTTACAAAATAAATTATAACATTGATCATTATTTAATAAAGGTACTTTACAATACCAACATTTTAGTCAAGAAAATAGTATGTATAGGAAAATTGGATCACAGATTGGCCATAAAAATTTTCTCAGCTTAGTTGTGGCATAAATTTACATACACCAAGCCATAAATCTTTAAAACATATATGATAACACTCAATCAACAATTCAAAAACAATATTTATCTCAAGAATTCAATATTTTCAAAAAGGCTGGTCAAAATTATACTTGACATAGCCACAACTACGGCTAGGTCCCACCAAAGGTTTTTTTTATTTTAATCATGAAAAGCTCACTTTGGTATTGGCTACTGAGATTCCTATGTAGTGACTCCGGGTCACTCAATATCTCTACTTGTCAAGAGCTTTTACAACACCTCTTGAATTGGAAACATAAACCTAAGATCAAGCACGCCACCTCTATATCAAGAGGACAGTGTAGACCCCGTCATTGCAATGCCGACTCTATCTATATTTCGGGCAAAGCCTGTGGGCTGTAGTCAGCTATTACCATCAAAGCATAATAATGTAATCATTTCCATGTATTTTTGCCTCCAAGCCATATTCCAAGCAAAACACATAGAAACATACATATATCATTCAGGTCTCAAACATTTCACATTTATTTTCCTAGCATTAAACCCCTACTTAATTAGAAATTTTTAACATCATATCCAACCCTTTAGCATCAAACCCCTAATTAAGAACATTAAGATATATATATATATATATATATATATATATATATATATGGCATAAAATACAAATTCCTAACTCAACACTGTCCTGCTAAAGTAACTGATGAAACCTTCAAAAGCTTTCCAAGAGCGAATGATAGCATACTAAGGATAAATACTTTCAAACTCAAAGAAATCTATGTATTCAACCAAAATCACCACTAACAAATCACTTTGTGGTGTTTCGGCTTTTTTTCATGTGCGTTGTTGTCCAAACTATTTTAAAATAGTTGTGCCTTGCGTTTTGGAGAGTTTTAGGTTGTTTTGGGCTGAAAACAAAAAAAATTTGAGTTATGAAAAAATACACTAGCAGTGGCTTAGACACATGCCCCTGTACTTGCTCGTATAACTCTTTGGAGAAGCGATTGTCACTCCATTCAAAAAGATACATGGGGCAGACTAGGATTTACACTGCCGTATACTTCTAGGGGCATTTAAAATCTTGAACTTGAGCCCTAATTCTCAAAATCCCTTTGTATTCTTCTTTCCTTTGTTCCCATTGCTTTGGATGAGAAGATAGAGCTTTTGCTTGACCTCCATCTCTACTATTGGTTGAAGATCCTTTGAAGATTAGCTTTTCTTTCTCCCTCATCTTTCTCCTTGTTTTATTTTGGTTTTGGTTGAGCATGTTAGCCCTAGAAGCTATAGACATTGAATCTTGACTTGATGATAAATTTGTTGTGTGGTTTAACTGATTTTCTTCACTCTTTTTTGTTTAATGAGGTGGATGTAAAGATCCATCACCTTGATAAAGCCTAGATTTCTTTTGTTCATGAAATCAGGCTACTATAGCATACTACGGTAGCACCTAGAAGCATGTAGCTTGAAGAAGTTCATGCATGCATCTTCTTCTTGTGTTTTTCTCTTGATTTTGAGCCCTTGTGGTATGTGTTGGTGATAAGTGGTGAGAGCTCAGTTCGAGGCAAGGTGCCGGTGGAGTAGTAGCGTCATTGAGAAGTTGATCTCCATACTTTGTGAGTGGGTCATACAATTGCACAATTATAATAGATTTCTATCTAAACATATTTATAGTTAATTTAAATAAAATCTTTGGATTTATCATGATGAATTGATGATTTAACTAGTTTGAAAGGAATTTCTATACTTTATATTTTATAAACAAAACTCTTCAGGCTAGATGGAATAATTATAGCTATGTTGATCTGGTGAATTGAAGTGAATTGGGAAACTTCATGCACATATTATAATCTTGGCTTTGATTTATATGATAATGATGTTCATTCCCAATATGTGAATATTTGTCCTTGATAAGAACTCTGTGAAATGATTTACATAAATTATATTGTCGATACACTTATTTGTGATTTTGTTGGTGACGAGGTTGGAACCCTCCTGTTGCAGTAGGCGGTCCCCACAGGCTAGTCTTTAGAGGTAGTGTGGTGGACTCGGTTGATCTGTCCACTTTAGGTGGCGCATAAAGTCCTTATTGGACAAATATCTCAAGTCCGGAGTCACCACATGGACCCGGTGGGTCAACGCCAAGAACAAGAGTGCCTTGACGGTTTTAAACTTAGTCGCGGCTACGGCTAGAGTTTAGAGGGATTTTTAAACCATTATTTGATTGCTCGAGATGAAAACTTCTTTTTTTGAGAAAATATGTCTTTATGCAAAGCAAATTGATTTGATGATGAGTATTGTGTTTTATGATTTTAAAACTCGTATTATGCTATTCATGAGTTATGAATGCTGAAATCTCATTTTAGCAAAATGGTTATTATAGGCCATATACATGTGTGTGTGTGTGTGTATTGCAAAATCTTGGTTTTATCTTTTTATCAAGTATTTTGTACTCTATAGAATTGTGCTAACCCATTCACTGAGTGACTGTAGTTACTCACTCTCTTTCTCCATTCTAGGCTCTCACTTCTAGTGGCGTTGCGGTGGACCAAAGTGCTGAGCATTCTCCAACAATCTTACTTAATCCATGTTTTATGTACGTTTCTTCTTAAACAGGTTGCATCATATAAGAACATTGATCTACTAGTGTATTTATCACACTTTGTGCATGGTTTGTATGCTTGCCTAGTTATTTGAAAACTTTGTTGTATTTATAACAAACATGTTTCACTAAACTCTATTATCAGGATATTGTTTGGTAACTTCCTCTGTGTTATTTTTGTGCTCTATTCTGTATGTTTTGAACTTGTGAATTATGTTCATAACTGCTTATTCCTAGGCTTTTATTAACTTTGTGGCGACTCGAAGGTTGAGTGGCGTAAGTGTCTCTCCTTATGTTATCAAAGTGGTTGTTTCATATCGGTCTTGCAGGATGGGGAATAATAACTTTGCCTCCAGAAGAGATGATAACTTGATGAGGATGAAAATCTAATCTCAAGAATTTCAAAGAGAAATGTGCTGACACATGATTGCTACAGTTACCCAAATTGGTGAGGTATAGCCACAATACATCAATTTCTATAAATAATTTAAAAGAAAGCAATAATGCCATATTTCTAAGACATTTGGGCTAACAAACCAAATTTTCCATTCAAACACAACAAATAAATGGGTTTCATCCATGTACACAAAATGTAGAAAAAACACTAAAACAACGAATGAAACACTTAAGGATAGCAAACCTCTCCAAACTCATTCGAAAAACATCCAAAAGACTTCGAAAACTCCATGTAGACCAAGGAAATTTAAAAACAAAATTATAAAGGAGAAGAAGAAATTCTCACATGATGGATTTTCCAAAGGAATAGAAAATAGTTTTTTAATTATTGGTCCTCATTCGTACTAAAAGAAGAAAAAAAATGGAGAAGAAGAAGATGACGAAGATGAAGAAGATGGAAGAAAAAAAGAGAGAAGTTAATGTTTAAAGATAACATAAGAATAAGGATGGAGGAAACTTAAGCATTAAGTTAGCTTAATAATTAAACAATAACAAATTACTATTTTGCCTTTTACTTGAATAGACTTTGTTTATATAGGTTTATATATAAAAATATATATTTTAAAAAAAAAAAATAAAGTGCGTGTATATGTAAAAAAATGATGAAAAATGAATATATATATATATATATATATATATATGTAAATTTTGATTTTAAAAAAAAATAATAATAAAAAAAAAAAAAACAATCCACATCCGGACTGGAAAGGTAAGTTCATGGAAAAAAAGAAAACAAAGAAGAGAAGAAAAAAACCAGTCAGGGAAAAAAAAAGAAAAGGAGACGAAGAAAAGAGATAACTAGCATCTCCACCCATTATGGCATCTAGAGAAAATTCCACTAAACTAATCCATGCATGCATAGCATCTCCACCCATTATGGCATTTAGAGATACATTTGTTAATTATGCAACATACAATGTTCATTCTCTTGCTTTCATGCAACCTTATGCATTACAGTGACAATATATGCATAGTCAATGCTTGTGTATTTTTTCCCCTTCATATTTATTGGAAACTATTTGCATAATCTATGGTTGTTTGACTCTTACTTTGTGAAGCTACACATTTGAATCAATGCTACCTTTATACGAGTGGATTTGTCAATTGGAATTGTATGTAATGATCAAGTTGTAATAATGACAAGAATTATTCCTTATTTATCAATAGTTATGCATATGGCTCACAAGTTAGGTTGAGTTCTTATACAAATTTATTCTAAAGTACATGTATGAAGCCTATGAGTTTGGTATAAATCATGCACATAAAACTATTTATTTGAGGTAATATTGCTTTTGATGACATTAGGCTTGTTTGCAAAATTTATAGAAAAAAATATGTGTGTGTGATATATGCTTGAGGTTATGTCAAAACAATATATATAAAATAAACAAAATACTGATAATAAAAAATTGAAAAGTGTAACAATTGGAGAGTTTAGTTAGAAAATTTATGTGAATGTTAAAAAAAGTTTGGGGGTTTATTTGCAAAATTTGCTAAAAAAATATGAGAGGTGAACATTTAGGGGGTTCCTTGCAAAGTTTAAAGAAAATGTGAAAAAGTGAAAGCTAGGGGGTCAATTTGCAAATAAATAAATAATCAAAAAATATAAAAGATTGCATTTATTTATTAATTATTTAAAAAATGAAATAAAAAATGGGATAACTTAGGGTTTCATGGGAAATTATGAAAATTTATAAAAAAAGAAGAAATTAATACTAATGCTATATATATATATATATATATATATATATATAAATAAAAAAAATAAAAACGTAAAAATGCAAAAATTATAAGAGAATTTGGATTTTGGAGGGGTATTTTAGTAAATTAACGACCTTCTCGAAGACTTCTCTTAAAGCAACTGTAATGTCCAATGCATGGCGACTGCTCTTCTTGAGGGGTCTCTATATGCCTCTTGACAGTCACACGGCTGAAGGGGTTGATAAAGACCTCCTCGAAGACTTCTCCTGAAGTAAACTGTGATGTCCAATGCACGGTGACTGCTCTCCTTGAGAGGGCCTCTCCATACCTCTTAACAGTCACACGGCTGAAGGGGTTGATGAAGACCTTATCGAAGACTTCTCTTGAAGCAAGTTGTGATGTCCAATGCATAGAGACTGCCCTTCTTGAGGGGGACTCTCCATGACTCAAGACAGTCACACAAGCTAAAAGGGTTGATGAAAATATGATGAAGGTCACTCTTGACTCTCACTGTGAGGTCCAATGTGACACTCCAATGATAGATAGAGTTGATAAACAAACTCTTAAATTACTTTTCAAGCTTCCTGTGAGGTCCTCTCCCATGGTGGATGGAGTAGATAAAAAACTTGTAAAGATTTCTTTTGAAGCTTACTATGAGATCCAATGCTTGACACTCACAGGGGTGCTAACACATTTCTAAAGAATTTTTATGAGCTCACTGTGTGGTCTAATACCTCTTGATTGATCCTCACATGGGTGGCTTTAAAAAACATCCTTTCAAACTCAATCAAAGAACTCAAACAAATTAAAGAACTCAAACAAATTGAAAAATGTACTTTAAAGTTTCAAAACGTCAAAAAAGTCGCCGAACCATGGAGTTTCACAAGTCAAAAACTAGAAAACCTCATAAGCCGGAAATGCGAAGGTTTCAAAATATCATATTGAAAGGGATCAAACTATGACTCACATATGGAGAAATCACAAGGTGCAAAACTTAGGAACTTGAGAAAAAAATCAATGTTAAAAAAGAAATTTCCAATATTCTTCCCAGTGAAAAAATCGGAAGAAGCTGCAGTATCATGACCTCTACTCATGAAACTAAATAAATTGATGTCATGCAAAAAAAATTAAAAAAATATGATTAGGAAATATCTTGTCCTTGTACTCACAAAAACTCATGTATATATGTACCTTTTTTTCTTATCAATAAAATCAATTTCATTTTTTTCATTCACACTAGTTTCTTGATCGGAAATTCTTGCGATAGTGTTTGGGGTAATTAACATTAATGTCTTGTCTTTAATGGAAGTCATGAACCCACAATCACTTGAAATTATAAAAAACTAAAATTCTAATTTGTGATCTATTTATTTTTGATCGGATAACCCTATTAAAAGCCAAACAAAGATAAAAACAACTCCACAGACTTAAAGAAATTATTTCAACAAAATGGAGTACCTCTTGGCTAATAAAACATTAAAGTGTGTTCATTTAGGCGTAAGTGGGAGGAAGTCGGGAAGTAGGGAAGTGGCACTTCCTTGAAGTGCCCAAGTGGTAGAAGTGATATGACTTCCGCTACTTCTTGTGTTCATTTTTCGGGTAGTGTTTCTTTCATGAAGTATTCATTTTTCCACTTACGGTGTTCATTTTGGTATAAGTGGTGTAACTCTGAAGGGTCTTTGGAAGTGGAGGAAGTGAGATTTATAAAAAAACTCACTTCCCCACTTGATGAAAAAGTACCTAAAACCCACTTCGATCCGAAGTGGGGGAAGTGGTCACTTCCCCACTTCCGGAAGAAAAGAACATCGAAGTGGAGGAAGTCAGTCCACTTCTCTAGACTCCTGTCTACTTACGCCCAAATGAACACACCCTAAGTAAAAGCACAAGAAGAGTCACTCTAGTTTGGTTATTCTGAGTGGCCGATCTCAAGTGAGAGCTAGGGTTAAAAAAGCAAGCACCGATGACTCCCAACATACCATGTAATACTCACAAAACTTGAACCTTCATTGTCTCTCCCTCGCATTTCGGGACCCAAGACTAGGTATCACAATGAATGTTAATATTAAATCTGTAGTCACCCACTTTGATTGAAAAATCAAAAAATAATTGAAGGGATTAACTATGCACCTGTTGGATATCGGAGGAAGAAATCTTCGGGATGGAAGTGACTGAGGCGTGCGCATGCACCGACCTTAAGAACAAACGCGTGACTGCTCCAATAAATCTGGTGCATTCGTGTCCGCATCATGCGCCTACGTGAGTTCAGAATTTTCAAGCAAAATTTCGGATCTAAACCTGAAATTTGCACCCCTACGGCCTACGCGCGTAAGAGAGGATGACTCCAAGACAATAGTTGTAGGCTTAGGAATAGTGTCATATATAAGGTGACTAAAAGTTTTCTCAATAGGCAATGTGGTACTAAAGTTATTTGGAATGTTTTGAAATATGATGGGCCATAATTATGGGCCTCCAACAGCACCATCTATATAGATCATCAATGGTTTTGTTAATTATTTAATTTCAATATGTTCATCGATCGGGAGTATTCTTTTCAATTTTAAAATTTTTAAAAAAAAAAGTTGGAGAATTTTTCAATGTGTGAGAATCAATAAACAATTTCTCAAAATTTAGATTGAGTTTGTTAATTTTAAAAGTTTGAATAATGGTATCTTGTTTGAAACATTATTATCAAAATCACCTATAATAATTATGTCTTTTTGTGCCAACATTATTATTAACTTCATCCATTGCGTTCATTCCCGTGGATAGCACATGCATAACACTAGCTTTTATAAATATTGATGAAATCAAATTTAATTATTTTTACTCGAATATAATTTCAGCTAATGGCGAAAAACACCCCCAAAGTTTGGGAAATGGCCAAAACACCCGTTTATTTCCAAATCCATAAAAACCCCCTTCCTTTTTAGGAAGACAATGATTTTCAAACCCCCAAAGAATGAAACGGTGGTTAACGGAGTTCAGTCCTTTGAAATTAATGACGGAATTGCCCCTACCTTGCATGGGAAATCAGTGGTGCAATCATTAAGCCGGTTAGAGAGGAAGTGGAGGGTTTTTCGTAATGGGAATCCCAAGAGAGCGAGAGCAGTGTTAGTTTTTTCTTCTTTGCTTAACTTTCTTCACTTTTCCCTCTTCGAAGCTCTCTCGGCCGACATCCCCTGTAACTCAGTCCACCGTGCGCAAGTATCCTGCACTTCCATCGGTTTCAACTCAGGTATGGCAGGGCATGTGTCTAAAGCAAGGCTTTTATATGAAGTACTCTGTTACGGAGATATTCCTGGTTTTGTTTTGCGTGGGTTCTAGTGTATGCGGGAATTTCTAATTTGGGGTTGCTAGGGTTTTGGGTTTTGGGTTTGGTTTAGGGTTAGGGTTTTTTTAGGGTTTAGGGTTTCGGTTGTGCACACGATCATTGAAAGAGATATCGGTTGTTGTTGTTTGTGTAATGCTTACAATGTGCGTTTCCCCTTCCATTTGAAATGGTTGCGGTTGTAAAAGAGATTTCCATGTGATGAAATGAGTTCGTGTTTAAAAGAGTTTGTCTCGGTTTAACGGTGCATCTCTGTTTAAGTGTTGAGCTTTTAGTGTAAAACATTTGTC